>CM032878.1:26570000-27052500 GCA_019176425.1 Megalops atlanticus
CTCCTGTTAATGAGGGTCAAAGACACCATACATAGCCCTGAAGACAACATGCACAAAGCACTTTTCCGTAAATGTAATTTCAGCTAATAATTAGTTGAGCCACTGCTTGTAAAAATAATTCTGTTTTACCCATAGAGGGTAAAAATTATTCTGGCTAGAGACACCACAGCTGGCCAGATTAAGCCTGGTTTAGCCATTGCTGGCTATACTAAGTCTGGTTAAGATACCTTTTCCAGATCTGCTATTTCAGCACTGAAGTTCCTCTCTCCCTCCTGCAGCTCCTCTTCCTCTAAAGTCCGCTCATCATCGTACTCATGAACCAGCATCTCAGCTGTCGGGTCAAAGTCATGATCTTCCGAAGACAAAGAGCCGACTGCACAGAAAAATACAGAAATGACCATGCACAGAATTTGTTTCTAGGTAAAACAACATCAAAGCCACCTGCATTTTTATAAAAAGACATCATCCACTACAGGACTTCTCGAGACAAAGCTGGTTGGGTGATTCTTCAACTGTTTGTGAAATTGCTCACTTATTTGATTAAAATGGAATTATTCAAAAATAATACATATAATGCAAAATAATTCCTCTTCACTGTAAAATTTCTAAATCCACAACATGCAGTGTTTTTTCAATAAAAAAGTGACTTCCTGAGCCATTTTGATGTTGCTATATTTCATACCTTTCATACCTTTATCATAATGAGTTGGAATCACAATGCAAAATACCACGTCTTACAATAAACGCGCATATTAACCGAGCCACTGAATCTTACAAAATATTGTGTACTCATATTTACTCGAATACCAATCTTTTCTACACGGAACTCCATTTTGCATTTCTCCCAATGTTGTAAAAAAAATACTACTGACAGTAAATACATATTGACTCTAAAATCCTGTTCTTTAGACCGATCTTTAATTTCTCTCATCTATTTTATCACCAAGCAGCAATAAATTCTACGCTGGGGCTAAATATATTACATGCGCCTATCAGTAGATGGTTTAACCGCGACACTTATGCTGAAAGACCACTGTAAATTTAAAAAAAGTGACTAGTTAAACAGAAAAAAATAGTTATTGAAGCATTCTAACGAGGGATTTTTTATTTATTTATTTTTTTTACAAAATAAAATGATCAAATATTTGTTTCGTTGGTAAGCAGCAAGCAGACGTAGACCTACATCACATTTAATTTCAATAACGTACTTATTGGAAATAGGAGTTGCATCGGTAGTTGAAGAATCACTCCGCCAGCCTCTACTGGGCTACCTTCCCAGATTGCCAAAAATTTCACCAAGTTACCATAAACTACTGCAGCTAGCCAATTGTTTAAATCTGTAAATGGTCACATTTTGCAATGGAGATCTTGCAAATCTATGAGTCGCTACCTAACGTATATCACTGGAAACGAAAGACAAAATAGTTCAAACGTAATACAACTGATGGACAGAAAACAGCGTCTCACCTGGGCTCGAACTTCCAAAGGAAGCCTGCAAAGCGAAATCAAGCGAACACATGAAATTCAAACATTCTTAAGACACCGACCGTGCAAAAATATAAGCAAGACTTGTAACGTTTAGCGAACATGCCGCCCGCACACTATAATCATAGCTTGCTATACTGTCAACCCATCATCGGAATAATTAAATAAATAAGTAGCGGCGTTCCGTTTTTCCGCTACCTGAGCGCTATTTCCACGGATATTTGGAGTCGCTTCGTGAATATGACAAAACTCAATTGGAATGTAATCTCTGATTTGTGAAATGAGAAAGCCAGATTAATACATTTGATTTTTGAGCCTTGTTAGCAAGCTGGCCCCACTGTCAGCGGTCCACAATTAATCTAATCAAGCAAAGCCGAGGATAGGCATAAAAACATAAACACTCTTTCGATTTGCGCGGCGAATTTCGCCGGACTCTGCAAATCATCCGCATGCAAAAATTTACTCGAAAATATCCATTCATAAAACCGTGTTCATTCAACAAATTAAAATTAAAATACGTTTTACTCGATGTATTTTTCCAGTTGTTTGACGAAACATTCTTACAGTCCGATACCGACGCAGCGGCCTAGTGCCGTCGGATCCCGCTTAACATTTATACATTTTTAAGACACTTATTTATGTTAATTTCCCCACCCGAACCAATGTACAACAAATATAGTCCTTAATGAGCACAACAGAATAAAATAAACCATATTGTAAAAGTTAATAAATTTAAAAATATCCATTTAAAATCTGGTGGTTCTTCCCTATTTTCTTTCTTACCTCCGCCATATTGGTACCTCTAGGCTAATGAGCTGACTCCAGCCGGTACCCGGATCGACTCTGCGAACCAATCGGAGACCCCAGTTCCACTCTTCGTGATAACTTTCAAACTGGCGTTGCGGGAGACCTGGCCGGCCGGAGCTCCGTTTAAAAAGAAGTTTTCATGGCACACGCGTTGAGTTTCCGAGCGGACACGCAGCGGTTCTTATGAGTATGCTATCAATGGACCTGTGAGCAAACTAGATTCAGTTAAGCAGATACGGTATTGACATTAGCCTACGCTTTTAGTCGTGCTCAAACAGTCTATGTTGTATTCATACATCTATACGCATATTCATACGTCGACTGTTTAGTTATAATATTTGTTCGTTTATTTAGGCTATTTATTTTATTTTTGTAGCCATTTGTTTCGTCTGCATGTTAAATGCGAGTCTCGTTACGTAGTATTGTGGGACATACTGAAACTTGTGTTCCAGTTACGTTTTCTGTACTATAGAACGCTTTTTATATTTTCATTTATGCAGACATATCTTGTTTTTTAAACGGCACTGGGTGACACTATTTGCGAAATAAGGAGATCAACAACATTGATTTATAATGCAACACTGAAAGAAACCTTGTCAAATTGCATTTCATCAAATATGGCCCCAACACCTGTAAGCAGTGTCAGGACGAAATGTTTGGTCATATGTTTTCATTCCAAATCGGTGGCATAGTGCCTATAACAGTTTGACACCGCCATTAAACCGAACTGCATAAAAATGCCCTGCTTGTCAAGTGAGAACTGTATTCCATAAAGTGTGTGTGTGTGTGTGTGTGTAGGTGTGTTTTCAGAAATTACAATGCATTTTATAAAATGAACAATGTGCAATCGACATCACTTCATTTTTCTAAGGCATCGCTTCTTTTCTCCATCGTACTCTTTGAACCTTCATTTACTTTTCCAATGTAGTAGTGACCTGCCTTTCTAATAACATGCCTGTCGCACCAATGTTTTGGGTTTCGCTGCTGCCCCGGTCTCTTTCCCCTTCTGTTTTGTCTTGGCAATTTCAATGCGTGTGCTGGAAGTCTGCTAAATGAATGTAATGGACTGTAATGTAATACGTGTGACTTTGACCATTCCTGTAAATGCTGAGATTGAGGGTCCTTGGTGTGAACTGTATGTTCTACAGGAGGCAGCCATTAGGGGCTCCATAAGCCAAGACACAGAGTTACAGCATTATGAATGTTGGGTAGAGATAAGGGAGAGATATTCATGATTTAAAAAATGCCCTATTATGAAAAGAAAATCTGCATGAGGTGAATCAGCGGCCAGGAGTCCACAGCAACGTGGTGTGTGTATAATGACATGGTGAGTACAAGTGAGCTGTGGCTACTGTAACTGACAATTGGATCATCTTTTGTTAGATTGTTTAAATAAGAGGCAAACTGGGTTCTATTCCGGTTTAAATGTCCGTAGCTGCAGCTAGGAGCTCATATATTAGGACACTGTGTTATTGAATAAACCGAAGTCTGTGATCACCTCCTTTATCTATATGTATTAGACACTGACTAGTAATAACACATCGTAATTAGATAATTGTATGAATATCACTGGACTGATTTTTATGAAATAGTCAGCTGAAATGCATGATCTCAAGACCACTAGGGGGCACAATATAACAACTGATCGCAAAGTATTGAATATTGTCATGAAACACCCAGTCATGCGATATTAATACTTTGCTATGGCTGTGTAATGCTTGTTGATGCTGTTTGTAAAATACATCATTGGGATTTAGTTGTTAATTTAGTTGTTAGTAGTTCTGAATCATAGTATCCTAAAAAAAATCATGGGACACAGGTAGTTATGAATAAATCATGTCTTATTCCAAGAAATGAATAGATTGTTGGCCTGATTTTGGTGTATTGATGTACTGTTTCAATATGTCGTGGAAGACTGATCAAGCACTTGCTGTTTAAATTAAAAGGTGCTATGACAAGAGGACAAAGAGATTCCAACACAAGGCAGAGATTTTTTTAAATTTATAATTATTCTGTCCATTTTCTCAGAGGTTTGGTCTTTGTTCAATAATTCTATATCAGATTATCAGCACCATTACCCTGGCACTTAACTAACAAATAAACAAGCAAAGCATATTTCAAAAGGAATCTGAAAGCTATGTGGAATTATATCACCTGATATTATAAGCTCTAATTGTAACTGACCACATTATCGGACTGTCTGAAAATTGTATTCACAACCTGCCATCTCCTTCGACCTGATTGGTGTTATCTTGTCTTGCATGCATATGAACCATCCATTTTATTACTGATTTCTAAAGGAGAAAAGAATGATAAATTGATACAGACGTGGTAGTAGACAAATTAGAAACAGACTTGTAGTTAACTTGTAGTTAATGTGGAGAGAGAGATGAGTGATTCACTAGGAGTGTATGAGAGGAAAGGTAGAAGGAGAAAATGGGAGAGAGGGAAGGAAAGGCAATGAGGAGGATGGATTTGTCTTTCACAGGTGCGGAAGAGTTCTGAGGTCTCACAGGTCAGGAGAATCTACTCCAGCTTTTATTTTACAACACCATACACTCAAACAGAGGTCTTTTGCTTTGAAATCTAGGGAAAGTGCTTGGCTGGACCCAACATTTCTGTCCTACTTTGAAAGGAACGCTGGTGAGTTCTTTGTGTGTTCCGGTGGTTTCCCTAGGTTAACTTTCCAAATACTTTTCAAAGAAATTCATCACAAAGTCTAGGTAGATTATATGTCAAGTGATATTCTTACAAATATAAGTACAGGTAATTATCCTTAGATCAACGGCAGGTGAACTACGAGTGACTCACTCAGTGCCTCCCACTTAAAACTCCTGTGCTTGTGACTCTGCTAAAGCAGATTTTCATTTCCCAGAAAGCTTCTCCCCCACCCCAGATGAAAGCTGGAGGATGCGCTTGTGCGTCATGACCTTTACCATATCTCCTGCTTATATCAACACCCCCACAGCTGTCACACACAGGGATGAGGGAAGCACAGCTCACCCTGCCCCCTTAGCATTCATGGCTGTGAGTTGATCGTACTCCCATTGTAAACAGGAAATGCATTTTTGGAGGGTGCGCAGCACACGCTGCCTGAAAACAATGTGATTCTTCTGTTTTTCTTTGGGTCTTTTTTCCTCCTTAGTTAAAATTCTTTAAACGTTTGCTTATTGTCATGCCAATAAAGCTCAGTTTAAATTTAATTAGAACTGACCTGAGAGGGAAAAAGAGGGAGAAGTCTGTAATGACCCACTTGACTTCCTCAAAAACTCAAAGTTTTGACTGTTGCATATTGATATTTTCGTGTTTGGGATGATTGGTTCTCAGATCATTTTTTATTTCTTCTTTCATGCAGACTGAAGGAAACCTAAAAGCCCAATGTTATGTGTTGTTGTTCTGCTGCTGTTTATTCAGAGTAACACCACTTCAGAACGTAACTTTATAAGCTGTTTACCTTGAGAAGTTGGGACCGCAGTGACTAAACATTGTCCAGTAGTTGATTTTGCAGCATGACTCCGCCTGTGTGGGTGGGGGGAATTTAAAGATTACTCAATGTAACAGCAGCCACAGAAAAACATCAAGCTCATCTGCAGGCATCGTCACGTTTGTCTTCATCACCGTCGCCATCATCTTCATTGTCATCATGATTGTCATTTTCATCTTTGTCACCATCATCATAATGATTTCATGGTCATCACCATCAGCATCGTCTTCATCAACATCATCACCACCACCTCACTCTTTATCTTTCTCTCATTTATTTTCTTATTCATCTTCATCACAGCTACTCCCCGCCCCATTGATGTTTCTGAATTGATGACCCTGGACTCCTGCTATTCCCCCCGGCGAGAAGTGCATTTCTGGTATGAATTTACACAAACACCAGATGCCAATTTTGGAGTCAGACTTTTTTCATGAGGAGCGGCAAGACTTTTCACAACACCCCACGATCATGAATGACTTTCAGATCAAGTATTATCTGATTGCATTACAGTTGCCTCTTATCTGGAACACAAGTGCTTTATTAATGTATGATATGCAAATGACCCCATGTTATGATGTCACAAACACCCGGATTGCCCATTTTGTGTGGGTGGGGTTATCCTGTTTTTCAGAGAGCATTTGTTTACAAAGTGAAGTGATGGTATTTCAAAAAGTAGAATATTAACTTAAAACTTACAAATTGCATCTAATAAAATAGCATGAGAAGTTGCACATTCAACATGCCACTAACCACATATAAACAAGCCTCAGTGCCAAATACAGTGTTGAGATTGCAAGTGCGTGCATGGATCTAAATGAAAGTACACTACAACATAGGGACTGTACCATTCAAATACAATGCTAAAACATACCCTGAAGTAAACCTCAGCATAATTACAAATAACCCTGAAGTATACTTCTTCATAAATACACATAAGGAGAATGAAAGATCATGTTAGGGTAGGGAATATGAGGTGATGAATTTGATACAATTCACATCCATAATTTTCATATTCATGCAGGATGTGTGTGTTTCTGTGAGTGAGTCTTTGAGTGAACAGGTGTGTGTAGATGTGTGTGTATGTTTGCCAGTGCCCATAATATCTATACAATCTCTGGTTGTGCATTTCACAACCCTGGGATTCAACGTGCAAAAGAATTTCAAATATTTGACTCTCATGGTCTGTGCCCACACTGAGAATATATCATAAAATGAATGAGACAGAGTGAAAATATTCAAGAGGAAATTTGTTGTGCTGGCTATCATTCATTTCCTCTGCTCCCACGGTGTTCAGCAGACCTGGAGAGAGAGAAAGAAATGGAGGAAGAGCGGGAAAAAGAAAGCTGCATCCTTTCCTTTGTGACTGTACTTGGTTGAAGGCCACATGTAGCCCTTTGATGGAACTATGAATCTCAAATGCAATGGCTGTCAGCGTGCTGAGTCACAGATTCATTTCATTCATAATATTCATGTTATTTCCAAATTGTGTTATATCACAAGCTGGTGTGTAAACCACTGAGTGTGTCAGTACTTTGAGGAAAATGTCATTACTATAAACATGTTTGCTGTTACGATAACATTCACAAGCAGAACATTATTACAGATAGCTGATTCACTGTTGTATGGAGTCAAGAAGCTCGTAAAGACATGAATATCACCCAAGGGCTTGCCGAAAAGAGTTAGGAAATAGTCTTGAAGTCTTGTGGTCATCATGGTTTAAAAACAGGAACAAAAATCTCTCACACAATGGTTTATAAAAATACACCACATACAAACCGTTTTTCAAATCTTGTCTAGTGTGGAGGGTTTCTGCTTACCACAGCTCTCCACCAGGCGGGGATATTGTCTCACAAATTTGACATTAATTAGCTGTGCAAAATGCCACTGTATGCTCAGTGTGCAACACACAGACACATGAAGGCAGAGAGTTTTGTTTTGATTTCTGAGCTGAGGACCTTGAGTGAGTTACTCGCACATAATGGTCCTACAATGCTCCTGCAATGTTGTGATTCTGTCACGCAATAGCAACATTAAAATGTTGACACCATCTATGTAGTTTGCAGTTATTATGCAGTCATCCAGTAGTATCCTTACTGAAGCAGCCATATACCTTACTGCACAAGTTTGCACAAGTTTACTAGGGGTAGGGTTTGAATGGTGTCATGCTCACTCTCTGGTTTGGGACTGTTGTTAGCCTGGTGTGATGCTGTTGCTCATTCAACTTGAATGAATACACTTATGTTCTATTGTGCTGGAAGTTGCTCTGGATAGGAGTGTCTGCTAAATGCATGTAATTACTAAAGGATACAACAGTAGGAGGACAGGATGGGCACGGTTTGGGGGGGGGGGTGAGAAGGGGGACATTTTACCATCCACCTGCTATCATACACCGTTCAGAAAACCAGTCAGGGTGTTGGGTAGAGGAATTAAGATGGGAACATTAGCAGTACATTCCTTTCTAGCATCCTTATACCATATTCAGATGACCCCCATCTGCAAAGCCTGCTAATTTTTTTTAATAAAAATCTAATATAGCTCACACTTTAATGTAAAAAAAAAATCCCAGGCCCCCAATGGTGCATGTATGCTGTGTGTGGCCACTCCCTCCATTACCTGTTCAGGAATTACACAGGTATTACAGATGAGCATTCCATGTCTTCAGTGGGCAGAAGGTCCAAACAAACTCTTCAGGGTTTGGCAGCTGACGTACACCTGATCCAGAGTCCCAGCCAGAGAGGACAATGCATCTGCTCCCAGCCCTCACCATGGCTCCTTCTCCGTTAAGTGCCACAGGCATGCTCTTGCAGCCTGGGGACAGATTTTGGCTGAAGTGCCGCTAACTCATAGTCAAACACGTTTCATGCGCATGTGACCGCTCACACGGTCACTGGCAGGCGTGTGTCTGCCGGACCCCCGGGGAGCAGGGGCTCTGTGGGGGCATCCTCCAAAATGCAATGACACTCATTTTCAATGAACAAGACATGACTATCCTGGCAGACATTAATGACGTGAGAATGGAAGTGATTTGGCTGTTTGTATTCATCACTCAGATTTGCTACATGCAGACAAACTGATATGAAGAACCCTTGAGAGGTGTGAGAGGAGAGTGTGATTGGTCTGCACTAAGGCCGCAATTCTACAGAATGGAATGCTGACATTCAGAGAGCAGATAGCAGTCCAGTGATACAGTGAACCTGTGGGCTGTGCCAGGCTGCAGAGAGCTGTGTTCACTGTTATGATTGGCTGTGGAGGATCAGGAGCTCTGCATGAAGGGAGGCAATGGTTCCATGATAAACAGCAGAGTCAGTGTAGCACATTATGCTATATGCATCATATGTGCTTCACAAAAGGCATATGTATCAGAAATGATGGAGAGATTAACCCTGTTAGCCAGTGCTGTGCAGACAGAATTTGGGATAATAGGAGGGTCAATAGAACGAGCTCAGTACTGTGTCCTACATGCTGTTAGTCCACATCCTGCTCATTCCCTGTTGAATCATGGTATTTTGACACAAAATAAATTCTTCATTTTAGATGTAAAATTTTTATTAGGAGAGAAAAGTTTATTTTATTGGTCATTAGTTTATGCAACTAGGGACCTCATAAAATCTACACATTTTGACCCAAATGGCTTGCCATACAGTGTATGATAACACTCTCACAGTGATCAAGCACATCATACATCCTCCAGTCAATGGATGCCACGGTGGCATTATTGTGTTGTCATTGTGATACCACTGTAATGTCGTTGTTATGTTGTTGCAGTGTCACTATGGTGTTACTGTGAAGTAATTGTTATGCCACTGTGATGTCAATATTGTATCACTGTGATGTCACAGATGAAGAAATTAAACACTTGGATAGGATTAAAGATTATATGACAAACCAAGAACTTAAACACCTGCCGAAGAGTGCCTGAACATTACCTATCCCCTCCATTCCCTGCCAGCACCCCCTCCACTTCAAGCCAACAACCTCTATGAAAGAACAAAGCGTAACAATGAGGCATAATCAAAAAAGTGAGCCATACAGAGATAACTATGTTTGACTTTATAAATAAAGTGGTCTTCCTTAAATAAAAAAAATTTTTTAGTTAGGTTAACTTAGCTTGCCTATTAGCTGCTCCTCTCCAGAATGGCTTGATTGTTTTCATTTACTTACATAGCTGGGTGGGTTAGTGAACCAGTGTAGGGTCTCCCACCTGGGAATGGTACCAGCACATTAATCCCTGTAGCATGTATTCACCATAATGGGCACATCGTGTTGCAGTGGTGCACTGTGCTGCCGATGACATATCCTGCTCCAGTTTTCCAAATGTCAGCCCAATATGTAGGCTGAGTCAACGACCACTATTGACATTAAACTAAACATGACCTATGGATGTGGAGACTGACCTCTGGATGCTGCAATTAAACTCTGGAAACTGTGTCTGACATTGGTCTAATTAACCTTGACAAGATAACTACATTTGCTTTCTTAAATTTGCTGCCGTAATGTTTTTTGTTGATAGGATCAAGGAAAGCAAATTATTTTCATTGCTGTTCTGTACTGTTCTGAAGGTTTGGATTTCACATATGAAGGAAAGCCATCCTTTATTCCAAAATGCAGAAGAACAAACATGCTGAATTTTTGCTAAATAAATAGCAATATATTGTCTTATGGTTTCAAAACCAGGACTTCTGAAAGCCCAACCGGTTTCTGAAGAGTACAGATTTTCTCGACTCATGGTGCAACAGTGATCTGGCCCGCAATGTCATCTCATTTTTTTGACAATGAATGGAAAATCAATATATTCTTAAACTTAATTTCCTGCATGATTATTCATGTCCGGGTGGATTTAGTAACACACAGGGCTTGCTGGGACAGAGGCTTCCCTCTGAGATTCAGTATTTTTCACAATTATTGATTGTTTATGATTTATTATAATTGTGGAAATGAGGACAGATTGCTGTGAGATTATGAATTACTGGTCTTAAGAATGAAAGCATGTAGTGTCAGTCGAAGCATAAGACTATGTTCACTCATGTTTTTCTCCTTAAAAAAAGTCTATGTACTTACGAGGATGTCAGCAAAGAGGCCTGATCTGGTTTCCGTAGCAACAGAGATATTACCTTGAGGAGCATGTATTTTTGAGGTGGTTGCCACAATATGCACAACACCATCCGACTTCCCAGTTCTTTAGGACCAATTAACGTTCACTTGTTGTTTAAGCACAGAGCTGCTGCCCGTTGCTGCCCCCACAGATCTACTGTAACAGTTTGTCCTTGGAACAGAAAGTAACACTACATTGGTGGTTTCTTTTCCCCTCTCGGTTCTGGAGTGAGAGGCTGATGCTCGGCATGCAGATATTAACGCCGGGCACAAACAGCATGAGGAGCAAGAGCTAGACGAGCTCTTTATTGAGTGGACCGATGCCAGGGGAACTCTGTGTCTGTCTGATGGCTCCATTTACTGTCTGGTACAGACGGAGCAGCGAAGGTTCGAGGGCTGCGGTCAGAGCTCACCAGCTGATTAGCACGGCTGTGTGCAGGGCACCCAGTTCAGGGCGATTAGCAGCTCAGGCCAGATCAGTCAATAGCAGGAGAAGAACTGAAGAGACAAAGTGTTCAGTTTACAGCAAACTGCAGCTGGTCTTCAAGGGAGGGAAAGAAAGATGAGAGAAGAGATGGAGAGAAGGATATCCACAGATCAATGCACAGAGGTGCAAAGCCAGGGTTAGGGCTTGGGATACAACAGATTGTCTCTCCACAGGTAGCTAAAGGTTGCACGGGCCTTCCCAGCTGCCTGTCCCGGCACAAAATTTAATTACCAGAGCTGTTATGCCTCATTATGCTTCCCCCGTTTAATCTTGCAGTGCCCCAGAAGCTATCTCTCACAGTAAGTGACTAACAGTAAGTGATACTATGGTACTATGGTCATTAATTGTAAGTCACCCCCTAGTTAGCCCTGATGTTTGTTTTTGACCAAAAGAGTAATTGAGCAGGGGAACCTCATTACCTAGTTACAAGACTCATCCCCTATGGGTCTAGTAGCTGTATATAAGAGGTTTATGAACCAAAGGACCATGATCATATCAAGCACTCTAGAAGGCTTTTCACACTGCACTTAGCCCAGGGCAAAAAGCGTTCTTAGAACTTTCTTAGCCCCAGGCTAAGGGAGCTGTTAGCCCCAGGCTAAGAAAGCTTTCACACTGGCACAATCCTGGCACAAGTGGGCTAACCCCGACCTAGCCTAGGGCTTGCTGGTCCTGCTCCAGAGCAGGATTAGTCCCGAGTTTGCGGGGTTATCCCCTGAAAATCAACTAAACACGGGGCTAAAGTAAACAATGGACTTTGCGTCACGTTTTTGTTGTCCAACACAACTTCTTTGTCACGTCATTACAGTATGCGCATTCCTTATGTTTAAGTTGTAACTACTAGCCTACGAACCGAAACCAGCAACATTTAGATGTTAAAGGTACCTAGCAAGCTAGCTAACTTAAAACAACAATAATATGTCTGGAAAAGACTAAAAAGATCAAATTGGTGGCAGTCAGAAACGGGATTGTTCCTGAATTTGTGGTCGGAAAAGTCCATTCAAGACAAACTAGATGGAACATGCCACAACAAAAAGGTTTTCCACCATCTGTCAGCAAAGCTAGCCGAGGCAGGTTTCAATAGGACACCAGAACAACTCAAACAAAAACTAAAAAAATTAGGGTTTCAACACCGCTCTCACATAAAGCCCTGCTAATGGCGACATTTTAACCTTGCTGCTTGCTGTTAAAGAGTAGCCACGCGTCATTCTAGAATGTAAACATTAGTTGCGTGTTCCAACGGACATTTAACCTAGGGCTAGTAGAAGTGCAGTGTGAATCGTATAGCCCTGGGCTTAAGTTAACCCTGGGTTAACAATGTGTGTGTGAAAATGGGCTAAGTTACCCCAGAGTCAGCTCTTAGCTCTAAGGATAGCCCTGGGCTATGAATATGCAGTTTGAAAAGCCTTTAGCTGGTTAATGTGGTAGGTTTTAATGTGTTGTAAGGTCTTTTTCACAATAGTGTGTTTGTAAAGCAATCACTCTATTATCCGATACACTGAAACTCATACTGACACTGCACTCATCTTTTACTTGTTTATTCATCCTTCCATCCTCCCATTGACTTCAATTCATTTTTCAAAGTCTTACCACTTGGTCACCTTTCAACCTACGGTGACAGTACCTCATATGCTGGCTCAGGTCATGCCACCCAACACTCACTGAAACCCATACTGACCTGCACTCGTCTCTTTGTTGTTCACTCATCCCTCCATCCTCCTATTCACTTCAGTTCATTTTTCAAAGTCTTAGCAACACTCTAGCAACCACCAAGCAACGCCCTAGCAATGCCCCAGCGACCATATTGTTTATCCTAGCAACCATCTAGCAACACCCTAGCAACCACTTAGCAACACCCTGGCAACCACCCAACAAAGCCCTAACAACCACCTCATATACCTTAGTAACCATCTAGCAACCACCTAGCAACACCATAGCAACCACATTATATATCCTAGCAACCACCTAGGGTGTTGCTAGGTGGTTGCTAATCTGTTGCTAGGTGGTTGCTAGGGCGTTGCTAGATGGTTACTAAGGCATATGGGGTGGTTGCTAGGGCTTTGTTGGGTGGTTGCCAGGGTGTTGCTAAGTGGTTGCTAGGGTGTTGGTAGGCGATTGCTAGGGTAAACAATATGCTCACTGGGGCACTGCTAGGGCATTGCTGGGTGGTTGCCAGATCTTAGTGATCGTCTCACATATGCTAGCACGTTTTCATTGTTGGGTTGCAATCACACTCTGCATTTTCTTCAGGAAATGCACTTTTCTAGTTTATTAAGAGCTAATAGGGAGCTTGAGTATGCTTATTGTTGCGCTTATGATATTCATAACTTAACCACTTAACCTTGAGTCTGATTTTAATTATACTTATGAGTTCATACATCACAGGGCCCCCACATGTAGGGTTATGGTTAAGGTTAGGGTTAGGATTAAGGTTTGGCAGTTATGAATTTATTCTTAATCTGATTCCTTTCATTTTTAGTTTTACAAGTGACTCTGCAGCAGGTGGTGGTGTTAAAGTTAGGGTTGGGATTTGGCAATGCTAGGTTTATTTTTAAACTGATCCTTTCCTAGGGCATTTTTTTGTTTTACAAATCATTCTGCGCCAGATGGTAGGTTCAAGGTTAGGGTTAGAACTAAGCTTTGGCTGCACTAATTTTATGTTTGAAACTGATCGATTCTCAATTTTTTTTATTTTTTAAAATATGAAACCTCTGTGCCAGATGGTATGTTAAGATCAAGGTAAGGGTTAGAATAATGGATTGGTTGTGTTAATAAAGGACTAAATTAAATCTAGATTTAAAATTCAGGTGCAAGTCTTACTTTACATGGCCAAATATCCTTCCCCGCACAAGATGGAGGTGAAATTATGGGGCTTCCACTATAACTATGCGAAATCCCTTTGTAAAATGGGACAGATGTGCAAGGACCTCCTGTTAACAGCATTGAAGCACACCGATGTAGCCTACACCTACTGAGAAGACACCCTGCAGCTCAGCTGTTAACATGAAGTTTCTGCTATGAAAACAGCTTGTCCTCTGTAGTGTTTTCTTTATTTCCTGAGTGCAGATGCTCAGGAGCTGATTTCGTTGATCACACTGTTTGCATGGTCCAGCCTATGTGACCTATCCTAGCCACCAGAAGATGACTTTACAGAAGGCATACTTAAGGTTACGCTTTGGAGTTGGGGTTAGGGTGAAGGTTTTGCATTGAGTTAGAGGTTAGGGGTGAGAGAGCTGATGTGACTTGCACGGCATTGCACAATAGGGATTATGGGCAAGGTTAGGGTTAAAGCTAGGGGTTAGATGTTAGTGGCAGCAGTACTTAGTAGGGATTAAGAGTTAAGGGTAGGGGTTTGGGTTAGAGTTAGGGTTTAGGGGTTATTGTTAAGGATTGGGAACTATGGTTAGGGGCCTGGGGCAGCAGTGCAGCTAGAAACTCAAGGGATTTTCCATGTTGCTGGAGTCTTTAGGGAAAATAGTAAATAATAAAAACAAATTCTAAAAAACCTACTGCAGGATCTCTGTGACTCTAGTCACACTGGGATAAAAAGCCCTCCATCCAGGCCTGAGTATACAATCACTGAGGCAGCAATGCAGAAGCCTGCGTGGGGGATTCATGAGCAGCAGCTCTGTGATTGCCTGCTTTGTCTGCATGCTGACCAGGTGAGACAGTAGGAGACAGAGAGAATAATTAGGCCAGCATGTCCTCTTCCTGATAGGTTGGAGGGGAGGCCAGACAGCTTTGTGTGCTGTGCCTGAACCGGAGGCATTTTCCGAACCACATTGATCACATTATGATGTAATTGGCTAAATCAGGATGGATTTATCGATCTGAGCCTGGACAGATACTGAGGTCATTCATAATTCACAGTTATATAAAACAACTTCTTTTGCATAAGAACAGCTTTGTATCTTCCTATCATATTCTTACCAAAATCCCCCTGTTCTCTCACAAGACCTCTCCATTTCTGTCTCTCTCGTTACTTGTCAAACATGATATTGGGATGTAAAGTGTAACTGCTAAAATTAAAGGTATTTCCAAAAACAGATTATTTGTTGTATGTATGATTGCATTAGGAGGTGGCTGTAACATTCCTGTGGAGTCAGTGTCAGGTTCAGAGCGAGCCACAGGTAGCACAGCAGCAGGGCTGTCACTAAGGGCAGGAAGGTCAGCAGATTAGTGAGGAGGAGATTCCAAATGCTGTCAGTAACTGACTCATACTCACCAATCAATAGACTTTGCCTAACCAGAGCAAAACACTGTGATTGGATAAAATCAGCGAGTCACTGATGGCACATGGTAGCTCCACCCATGCTGAGTTATCTGGATCCTGACCCCCATTGCTGATGGATAGTGTGCAGGTGTGTTAGGACCTTCTCATTTTCTCAACCCTGTTCATGTCACAGAGTCCTTTGTCTAAGGGCAGCATGCTGCTGTCTTTTCCAAGAGAAGATGGCTACAGTTTTTACTATTTCAATTTTTCTTTTTTTGTAGACATGCTATTTCTGTTTTTGTGCCCATAGAGTAGCAGGCATATTATAATTTAAAGCCATTCAGCGCTGCTTTGGAACACTGTCTGATGTTTAAAATGAAGAGGGATGACTCACCCGGCAAAGTGAGGAGGGAAATGAAAGAGAATAAAAATGAGAGCCTTCAGCTGGGCCAGATCCTGACCGCTTCCTGCTTCCTCTCTGCTCCACCAATCACGTAATCAGGCCCCATTCAGTTTAGCTGCTCCTACCAAACAGGTGCATAGCTTCAGTGTATGAGGTCATATGCCTGGACTGTTCCTGCAGTGTTACAGAGAAACACACACTGTACACTTACACCCCCCATACAAGCGTATCTACTGAGATACAGCAACTCCTCTGCACATCATGCACATAATTACATTGTAGTTCCAATGGTTAAACCTGTCTGTGACTTGTGTAATTACACTTGTGTAATAGTCACCGTGTGTACGTACCGGTTAATTACAGTGTAGGTACACAGTATTACCTGTGTGGGCACAATGTAATACACAGGCACTTAAGAGAAAATGGGACTCTGGATTATTATTGTCATCATTTGCTCTGAGTGAGTCAGTCATTGCTGACAGTAAGGAGATGACTGTTTGAAGGGATTAACACATGCAGTAATGGCTTTAAAGGCTGTTAACAGTGGTCACCAGAGACTGTGAATTTAGCATGGAACCAGCAGGGGTCACAGGCCAGTTCTAAAGAGATGGAGATCTTTTGCCTCTGAATGATGCAGAGACTGTTTATGCCTGCATTTAACCTTTAAAGTGCTGAATTCAGACCCAAAAATCTAAAAAACTGCAAGAGGCTGAGGAATGTTTCCAAGCCAAATCAAAATATGATTGTGCAGCATTTAAGCCATTGGATCAGTAACTACCTTACCAGGAACCATTTGATCCATCATCACCTGTTCAGAGTAGACGATTCATGTGGTTTCTTGTTTGAAGGGGAGCTTGTATTTTCCAAGGGGGTGTGGCTGGAGCAACACTTTCAAAGGAGTTGTGTGGTATCACTTGAGTCCAAATGCCCTGAGAGAAGCGTATCCACTGACTCACCCTGTATTGACTGATTCACTCTGGACTTATTGCCTCTGGCACTCTGTACTCACTCTATACTGATTTAGAGTGTACAGAGTGTACTCTGTTCTGGCTCACTCTGACTCTGTTGCTTTGAGCTGATTTCATTAACTTTTTACTGGCTTATTCTGTACCAGGTCACTCTGTCACTTTGTGTTGATTTACTCTGTACTGTCTCACTCTGTCATGCTTTACAGACTCAGTCTGTACTAATTCACTTTACACTGGCTCAATATTTACAGACTCACTGTCTACGGGCTCATTCTGCACACTCTGTCACTTTGTATTCTCACTGTGTCTGGGCATTGTGTGTCTCCAAGAGTCTGTGGTTGCAAATTCTCCCAGTAAACAGGACACAAAGCACATGAGATGTTGGCTCAGTGTCCATCAGGGGAGTAATGAATGAATGGAACCAAACCTGTCTTTTGGATGAAATCTTAAACCAAGGTCCTGACTCACTGTATTCATTAAAGATCCCATGGCAGTTATCACAGCAGAGTAAAGGGTTCCTCAGTGTCCTGACCAAATTCCCAAGCACACTCTTTCAACCCAGCCATTTACTAATCCTCCAGTTTCAATGGCTAAATAATTCCACCCCAGCCAATGTGTGACAAGCATTATGGTGGGTTTCTCATCCCTCCTCCTCCCCTCACGATAAGGCACTTTGAGATCCTTGAAAGGTGTTTTACGAATGCAATCCATTATTATCTGTCTTTTTGCTAAAGAACAGAATAACAATGGAAGCTTGCAGAGAAGGTTTGTGACTTGAATTATAGGGGAGAATTAAGGTGAATGCTTTAAACCCTCAGACAAAGCCCATTAGATGAACAGGTTAAAGCTGAAGAAGTGGGCTATTTTCTCAAGACAGGTTTGTAAGATATGTCAGCATGTACGGTCCAACTCCGTTTCCAAAAGTGCATCAAAGGAATGAAATCACTTCACAGCTGGTTGGAATTGACTCATGTGTCTGCAGAAAGATGTCCCCTTCAGTGTGCTGTGAACTTGTTTAGGAATGTATGCAAAACAGATAGTTTCTTGTATTGGTGCTATTTTTTTCTCTTATTCCCAAAGACAGCTGGCACGGCACCCACCAGCCCCGGTCTGTTTTCCGGCCTGCCTGTCAGCACAGACATGTGCCAAAGCCCCCCCTGCCACTCCCCTGCTGTGCAGAGAACACATAATGGACACATTTAAAATTGCTGCATTTCAGAGTACCTCTGTTCCAGCTCTGCCCAATGCCATTAATAACTTACTGCAGTTCAGGGTACTTGTGTTCCGCACCACCCAATGGCCTGCAGGTGCAGGTGTAGGAACTTGGAAGAAAGGAGAGCACAGCAGTATTCTTAATTTTCTTTGGAAAGATTTAAGAGAGAAAGAAATACAAGCTGTAGTGGATTTCAGCCCCATATTTGAGACTAAATAATAATAATAAAAATAAAATTAATAAAATAAAATAATAATAATAAAAAAAAATAATAAATAATAATAGTAAATAGAGGATTATTTAAAAATCCATGAAGTGCAAAGCATGACGACAACACCAAAGAAGAGAACACAAAGAAGAGAAAAAGGGAAAAGTACAATGAAAAAATTTCCCTGCATAAAATGGGCATAAAATCCCTGCAAATCAATGTTAACACCCTTTCCTCATTTTACTTGACCTCAGTGCAATCCTCATCATCAGCATCATTGTCCACATCCTCGACTGCATGTGTGTGTGAGAACAGTGGCCGTGGCTCCTGCCTCTCTGAGGTTGCCTGGAACACGTACCGAACAGTCAGCAGGCCATGATGCGTGAGGCTCCTCGTGACGTCTCGCTCATAGCCAGTCCATCTGTCACGTGTCAATCACCACCTGTTTCATGTCTGTTACACGCCGACTACATTTGAAACTGTTCCTGTCCAGCTCCAGAAACAGACCTTTTGGGGTGATGGCAGGTGGTATAGAAGTAAGGAAATATTGTTAATATACATTGTGAAGACAACAGTGAAAATGACAAAATCTGAAACAGACAATGGTGAAGAAAACTGTGCATTTTTTAATGTGATGAAGTGTCTTATTGGAGGTCGGGGTTTTCAAAATGAGCACAGTACAGACAGTGGTACTGTGACCCCAGACACATACGTGGAGAGATTAGAGGAAAGCTCACACATTGATGTTATTGTGCCAGAGTGTGGTCTGAGTCACATGCAGACATTTAAAAAAAACTGCAACAGTTCATGGTGTTGGTGTTGAAATTACACAAGGTCACCTTCTGCTATCACTCAGCTCTGCGGGCCTCCTTCCGGATCTGTGAGCTGATCAAACGGCGCAAGGAATTCAATCACAGAAACCCCCCAGGGAGCTCCGCTCTGATCCCCACATCAAGGAAGGTGTCAAAGTTTCCTCCCTGGAGCGATGTCTCTGAGACTTCTCCATACAAACGCCTGCAAACAGACACAATAGAGCTGACACTTCAATGGCACACTTCAGCTCTGAGCTCAACCCCATATCCGCAGAGGGCTGCTGCTCTATCTGTATCAAAGGAAAAATGAGCTGGAATTCATCCGGGACCAGAGCTGCCTGTGGAAGCAGGGCTGTGATGTCCCGGCACAGACACCCCACACGGGGATTTAGCTCTGCAGAGGGAGTGCAAGCCCTGCTTGGAATTACCAACAAAGTGAGGACATATTGTGTGTGGTGTGTCTAAGATGTACTGGATTTGCCTGATTGTTCACAGTGCACTGGCTCATTATATGTATAACATATAATTCATCATAGCAAATTAATCCTGCAAGGAAGGACACCCATGTGATGTCCATTTATTTATTGCTTTCCCCCATCTCTTGTCAGACCATAATGATCAAAATCATAAATCCAAAGGAATCAAATTAGATTGATGAAAATTTTAAACCACTCTAATTTACTTGATGTCTGCCTTGATTTCAGGTTTCAATCAGATTTGAATCTGCCTGACCTCAGCTTTGATTCAGGGTCTAACTGGCTAGTTTAGTCTGGATTCAGACTTGAATCAGTCTGCAGTGAGTCTGACCTTTGTGTAAGGATGATTTGTTTTGCTTATTTGCCTCATCCTTGCAAAGAGGAGCCTGTGGGAGCAGCTCATGTTTAGAGTGTTGTGTAAGAGAGCTACAGGAGGGCTCAGAGTTAGCTCTGAAGGTCTTTTCAGATTTTTACCAGGATGATTTGAGGGGCTGTTCAATTCAATGTGCTTTTTGTAGGCCTGTCTGCAGTGCTTGGTTATCTATGAAAGAAAAAACACATTCAGCTTTGGTACAGTGTTCTGGGCTGTTTTTAAGAAATTTGTAATTAATTGAATTATTACACTCAGCTGTAATGTTCCTTTTACTTAAAACGACCCTGTTCATTCACTCTGTCTAAAGGCTAAATAAGAAATAATTCATTACCTTAACTTTGTTCTCAGTGCACAGCTCAGTGGAGTATTGCATTATCGGTCATTGCACACACTGATTCAGGTGATAAACAAGTACAGACCAATGAGATCCAGGCTGGCTTTTCTCCCAGAATTCCCATTTCTCTCTCACAGATGTCTGCCTTGACCCACTCTCAGAGTGGAACACAGGTAAGGAGCAGGGCTCATAACCTAAAGGGCGTAGTTTCGGTTCCCAGGTGGGGCACTGTAGTGGCACCCTTGTGCAGAGTACTTAACCTCAGTTGCTTGAATAAAATATCCTGCTGTATTAAGGCCTGGATCAGAGAGTCTGCCCTGCAGCTGGAATGCATGCTGTCACATTTACCTGCAGACACCTGAGTTCAGCATGTGATCTGATATTCCTCCTTTGGGGGATACATGCTCAAGGGACAAGTCTTTATTGGTCACTGCAAGGTGCATCCCATGATACATTTTGGCCAATAATATGACAGGGAGATTGTAGTTTTTGAATTTCCACCAAATTTTTTTCATACCTACCTCAGAGTAAACCTCCATCACTGAGTTTTCCTGTTGTATTAATTAAAACATGGAATAGGGTCATTTTGTTTGATGTCTCTTTTTAGCTGTTTGCCTTTCAACCTGCATCAGCTAATAGAACCCTGAAACATGCCTCCATGTCTTTAAACATTCAATGATCGAATCAGTTATGGTTCCATGTTAAACGATGCTGAAAGTGGCTTTCAGTATAAACACTCACTCATGTGAGAGGGAACACCCTCCCCGTCTCTGGAGCCAGAATAAAACCTCCAGAACATTGTAACATCCCTATTACGGATCCAAACACTAGGCATTCAGCCAGAACTCAAATGATAATTTATAAAAATATCTGTCCTGCTGTTTGAGTCCAGTGTGTGTTCTTATCTTGTTGCTTGCATCTTGTTGCCATTGTGTCTTCCTTCTTCTACAGGAAACAGGGGTTGGAAACTGGCTTGCTGATTGGTGCGTTTCACTAGTTATGAACAGATTTTCTCATAAAGTCAAAATGCCAACAAGATATATATCATTATTCCAATGCACAGTGGCAGTATAATAAGCACACTCTATCCTCCATTCTCCATCCTCTAAACTCTAGTCACCATCCTCCATCCTGCAGCCTATGGCCTGTAGAGTTTGGCACAACCTCCACCAGGCAGGGCTGCCATTGCTTCAACCCCCCGTTAAAGCTGCTGCTCTGGTGGTGACATGGCAGAAGGACAGCGGGTCCTGTGAGCCTTGCTGGTGGTGTTTTTATTGCATTAGAGTGTCACTCTGCCACCACTCCCAGCACTGTCTGGATCGTCTGTCTCCCACAAACAACTGCCACATTCTATTTTATCGCATCCCAGAACAAAATAATTTGTCAGCACTGAAAATAACATTGTGTAATCATTCCTGCCCATGTGATGCTGCTGTGTATCATTCTCATTGTGCCTCTGGCTCACTCACAGAGGCTAATAGACCTGTAATGATGGGTACTGCTCAGAGGATAATAGACACAACAACAACAGGCAGGAAGTGACCCCTGCACATGGCAGCGGAACAGCACTGCTCACTGCTTCAATCCCTCCAGTTAAAAATAGCTGCAGCCCAAATGTAGTTCCACAATAAGGAAGCTGTTGTTTCCGTTTGTATCCTGTGGTCTTTTTTTAGGAAACACGGCATTGTTTTTTGACTGCTACATGGGAATTCTCATGACACGTGATTTTTTTGGAGTGGTCACATCCTATGACCCCCAAATGAAACTGCCATTGTTACCATTGAGCACAATGAGGTCATCAAAGAATAAAAGTAGAATGTTGATGTTTTATACATACTTGTGTGTGTGTGTGTGTGTGTGTGTGTGTGTGGGGGGATTTGGGGGGCAGGGCTTAAATAGTTTAGAGGAAACTAACTAAAGCTGGGTGTATATTCCTGAATTTCGTAAGTTAACAAGTCACCATGGTCTGTCCATTCTTGCAACAAGCACTGCTGCCTCATAGATAACTAACCTGCTTCCATGCTGATCTGGTTCCTCCTGCAATATGCAATTCCTGTATGTTTCGATGAAATCTGTGTAAGTTGTTGTGGATAAATAATAAATAGTGTAGCTTTTTATAATAACTCCTGGTATGCCAGTCACTGAAAAAAACCCCAAAACAAAACATGCATTTAGATTATAAAGTCAGATCATATCACAGCTCAGAATTCCACATTGGGCAGAAAAGAGTCTTAAACTAGGGCATAGGTGGGGGGTGCAGGGGGCCCATCTCCCCCATCTCTGTGTGGGAGTTACCTGGGAAAGACATGGACGTGCTCCGTGAAAGCTGCTCCTCACTGCTGGATCAGCTCTGTCCCAGCTGACCTGGGTGTTGGCTGAGTATCGCAGCATTGTTCTCTGAAAAGGATCCTTCCCCTCCATCCCCACCACCACCCCCTGCCCCCCTGGCCTCCTCCTTTACAGAGCAGGAAGTCCTGTCAAAATCCCCCCAAGTACTGTGAATGTTTCCCAACGTCTGACTCTCCAGGAAACTCTCACATCCTCTCCCGTAGCAGGCCCCAGTCGCATGGACAGATAACCAGGTAGCCCCCAAACACACACAGACACACACACAAACACACACACTGGCAGGGCGGGAGCTGGAGCTGTGTCAGCTCACTGCCCCTGAGTTCCCAAGTAGACATGCACTTGTGATAAATGTTTATTTTTATTGTTGGGTGTCACAAGCATACTCAGATCATAACAACAATGACACAAAGATTCTGAACCCACAGAACATGCTTTGACTGACAGAGCTTGCACATACACAAATAAATGAAAAATTATTATTCCTATTTTTCAGCCAGTATCAGATAACAAGTAACAAATGAATTAACAGGGCCAGCCCCCTATATTGTAATAGAACTGAGTGTCTCTCCTCCCTTACCAAATAAATAGAATGGTTCAATAACATAGATGTATTGATGGGGGGGTTATGTGGATGTGTATATAAATATCTAGAGTGAAAGTAGAATGAGAGATTGATTAAATTCCCTTGGAAGTCAGTTGTTCATTTCCAAACTGACCTGATTTTAAGGATAAAACTTTATTGAACGAGACATTTGTTGATTTGTTTGTTTCTCCATTTCATCTTCTGCGCATCTGTGAAAAGCGTGACTGGTAATCAATGCAGCATTCCAGCAGCTCTCAAAAAAGCATCAGAAAACAGGCAGCATTCAAAATATGTGTGGATGGAATCAATTTCATCAAATAGCTACCCTCTGCCTCTCCGTTCACACACAACCACATGCAGTTTCCTGGTATGGCCCCAGACATGTATGAATTGCACAACTGCACATCGTAAAAGCAATCCACATAAGATTACGATGGGGTGTGGGAAAACCTGCGGTAAGCAAGGACACAGATCTTTCCATATTGTTCTTTGCCTCATGTTCACCACTTGATGCAACCTGTCATTTTTTAATATATTTTACATAATCATTTCTGTTGGCTGCATGAAAGTATAACATCTTCAGGCCATGAACTGAAAGCATGCAGAGTTGTTTCACTGAGGAACATGACCCTGCTTCTTATTACTATATATTAACTATGGCAGACTAATCATCTCGCATGGCCCATGTGTGTACAACAGAGTTGCCAAGTTGGAGGCAATAGAACTAATCATTCTCTTGCTCTGACTCTAGGGGGCGATGTTACCTTCTGTAGCATTGGTTCATGTACTGCATCACTCTGCTGCTCTGCACGAACCAAGAGACCCCCCATGGAGAACAGGCATCATGTCTCTGTCAGCAGCTCATCCCTGGACTCTATGGTGGGGCTCTTCTCCACAGATTCTTACAGTAAGTTGAACTGCTTTACTGTGAGCCTGGGATGGGAGCTTCATCCTGGGATTTTCTGATTGAGCAGAATCTGCCAGCTTAGAGTTGAGGAGCATCCTCTACCAGGTAAGGGTTTCGTCAGCAGCAGTCCATCCACGTGCTCGGAGTGTCTTTGAGTGACGCTGTCTTACACGTGCAGAACAATATGTTCCTCAATCCTTGCCAGCACATCATTCCGTTTCCATGGAAATTATTCAAGAAGCCAGCTCGGGGGATGAGTGGGTCACAGCTGGATTGAGCCGAACTGCGTTGTTAGTGTCCGTTTTTGACAAGAGAGAACAGAGTGACCCTGATTGGCTTTTCCTGTGTTGTAGGGGGGTGGTGTGGGCAGGAAGGGTGGGTGTTGGGGCCATGGCATTCTGGGAAAATGAGGAATTCAAGTACATGAAGAGCCTTCCATTCCATTCCATTACATTACTCTTATTATTATTAATGAAAAAAAGAATTATAAGACCTTCTCTCCTAGGTAGTGAAATAATCATATTACATTAATGCTTCCTAAACCAATGGTAAATTAAGGGTGGGAGTTCATTTCAACTTGGGTGTCCTTGCTGATGGGAAAAAAAGGTGGCAGAGCTGAAGGAGAATAAAAATTTTTGAACAAGGGCGATTATTATTAACTCACATAGTTTCTCCTACCACTGCTATGCCGATGACACACAACTAATCTTCTCTTTTCCTCCCTCCACCCCCCAGGTCAACGAAAAGATCTCTGCATGCGTGGCCAACACCTCCATCTCTTGTTTGCCCACTATTTGCACTTTTGTACGTCGCTTTGGATGAAAGCGTCTGCTAAATGAATAAATGTAAATGTAAATGTATGCCACAATGTAACTCCATCATAGACACGAGTCTTCAGTAAAATGCAAATGTGCGTATAAATAACTGCATACACCATAAATGCCAAAGACTATAAGAGCTGGTCTGTATGCCTTTCAGACAATAGACAAATACATTGGCAAGTCTCTGATACATAGCAGATCTACCTCCCACTGTGTGTGGGTGAATATTGATGTTGAGGGTGGAACGGCTTTTCTGTTTTTAACAAGAAGATTCTATTTTACTCCTGGCATTAAATATTGGAAATACAGCTGATGTCATCACACTGCCAAGAGACAGAGTTTCCATCCTGCTGGCCTCAGCCTTGATTATGAAATATCTGGTTTCTGATAGATATCTTTATTCATCTGTCAGTTCTGTTTGAATGAAGCGCTGGGTGTGAACCTTTGTTATTAGCGAGTACAGAGAAGAGGAAATGGGAAAAACAGGAAGTTGGTTATGTCATACTCCTATATAACTGATGTATTGTTGATATTGTACAGGGTACTAGTTCCCTGAGCTGAATGAAATTCAGAAATTAATACATATTACCAAGATTTTTCAAACATTTGGACATACGACCTACAGGCACCTTAATCAGACCAAACTAAAATATGATTGATGACCCCATCTACAGTAATCATTTCTCTTTATTTATAAAAATGAAGTGTGTATTATTTGAAAAAACCTGAGGCTGCCCTGGTGTTGTTGGCAGAGAGGGGACAGACCAAATTGTAAAACCAATTCCCCAGTTCAGTGATGGTGACAGTACGCCATAGGAGGTGCCATTCTTCTGAGAGGTCCAGCCTCACTGTGGTTATCAAAAATCCCATGGTAAGTGGAGCCAGAAACAGGGCGGTGGTCCCCATGTTCTCTTCTGTTCTCAATCTGACTATCTATCTGAATACTAATAATCAAACTAAACTTTCCATTGGGACCTATGCTGGTGGTGGCCAAAATGAGTCACTTTCTCCTTACTGGAAACTGCTTTGGGATCTATGAAAGGCGCTATATAAAGGGAACCCAACATTATTACAGAGGAAAGCCATGTGGTTTATCACTATTGTTTTTGTAGAATACTGACATATAGGACAGTATATGTTTAAGTTTGCCCTTAACAGGCCTCTCTGCTAGGACAGATCTGTTACAGAAAGTGGGTAGTTTTGGGATGCCAAGAATGTGCAATAGGGGCGACGTGATAAAATGAAATTCTCCTCAGGCATCATCCAACGCTCATGGCCAGTAAACAAGCCTAAGGTTTGACTCAGTTTCTCTCCCTCCTACTCACCACTCCACCAGTTTCAAGAGGTGAAAACCAGAACGCTGATTTTGCACAGTAATTTCAGAACACCATTTAAACTTTGGCCACATACAGCACCAGAAAAGTGCCTCACAGCAACCAAGATGAAAATCAGCTCATTACTTTATTGAAAGAGGTGGGTGTCAGCAACATTTATGTCATCACATTGATTTTTCAAGAAAGTCCTGTTCTTTTGTGTGAATTTTAAGGCATTATGTAATGATTTCATAATTTGTATGACGCTGTTATGCATTTTCATATTTTGTGAGAGAATTTCACGCTTTGATTATGTCTCACTGCGGAAATCTGGACCGTTAAAGGGAGTTTACACTTTGGCGGTTACCCAGAGGTCCTTGCTGTGCCAGAGTCAGTGTAATTATTGGCCAAGGTTGCTACATGTTTGGTAAGAGGCTTTCACTGTGAAGAAGCCTCAGAGGATCAGAAAAAGTCGTTAACTGGATTGTGAGTCTTTCCTGCTCCTTATCTACAAAGAAAACACCTCCAGAGAAAAGAGGTTTGGGTGGGGACGGGAGGGAGCGAATCCATCGTCCCAGCCTTTGTGTTTGCTGTTTCACTTCCCATAATTACCCTTACAGGAAGGGCACGCCCCAGGTTGGGGTGCTCCATCCAGACCAATCAGGTCACAGCAGAGCAAAAAATGGGGTCTTACTGAGCAGAAGACTCAAGTGGGCTGGCAGGAGACCAAACACAGTCAACTGGTCCAACCCACAACTGACCACTGTCCCCTCAATGGCCAAACACAGTCCACTGTGCAGTCCATCGCACAAACAAGCACTGCCAGCCCTACTACCAAACACGGTCTACTTCGCTGAAAAACTAATATGTCTAAGCCATAACTGAACACTGTCCACCGAACCAAACACCACTCACCCAAAAACCAACCAGTCTAGCCTACAGCTAAGCACCGTCTACCACACTGCTGAGCAAACTCTATGCTCTCCTTGTCAGATGTCAGATGAGATCCCTGCAGGATGGCGTCGGCGCATGCCGAGTGGCAGGCCGACCCCCCACTGAGACCGCATATGAGGTGCACACTGGTACCGTGACATCACATGCTCGTGCCACGTGTCTCATGTCGTACGCGTGCGTAACAGTCTGGTCTTGTGCTTTATCACAGCTATCATCATGACCCGCCACTTGTTTTCACGTGCATGGTTTAAGTTTTTACACAAGGTTTGTTATATCATTGTGCCAGCCCTGGGTGCAGTGTGGTGATCTGGAAACACTACGAAGGCCGTGCTCATGCAGATTTTATGGATTTTTTTTTGTAAAGGTCTTATGAAGTTACATCTCAATGTTATCACAATCTTTGTTAGCCGGGTAAATATCTGTAATATATCTATAATATATCTATAATATATTTAAATATCTATAATTTAATGTATAATGTAATTAACCTAATCATGGAAACAGCTTGGAGATGTTTGTCTCACATATTTTGCTAAAAATTGGATGAATTTATTAGATGCTTTCAGGGATAAATGATTTTATTTTTAATGCTGGATTTCATTCAGTCTTTTATTGAATTCAGATAATTTTCAAAGTTGTTTGTTTATATGATTCTTTTATCACAGTGAATAAACAAAATACACATACTGCTGTCTTCACAAACTCGTTAATCTTGACGGGTGCTGAAGTGAAATTCTGACAGGATCCTTGACAGGACTTTTGAAATAGTGAATATTAATGAAATGCTATACCACTAAGATAAAAGAAGTGACAAATAAATATCCATACAGATACGATTTCCCCCATTCATAAACATCTAAATCAATCTGCACTGTGTCTACAGAGATGGAAGTTCAAAGATAAGAGAGGTAACGAATAATGGTGATTTTTTTTATATAGTTATTCTTGGTTCCTTGGAAGGAAAAGAGTGTTAAACTTTATATAGATTACAGTCTATTCTGTGGCCAGGTCTATGCAAAAGAAACTGCACTGAAAGTTACAATTCCACATTACCTCCAGAACACAGTCAGAGATAAACTACAGAATGATTATGTTCTTGGAGTTGCAAGAGCATGTTCTCTCATGATCTAAGTTTAATTCAGGATTTAATTTCTTTAAATGATGTGATTGTTAATATGATTATTCCATTGGTCTCCATCGGCTGGTGTATGTTCACGCTTCTGCTGTTAGTGGTTCAGTATTTGCTGTAGCAAAGCTGCATTCTCACTGCGGTATTTTTGATTGTCCAGCAGGCTATTGTTTGGCTTCCAGTCTGAGTGTGCCTGGCATTCCAGCAATTCCTCCAGTAACTGGTTCCGGTTTGGCCGGGAATGCCAGGGCTTTTCCCCATCAAAGGGTAATGTGTGATTACTGCAATTTGAAAAACCATCTGAAGCTCGAACCTGGCTGATTGGATGCAAGACTAAAACCACAAAGTAGTTTATCTGCATTCCATATCCAGCTGCTCTGAGGAGGAGGAGGAGGAGGAAGATGCCCTTGCATTGTGGAGCAGTTTGTTTTTCTCCCCTGGGACTGGTCTGTCATGCTTTCACAGTAAATCCTGTGATTGAAATTATGGAGTCTGTTTTCAAAAGCAGACAGGGAAAAATACACAACTCCCTTTCTCTCTCTGTTTCTGTCTCTCTCTTTCTTTCTCTATGTTTGTCTCTCTCTTTGATTTGTCCTTCCTCGACAGGGGGCCACTGTAAAAGATTATTTTGCTGTCAGTTCTAAAAATGACCCAAAGAGCTCTGTCACGACATCATGAATCAAGCCAGTGGTCCATTCCATGTGATGAGCATTTCTTTCTGAGAAAGCATATCACACAGCATTCAGGGAACAGCCTCACAAATTTTATACAGACCTGAAGCCACTTTTGGAGTCTTCTTTGCAGATTACTTTTTAAATGTATATTAGTAAACTATGTTTCCCAGTGTGCATTGTGATATTCATCTTAACATTCTTTACAGGGAAGTGCAGAAGACCCCAGAATTTCTGGAATTAGCCTTTGAACTTTGATTTTAATGGAGTGCTTCATCATGAAAGACACATTTTTTGGCACGTTCCTGAAAGTAAGCATGGAAGAGTAATCCAATTAATTTATATTTTTGTCCATGTGATTTTTTTTCCTGAAGCAACACTCTCTTATACTACCACTGTCTGTCTGTTTCAGTTTTATATTTATTTATTGTTTAAAATGTTTTACTGTCTGTCCAAATGTGAGTTATATCAGGAAGTTCCTATGTTCCCTTGTTGTATAATGTGATTAATGACCGCTGTGCAGGAGGGGTCATTAAGGAACAGAATGTGTCCTTCAGGACTCGGAGGTCTCCCTGCAGTCAGAGATCAGAACACTCATTTCGATCAGTCATAAGATATCAGGAAGGGTGTTCCTGGCATTGTGCATGGGAAAAAGCTTGAAGTCGTACTTTTAACAAAAGTGACTGACCTCACTGCTGTCTTATGAACCAGGGTCAAAAACAACCAGCCCAAACATCACTCTAGCAAAGATTACAGAACACAAGCTGCTTGGCTCTTCACCTGCTACAGCCTTACACAGTGTGCTTCCACAACACTTCAATGCACTCATGTCTTCTTTCAAGCCAATTCCCTCTGAATTGAACCGTGATGCACACAGGACAGTGACTGCAGACTGGCTGGCTGATCATGGTGATAAATCCAAGATCCAGAGGTGAATCCAAGTGCTGGTCTCTAGCAACAGAGGATCATAGGAAATTTCCCCCATAACCTGGCAGGGGCCGAAGGACACTACTTATGCCTTTCATGTATCAACAAACCTCTCTCACAAAAAAATGAAACCAAAAAAAACACAAAAGCTTTGCTGATGTTTTAGGGTTGAAAGAGTTAATTAATGGAGCAGGGTGGCATTGTGCTGCCAGCAGATAAGCCGGGAATGTGTTGCATGCACCCAACCCAGTGTGGCGTTTTTCTGTCCATCGTTTTTTTGATAACCTTACTGCTAATGCCTGGCCACTTTTCTTCTGCGACCTAAAGTGCCTCCTAACCAAAATAGACACCGTCAGGAAAATAAATACCCTTTTGAGCTGCCATTAACGCGGCATGGGGTGCTAAATATAGGCCCTGAAAAGAGCCTCCTTCTCCCCCGTCTGTACTTTCATTTATCTCAACTTAATTTAGCACCAAACACATCTACAGGTTCCATTCTCCTTTGTGATGTCTACGCCTCATCTGAACACAACCATAATTGAGCCACGAAGCTTCTGACTGTTCTATAAACACCAAGTACCTGCTATATTACCCATTTATAGGTTGTTTACAAGACATACTCTGTGATCATAACATAGCAGTAAAGGAATTAATTGTATAATTAGTATTCTTAGACATAGACATCCATAAGTATTTTTTCCTGAAAAGTGCCAGTTGGAAGTCATAACATTTCACATCCACTAGAAAACCTCATACATATTCGAACCTCATACTAATCAAAGCACTAACACTGTAATTTTCTGAGGCACAGAATGGAGCTCATTCAGTTAATAAAGAATATCTGTAACATTATTCTGATGTTTTTAACATGCTAGGATCCCTTCCTTTGAGGAATTAGGCAATGTTTAGCTTTAAAATTCCAAAAAAAAGCATGTCAGCATTGTTTTCTTTCACATTATTGTTATGGATTTCCATGAGAATAGTTAGCTAATTCTGAATGAAAACATGTTTTGTGGGAGCAGAATGTTTTTCCATTTTACATTGGCATTGTAGAAATTTGGCATTTAATATTGGTATTGGAGAAATATAGTTTGGCTCCATATGGCTTTTTTGATGCCAAATGTTACATAAAGCCTTCCTGGAGTTGACCGTGCTTGCCGGTTTCCCCTGTGTTTGCTCAGATAGAGAGGCTGCCATGCTGTACTCAGTATAAATATTGATTCCGTTTCTCTCTCTGGAGAGGTGTAAGAGTGACAGATCCTCAGAACAGCCCCTGTGTCCTAAAGCCGTTTCTGAAACTTTCCATCACTGAGCTTGGCTCAAACGTCCTTTTGCCCTGTTCTGCTTTCTCAGCTTTTTCATGCTGTAAGATAGTATTGATTGTTGTAGGATGACAGTTCCTTGAAATGGCAATAGCTCCATGCTGTGATTCCCAGAACATGGACAACACTCCATCACTTTGAGAAGTTAATTCAGAAAAATACACTCAATTTGTCAGAATGGCAGCAACTCATTACATTCCATGTGGAAACTCAGCAGATGCTGTTGTCCAACTTAAAAAAGTGCTGAAGAAAGTGCCACAGCAGGTGCAAGAGGATATTTGAGAATATAGCAAATGTGTTGAGTATATATAACGTCTACGTTTACTTTTTATTTCATGTCACTCCGAAAAAAGGTAGTCTTGTTTGCTCTATCAGCCAGCTTGTACCTTGCCTGGCCAGCCATTGAAACCTGGTCATGCAGCGGTTCTAATATTGTTGACTCCTCATGGTTTTTTCACTTGTGTTGTACTCTGCCTCACTTGTAAGTCGCATTGGATAAAAGCGTCTGCCATGTGAATAAATGTAAATGTAAATGTCAGTTGAATCAAGATGCAGTTTGAACAGACAAGTTTTCAGTCTGCAGCAGAAGATGTGCCAGTTCTGACTGTTTTGGGGAGCTCATGTCATCCTGGGGAGCCAGAGTACACAGCAGATGTGACTGAGAAATTGGACCCTTTCAGAGAGGGAAGACAAGGTGACCAGAGGTCATGGAGCTGAGTGGTCTGGCAGGAGTATATGGTTTGATAATGGACCCATGTTGTATAGAGACATCTAGCTCATAGCCTGGGATGAAGCACACACACACACTCACCTTCACACATTCAAGTACAACAATCTTTATTGATCTGATTAAAAACACCGTCAAATTCAGGCAATAAAAACATTCCCAAATCTGACATTAAAAGCCGTCACAAGACTGACTATAAGAAACCTTAACAAATCAGATTAAAATCACCTTCGCACTTGATTTCAACTTAAGCTTTGTTTGATGCCAAGAGGCTAATTACACATTTCCACTTGTTACATTTCTAAATGAGCACCACAAACACAGTGGAAATCAAAGCCTTTTAACTTTGATTTTGTCTATATCTGACTTCCTGTTTAACCTCTGTCCAGATGTAGTTTTCCGATAGCTGGCTGAACATTGCGGGGATCTATAATGGGAAGTCGCCATGGGGAATCGGAAGAAAACAGCACCAAATCCTCTTGGAAACATTGAGCCACTCTTTGTTTGAACTTATTACTGTTTCTGATAATGTCCCCAAACAGCAGAAAAGCTAAAGATAGCAGAATGACTGTGTATGTGACTTTGAGGAGATATGATCCAGAGCCACGCCTGGCAGCCCGCAGCGAGGACCCTGATGAAATGTGTTAAATTCATGTGGAAATTCACAACTTTCACAAAATAATAACTCCTACAAGCACAGCATCATTGATGATTTTGAATATCACTAATTACTGTTGTTAATGTGGCTGTTTTCCATTTGTTTTTGACTGAATCCGTGACAGTGAGTGGCAGATGTTTGCTGTGCCTGTCTGTGTTTCTGCCTTTAGCATTAGCTCCCATGCTAAGTAATATCTGGACCTGCAACCCAGCCCAGAATAAGGTGGCATGTCTAAGACGTCATCTCACGCCCTGTGCTGTCGCCGTAGTTATATGCAGCCTGCTCTGTTGCTGACACATAGCAGTCATGACATTTATGAAATTAAGGCGTAGTATTATGTAATGTTATGAGTGTGTTATGCATAAGATGGGGTGTAATTTTGGGGTGCAACATTACAAGAGAAGGGGAGCATTTTTAATTCAATTACATTCGTAACTTTTTGTACCCCGCCAAACTACTATTTGGTATGAATAGTTCATTTTATTAAATATGCACCAGTTCTTTCCCTTTCTCTCTCATCTGTAAGACTTTCAAATTGTTTCACAAGCCTTCATAATCAATGACTGCAACTGATTCTAAAATGAAAGTAATTAAAATGATGCTCCTTGAATTCACTTTGGAAGACGGAATGCTCCCAGTTCCTGCCTTTCAGCATGCTGAAATCCTTTGGTCTGAAAAAAGAACAAAATCCAGCCATGAAATTAAAGTTTTCCACAGCCTCGCCTGTAGCTGTATCTCTGCTTAGCTCAAAGTGAGATAAAGTGAGTCACAGCAAGCCCTGTGGGGTCTGCAGAAAAGTTTAGGGCTGAGTTTTCCGATGTGTGCCTCTCACTGCATAAGGCTCAGCTCACTCTGCCACACCCTCATTCTGCTTCCTGCTGTTTGTCTAGGCTGATTGGGGGGAGGATGCAGCCTGCTTCCTCTGTTCCTGCTGCTGCTACATCTGGACCCCGCACAACTCCCCAGCCCCCACAGTTCCCTCCGTACCCTCACCTCTCTCCAGTCACCTCATGAGGACAGAGGCTGGTCCCCTCCCCTTGTACAGCTGCAGAAGCCAGGAGATGTTGTGTAAGAGGCTGCCCGGTGTTCTGTAGGCCCCGCCCCTGCTGGGCTCATCCTCAACAGGCTTTTCCTGTTGTCCTGCTCTCAGCTCTGAGGCCCTTGCCCAGTAAAACAGGAAGTGTGGCAGGAAGCGAGGCCTTGATGCTGCTCCTGCATGGCCCTGCCCGAATAAGACATAACACTTCACACATACACACACCTTATACACACACACACACACACACACACAAAATGCACACAGACCTCACACACATGCACACAGACCACCACTTACACACAGTTTGCATTCTACACATACACACACACACATACATGCACACACAGAGAGGGAAAAATGTGACTTGTCACTTACAGAAACTTAAATGGGTGGATTCAGTATGGAAGAGGCAGGGTTTCGCCTGGGTGATTTCTGGATGAGAAACCATGGATCTGCCGATGCAGTAGCATCATAAGAACTTTCATTTTGAGAAGGGTTTCACTTGGCTGACTCACTCCTTCCGCTCCGAATGCTTGGCACCTTCAAAATTCTCAGCGAATCCTCGTTAACACATATACCTAGCATTCTCGAGACCACAGAGGGTTGTCAGCACTAAGTGACATCTGCACACAGTAATGCTCTCTGGACCAGGATTAACCAGTGCTCACATACAGGGAGTGACACTTAAGAGTATAGCACAGACCACTAGATCTGCCTTCATCCTATTTCATTTTTAATAAACAGAAACAATTGCGTCATTCTGGATTACTCATTATGTCCCATGGCTGAGGGCCATCTGCATAATTTTATATGAGTGATATGATATCATATGATAATTTCAGTGAGTGAGATGTATGCATTCACGCGACATTTTGAAATATTTACCATAAAGGTGAACCTGGACCAGTGCCTGAGCATGTAAAGGTGGCCTGTTGAGAGAAAACACAGCTTCCTTTGCTTGTCCAAACCTGCAGTAATGTGATTTACTCCACAGGGGGCGCTGTGAGCTTACAAGACTCTGCCAACAAGCAGGTGCTGTCAACTCTAACGTGGACATGGAGTGTTTTTAGAGAAATAAGAGCACGAGTCTGGAGCCGTGGGAGCTGTCTGCGTGAGCTTGTTAAAGTGATGAGTCACGAGCAAACCAAGGGGACACAGGTGACAACTGTTTATGGAGAGTGAGCGGGAACCAAGAGACCTGGCGCATGCCACGAACCCTACATCTCCGAAAAAAATGGGTGCCGTTCTCAGCAGCGATTAAAGCAGGGGAGGGGAGCGTGTCTGAAGACTTGCTCTGTGAGAGCGGTGCCCTGCTGTGCAGTACTGATGCACTGTACGAGAAACCATCAGGGAATGAGCAAGCCACGATGAGGTGGGTGTGGCATGAGTCAGGTGATCAAAGTATGAAGTCAAACTGTGGCTGAACCACTGCTCCTCTCTGCTGTCATACCATGCAGACCATCCTCATGCAGACCATCCTGTTTGCTGCAGAGGTGAAATTCAGAGGAAAGCCTTTAAACAGGCAGCCGTTCATCTGACATGAGCCATCCGGCTTGTCGTCCCTGCACAGATCTTGTGCTGAGTAAATTAGCATGCTGACAGTCAGCCATGTTTGTGTTCTGTATGTACTTCATGGACAAGCTGAAGAACAGACGCTTTAATAAAGCATTGATCTGGCCCTGATGCCCACGGTAGTTCCATTATGTCCGCATGGCTGGTCCCCTGAATGTTAATAACATTCACACCCTGCGTGCTGCGGAGGATCATCCATGTACACAGCCATCAGATGCACTGTTAACTGGCTATGTGTCTGACCTGCTCTCCCCCCATGCACCTGAACCCCCCACACCTAAATCTGCTGATGTGCATGGCTGCCCCTCCCCAGCACGGGCATCTCTTCTAGCATCACACTTCCCGCTCTTGTTTACACACAGGGGGAAATGCAGGCAACTCCTTCACTTTCCCGTCAGCTGCCTTTCGCTTGTTTGCAGACTTCGTCACTCAAAGCGGGGAGGTCAAACGGGCCTGTTTACAAACTTGGCCCCAAGGTGGGAGAGCAGGCCATTTCCCACCACGCAATAACATTTTTGCAGGGATCGGTGAGGTCATCTCTGAGTGGCTGAGCTGTGGTTGTGTTTGGGACTGTCTTTGTCTTGAGGAGAGCTGCTGTCAATGCTGAGAACGCCGAGAGGCAGGGAGCTCCACACTCTCTCTTCCTCTGGAAACAATGGAGGCGGAAATCTTCTGCACCCACCCCAAGGAAACCCCTATGACCACAGTCAGAGAGGGGGCTGAGGACCGGGTGTACGGCAAGGCAAAGAGCTCAAAACACACAAAACATTGTATTACATTGCATTAGTTATTAACTTAGCAGACAACCTTATGTGATAGGGTCTAAATCTGTCTCTGTAACCAATTTATCCCATCATTATATGAAAAACAACTGACCAATTGGAGCCTTACATGGAAAGAAATGGACCGATCAGACAGACATGTTTATAGAATACAGGTATTGCACAAAAAGCACAGAATTTACAGATAAAAAGAACCTGGTGCCCCATCATCCTTTTCATTTCTCTATTTCCTCTCAGATGAATGGAGGAAAGGTCCTCCAGTTCCTTTTCTGGGGAGGGGCCAGACACTTTGTATGACATTCAAAAAGTAAAGCTATCCATTACAAGGAAAACTATTAAATTAGAGGGGAAATTTCAGCACCCTTAATCTGTGGTACGAAATAAGTGGCCTAGGTGTGATCAAATGATGGGGTTTTCCTGAAATGAAGACTTGCTGTGAGTGTATGATGGCAGAACGTGACAGCTCTCATGGATTCCTCTTTCAATTTCCCTGTTCAGCGTTCACTTCTCACTGTCATAATGATTGATGGCTTCCTTTCCGAACAAAACATGCAATAATAAAAGCTGGATCTTGCAGAAATGATATAGCTACAAAGTGAGCACGCATGTTCCAAGGCCACTAACTAATGTGAGCAACAAAACAAACTGCTTTCCAAAGTGCTGGCTCAGTGGAGGCAGTTAGATTGCCGGTGGGAAATTGTTTTCCTCAAAGAGCTAATGGAGGAAGGAAGCAATCTTTTGTGCGCTCTGTGCTGTAAAGTGTTCTCTGTGCTTTGTCATGACGTGGCCTTGCTGCTGCTGATTGTACGCTGAGTCACTCGGCCCGTGGTGGCACACGCAGGACCAGAATGCAGCAGCTAACTAGCAACTTTCTAACAGTCTTCCAGACTGGCCTCCTGCCCTCACAGTCTGAGACTGTTAAGGACCTCAATTTTTCATGACATTCAAACCCAGAACCTTCTGTCTCCAGTCTGGCTCCAGGTTAAAGTCCAGTGTTCTAAACGTTGTTCTCACAGACTGTGACGGAGTGCCGTCACTACGGTTGAGTATGTGCTTTGACTGCCATACCAACGAGCCTGGCTCTTTGGCGTCGCGGTCAAAGTCGCATGTTTGGTACCCCATAGACCCAGGTTTTAGGCCGGGTGGGGTGACTGCTCTCGCCCTTCACTACAAATGGTGTCAGAGTGGGATGGCTGGCTGCGAGGCCATCGGAGGCGTGCCTGGTGTGTGAGCCGTATGAGGGACCCCCAGGTTAGGTTGACCCCGGTGTGAGGGACCTCAGAGATGGGTGAAGCACGGTGTGAGGGACCCCAGAGATGGGTGAAGCACGGTGTGAGGGACCCCAGAGATGGGTGAAGCACAAGTGAGTCGGGCACCCTGGGATGGGAGAAGTACGGCAGGGGAATGCATGAGGGACGCCTTGGTGCGTGAAGCACATGGGTGCGCTTCCCGAAGAGGAGGGCAGTGTGACGGAGCGCCGTCACTATGGTTGAGTATGTGCTTTGACTGCCATACCAATGAGCCTGGCTCTTTGGAGTTGCGGTCAAAGTTGCATGTTTGGTACCCCGTAGACCTAGGTTCGAGGCCGGGTGGGGTGACTGCTCTTGCCCTTCGCTACACAGACCCTGTGCCGGCTAATCTTAGCATACATTTCAAATTTAAGCATTTGATTGTGGCTATTCCCGAAGCAATATTCCATATTCACTGTTCTTCAAACCCCTTGGAGATTAAACATTCATCACCACCATCCCCCAAGAGCAGGATACCCTTGTCTTCCAACAGATGGTGCACTGCCATACACTTGCACATCTTTGTTTGAGAGTACTGGGAAAAAGGAAACAAGAGAAGGGTTTGATATCCAGCAGAGTTTTATGTTACTTGAAAAAATTAAGTAATGTATGTGGTAATGCAGTATCTTTCTTTGTCAATCAAAGTGCAAAGGTTGCTTATTAATATTTTAGGAAGTAGTAACAGTGAATAATTGAGAGGTCCTATGCAGGACTTATGATGTTCTACTGGATATAAATTGTGATCAGACTAGTCATTATGCCATGTGATTAATAAATTGGAGACTGCATTATATGATGTGTTTTCATGTTTTCAACAGCTGGAATGTAATTATGAGACATTGTGGCATGTTCTTTATAACATTGCTATGATTAATACTTGAAATGATTTCTTACAAGTATGTAAAGGAGTACACTTATTTTGTTGTATCATATTGATGTGCCTTGACCAGGACACCTGACATGGGACCAATATGAAAACAACTGTCTTCAGGTCACCTGTTGATTGGTAGTATCTTGGTATATGATAGTATGGAGGTGTGTATGCGTATGTGTGTGTATATGTGTGTGTGTGTGTGTGTGTGTACGTGTATGTGGTGTGTGGTGTGTGTGCATGTGTGTGTGTGTGTGTGTGCATGCTCTCAGTGTATAGTATTGAGGTAGGGCACTGGGTTCGGCTGTAATTGTGTTTCACTCTCCATCTCCTGCAGTGTCATTACAGGAGGCCAAATTGCAGCCTTGAATGCTGGAGCAGCTGCCTGGTGCCACAGCCAGCTCAGCTATTACAGGGTTTAACTTCCGCCTGACTCTGTGATTAAACCGCCGAGGGTTCCTGGGGGGCCTGGGGCTGAGAGCATGAGGAGGGTCCTCTTATATGGGAATTTGCCAGATTTTACAATGCTTCTCATCTTAACCTGTGGACAGCAACATTTCCCTCTGGGGTGACAAGTTTCAACACTGAAAGCACAGTTTTGCCGTATAGACATTCATTGGTCTATCATTTATCATACGCACCACGTTACCACACAGAGTAACGCAGCCAGGAGAGGAGCTCTTCAACAAGACGACACATGAGGGACAGCCAGCCAGCCAGCCAGCAGGAAATCCAGCACTCATGCTGGGAATTATATGCAAATAAAGCAAGTACAGGGATGCTGCAAGTTTACAGGAACAGGCTCTGATAGCTGTGACTGTCAGAAACAAGGATGAAAGGACAGCTGTACGTGACTTTCTCGGAAAATATTTTTCAACCACTTGAGCATTAGTCATGTGAAAAATGTACACATATTTACTGAAAACCTCACGCTACAGTGGCAGGCAAAGCCATGGCTCACATTTTGTTTGGACAAATCAAGCTCCCAAACCAGCAGCTCCCAAACAGGATTTCATGCCTTAGTTCTTTCCTGTTCAGAACGAGGTAATGCATGGGGCCATACAGGTAATTGGCAGGAAAAAGTGTTGCTGAGACTCCTCCCTACATGTCTTGTGGGCTTCCCGGCACAGGCTTCCCAGCTGCCAGATGAAAATGATTGTAGAATGGCTGTAAATAATTTCATTTTGTCCATTATTCATGCTTGATTTAGACACGTGTGGGGTGCTCACATGCCACCTGTAAAGTGAAAACTCGCCAAGGGACCTGATTGGGCACTCTTACAGAATTCATAATATTCATTGGCTCGACAGATGCTTACCCCAGGTGACTTACTCAGTTGTGTATACAGCTGAACAATTACCAAAGCAGTTCAGGACAAGTGGCTCACTGACACATAGACTGGCAGTGCCCCACTTTGGAATCAAACCAGCAAACCACTTTTAACATGCCCTATTCTATTATGTAACTCTATAACCAAAATTTTCATTGTTCTGTTGCACTTTTTATCCGATTTGTACCTCTCAACATCTCTAGCTGTTCACTGTCACCCTTACTGTCACAGAGACTCAGCACAAAGATAGGGGGAGCTGTTGAGAAAGCACATCTTTCACCTGTTGATGTGGCCAGTGCCACTACATCACCATGGAGACAGAGGAACAAGACATTGTACATTGTCCCATTGTACTTGTAACAGTTATTCTTGCTGAGTTGCAGTTACACTATGTGACAACAAAGCAGTTGTTAAGTAATGTGTTTAGTAATGTGTTTAGTTCAGTTTGTGTTTAGTAGTATTGTGTTACAGGCACATGTATACGTTGATGCATACTGTGACACAAAGTAGTGCCATACAATTATACAGGACATAACATACACTTTGTATCGGCAGCGGTAAAGTTGAAATTTAACAGATAGATAGTCAATCCCCTTTAAGGGCATCTCTTCTTATTGGAAATAACAATACACATCTGCTGGGACAGAGTCAACACTAAAGAGGCACTTTAAATGCAATTGCTATTGAGAAAAATGTCAAAATTGTGTTTACTAATAGAGCAGTTTAATTTCTACTCTCATTGATTTATGGTTATTGAAATACTACAATTTATTTTTTAATTGCCTAATCCAAGAAAACATCTCTTTTTTATAAAGGAAGTGTGAAGTTTAGAATTTCCATATTTCTGTTTCACTCCAGTGACAGCATGATTTTGTTTGGCAAAGCTCAAAGCTGTGTGAGTGTGGGAGCCCGGCACTGATGTCACAGCCCCTGGAGTTGAGCGTTTGATCATTTACTCATCTGACAGACCTTTGTGGTGGTTCTGGAAGGCAAGCATGCCGTGATGGCAATTCATTCAGGCTTTGCTTAGACCTATTACATTCCATTTGGTGTGAGGCACTGGAAAAAAAAAGGGGATGTTCCTTCCTGCTGTTGAAAACACATTTCAGGAGTGTTTTGCTAAACAGCGCCAACACCCCTGAGTCCAACAGTCTTACACACCAAAGGGGGACTTTCACTGGTTTTTATAAAGAATAAAGTGGCTTTGCATTACAGTCAGAAGTTTCTTCCTCTGTCAGCGTGTCACTTTTCTCCCCACTGTGCCATCCAGTGCGCTGCTTGATCTGAGTTCTCTCCCTTCACAAGGAGACCTCCAACTTACTGAGGGCAGATCAGCATTCAGTACTGATGGACCAGCCTGGGCCCCAGGACCCAGGATCCAGGACTCAGGACCCAGTCCCCGTTCCAGACCAAAGTTGCCTGAGCCACACAATTCTGGTATCAGCAAACAGTGAGACACCTGTTGCTATGGAATATGAATTGTCACCAGCCAGCTTTAGTTTGGGAGTCCTGCTGTCACTACAAAAAAACATCACTGGTGCATTTCCTCAGGAACTGAAGCAGGCCACATTCTCTCACTCGCTGCGGTGGAAGCCCTGGATTCTGGGGGACAACTTGGCCCTTTCAGAGGGGGAACAGGGGCGTTTCGGCGATGGAGTGATTAGATCTGAAATGAAAGACCGTGGGATGGAGGAGCTGCACACCGGCGCCACCGCCAGCATTGACCTTTTCACATTTCCCTTCTACTCGCTTTCCATTTGGACTGTGCTGTGCACCCGCCGGCATCAACAGCAGCCACACAGTTCTGCAGCGCCATCAAAGACATTCTGTGCACAACTCTGGCTCTTAGATGAGGAGCCGCGGGTGAGAGGAGGCACCAGCTGTCTGAGGTCATGGGAACACATTTGATAGTATCTCTGAAATATATGTATCACACGTTCAAAAAAATACATCTTGCTGAGCTGCATTTCTGTTTGAAAACTCAGCAAAAGGTTACCCACACACATGGACTGGATCCAGATGAAGGCAGTTTAGAAAGAAAGCAGTTTTTGCTCTGTTCGGCTTCCCCACAGAGTGTCTAATGCACAGAGAAGGTGAATCCGGAGCAATGCCTCAGGCATTACTATTGAAGGAGAATCAATCTGAATTACTTTATGCTCTCTCAGGGCTCAGAAGAGTAAACCTTTTGTAATAAAATTTTGATTTTCATGGACCACCCCCAACCACCAAATTAATATTTGACGCTTTAAAGTCCATGCTCTTCAGAAGAAGCATTCATTTACATAAATTATACCTTCTAACGGGATCCAGACAGGCCCTTTGATATACCCTGTGAGATGCTTCACAGTGAAGACCTTCCATTGTTCTTCTAGTAGTGTAGTGTCAATAAATCAAGGAGCAGTTACATAAGAGGAAGAGTCAGTGTGCAAATTTTATGCAGCTCATGATGGATGGAGCTAACTATGCATTTCCAATCACCGTCTCTAATAAACTAATTAAACAACTTTGCTGTCCATAGAAAAGCACTATGGTTGGGTTAAAAAAGTGAGTCACAGATTTCGCATGACAGCTCTGACCATTCTAGGGCTCATGAAGCCTCACTCTGCCATCTTTATCTGAGGCCAGTACAATGGTTTAAATTCATGTGATTTCGACATTGGAAGCAGAACAGCTGATGGGTAGCAGGATGACCCAGAGCTGATCCCTGAGGCCAGGGTTTCCTCTCTGTTGCTGATGGTACTGCAGTTTCTTCTCCAGAGTGATCATGAAAGTAATTTGCTGGGGAAGAATAATAAATAATAAATAGATTTGGCTTTTGACCCACAGGAACACCATCTTTGTCTACCCAGTTGCTCAGTCTTGGGTTGCTATGCTTTGTGTGTGAACTCTTGTACCAAGTCTGTTTTGCTTTTTCTTGAATCTTCAGCAAAAGAAAACTTTGTTTTCTTTGAACCAAGCTTTTTGTGTCCTGAGTCATCTCTACACTTAGATTCGCCCTGCTCCCTTGTTACTCTAATTCCTAAATCCACTCTAAAAGTTCCTTAAACCCACAGCCTGCTTCACAGTTCAGCTACAGATCTCAGCCTTCTCTCTATGGTTTGGGTTGAAGGTCACATCACTCCCATTTTATTCAGCTTTCAGTTGCTCCCAGTCTCCTTGGAACAGTTGTCCTCCTGACAGACAGTAGCCATTCTGTGTTATGACTTGCAGTGTGGTGAAGTGGTAGGGCCCAGGGTAGCTGGTTTGATTCCCTGGTGGGCCACTGCCTTTGTACCTTTGGTTAAGGTTGTTGGCTGAATTGCCTCAGAAACTATCAAGCTGTGTGGATGGTTACATGCACCAATGGAACGCATGCCAGTTGCAGGATAGGAGCATATGTAATACATAAAGGCTTTCATAGTCTACCTACATCATTCTGCCACGTACCTTAAAGCATATCCTTGGGACCAAGACCTATTTACCACTCCCCGAAATGACCTGAGAGCCACAGGTAATGGATTGACAAAGATCAAATACGCAGATCAATCAGCGAGATGAAACAGGAGATGTTAGACCCCATCAGGGTGACTGGTTCCAAGAACACATTATGAAAGCTGTATTGGGTCAAAAAAGATGTTTTTCAGGATGTTGATTTAACTGCTGGAAAACTCTCCTACCAAGGAGCTGCAGAGGGCTGTCTGTGGCTTATATCTAATATGTTCCTGTCTTTCAATGGAATCACTGACATTCTATCAAACCTTTGAAAATCATTCACAGCCAGCATGTTCAGCTGTTAAATTAGCCATTTTTCCACAACCTTATCCTCATTCAAATGCTCTGAAATGTCCTTTCATTGGTGAAGGAATAACTTTGGGATTAACATGACTGAGAATAATTTGTAGTTAGAAAGAGATATCCATGATTAAACTCTTCCCCTCTCTCCCTCTCCCATCAGTCTCCCTCTACCTCTCTGTGTCTACTTTTCTCCACCTGTCTCTCTCTCTCTCTCGCTCTCTCCCTCCCCACACCAACTCCCTCCCCCGCACTTTCTGTCTCATCAGTCTCTCACCCCCCCTCAAGAAATTCAGTTCAGTTCAAAAGGGTTCATTGCCATGGCAAGAACACACTGATGCTGCCAAAGCATACTCTGATATAACACACAACAATTGAAACGATAAAGAAACATATCTATGGACCTTAACTGAAACAGGTTTTTATTTTGTCCCTGTATCACTCACTGTTCCCTGGATTGTGACATACTGTTCCACACAGTGACTCTCTCCCTCTCTCTCTTTGTTGCTCCCCCCCCACCCTTCCTTTGCTCTCTCCCAGCTCAGCATTAATGTTAGGTTCTCAGACAGTGTGATACATATTCTTCCGGCACCCACACTCTGACAGCCGCACTGGACCGTAGCGTAACGACTGTCCGTCATGCTTTATTCATGATTATATAATTGCATTCATAATTACATCTGTGGGGCTGCCCCTGTTGAGTTCAGTAACCTCTCAAATCAGTCAGAGGGGACATTTTCAAAAGATGGATTTGATAATGTCATAACACACTCTGTCAGCACCTCTGGTCTCCCAGACAACACATCCAGTCTGGGACCTTCATCGATGTGTTTGGAGACTGAGAGAGACTAATCCTGGGCTTACGTCATCCTGACATTATCCTAGCATTGGCTTAATATTCACATTATTTCCAGAGCTATTACACCTGATTAAAACTTCACATAATCATCACCTGATAGAGAATGCATGCAAACATGTGGCCTGCCAAGCACTTCTGAGTCACTTCACCTCCCACTTGTTTCCACCGGAACTGTACTCTTTAGATGTAGGCTGCTGTCTGCAGTTTATAAAATCCTGAACCTGAGACAAGAAAGACCTGTCACCCCCCTTCCCTCAACATACACACACACACATACACACACACACACACACACACAAAGCCCACCTGACTGGCGTAGTGAGACAGCCGCTTTTATTTAGGCAGCCATTACTCAAGACTGGGACAACCTTTTAGGGATTTTTGTCAAGAGGATCTTTTGATGTCTGAGTAGCAAAAAGAAGGAGCCTTTTCCTCAGTTGCTCTGTCTCTCCTCAGTCCCATTTCAAATTCAAGACCTAGGGATGAGTTTCTCTGTCCTGCCCCACTAGCATCAGGCATGATGACATCTCCACCAAGGGCCATGCTGTCAGCGTTTGGACGTTTGCATCATGCGTTTATGTCTTACTCAAGATGTCTGATTGGTTACTGTCTTGCCAATCACAGTCCCCTCTTGGTCAAAGTAGAAAAGGCAGAAAAGGGTGGAATTTATCCATTGTGATGGGACCGTGTCCCAGAAAGGTTATTGTATCATGGGCAAACACTGCTCCCAGGCTGAGCCATGAATATCTAGTTTATGACACGGTTCTCCAGAACGAGGAGTAAGTGTCCTATAGTATATACCAGTCTGCTGAATAGCTAAGACTTCCACAGGTGCAGAAACTCTTTCCTTACCAAGTTCAGCACTGTGTTTTTGCTAATTTCAGCCTTAAACGAGGAATTGATGTGAAAACTCACTGATGGTGTTAGTGTTAGCATGGTAATGGTGTTTTTTGTGGCTGGTGAGGTATCCAGCAGATTTATGCAGGCACACCAGGACACAGTGAAGATGCACGTCCTTCCTCAAAGCACTGTCACTGTGATGGATCCCACTCCCACCCTGCTCTGCCTGCCCGATAGATGATTGATGTGTGTGGTGATGTATCCAGCCGGCATTCGGACAGGGGGAGATGTGTGTGTGCGCGATGGGGTTTGGTTTTCAGACTATTTTCAAGAACAAGATCTCTTCCCAGGATTCTATGTTCAAGTTTGGGGAGAAAGGGCTGGGGGAAGGGGTAGGGCCGGGGGACCATAAAACACTCTCTTCAGCAAAACCTCACAGCAAAATCATTGCAAAATAATTTATACCCTGTATTGTGATAAAATCCTAGAGATCGACATGTCCTTGTGAAAGCAAAGAGGTACAGTATACCGCAGAATGAATCTCTCTTCCCCTCTCTCTGCCTGTCTTGCTGAATTCATTTCAGTTCACTTCAGTTCTCTGCAAGAAAATTCAATTAGCACCTCATTGATGTGTCAATAAGCAAGTCTGTGTCCCCAAATCATTTCATTTCAGTGAGCATGAAAAGAAAGCAAAAAAAAAAAATGCAGATAAGAACAGAACAACCCCTATCCTCAGGTTTTGAAGGTTTTGTGTGAAACACTGTAGCCTCTCTTCTCTCCCTTCCAGCTGTGGCACTGGCTTTTTCATTGAAGAGTGAGGTACACTTTGGCCTGCATTTGAGGAATTCTGAGAAAATGGCCTACCTTTTCTGAGTATATTGTGACCATAATAACTGAAGGTACATCTGTTTCAATTTATTGCTGTTCACAATGACCACACAGCTTGCTGGGAATTCCAGATCTCAGGGACCAGCCTCTTTCTGTTGAACACACTGAGTCTCTGCTTTGTTGATATCAGTCTGCCTTTTAATGAATTAATCAATTACAGTTTAAATTCATGTAAAGAATATTTCCACATACTAGTGTTTTGTTTAGGAACCGCTAACACTCACCATTTTCTTTCTATTTCTCCCTCTGTCTCTCTCCCTCTCCTCAAATGTCTCTTCATCTCAGCTGTCAATTTGTCCTTGACATCTCTCAGTGAGATGCTTATCTGTCCCAGGCCTGGACAGGGCTAGTATAGTAGGTAGCCAGAGACAGTGTGAGTGACTATCCTCATAGCTGGTCCTGTTTGTGACTGGTCTTCACATCTTCTGGGTTGCCAAGCAGGAAGTGACATCACAATGAGCAGACAGCAGCTGACATGAGGAAACAATAAAAACTAGCACAAAGAGAGGGTGAGAGAGACACACATACAATCGAGGCCGGGATGGCACTACAGGCTTTGAGAACTGAGGAAGCGCATGTAGGCGGCGTGCTCTGCTCCGACCTTTTGTGTTGCTCTTAAACACTGCAAAAATCGTCTCCGCTCTCAGCCACCCCCAGCTGAATCCGCAGGAGCCATCAGTGTCTGTGCTCTCGCTCTGAGCTATTATCTCTAGAGTGCCATTGTCTCTTAAGCACAGATGTCCTCAGCTAATAAAAAGCAGGGTTCAGCATGTAGCGTCACTGGGTTCTTGGGCTGAGCTCATTTTCTGTCAGGCCAGAAATGAGAATGGTTAATTGTCATTAACGTACAGTAATTTATTCCACTTAATAACATCCTTTATTTCACACATAACCTGATCACAAAGAACATGTCATGTGGTGAGGTCAGAGAGGATGCTGACCGTTACAGCGGGCTGGACACAGTACAGGCATGGTGCCCTTCCGCCACATCCCGCCAGAGAAGAACATGCTTAACAAAACTGAGAGCAGTGCGTGAGTCTGTGGATGCTGCTTCAGAAAATACGAATGACTTCAGCATATTCCTACATCTCCCTGACGATGAGAGCTTCGGTATGAGCAATACTAACGTACAAGTGTAATCAGGATGCTGGCTGCAGAGGGGTCAAAGCGCAACGTGACTGGAGCAAGATGCATTATTATTTTTAGAATATGAGGAGGAAGAATAGAGATCACAGGCATTGTTAAGCAGCTCCGCTCTGCCATGTGCCTGCAATGTTCTCATCACGGTACCCAGGTGCTACAACGGAACCTTGCTATTTTTAATTGTAAAATAATGATTTTTTAAAAATATATATATTTTCAGTGAGGAGTCATAAGTCCCATGTGACAGAGCAATTCATTGGATTTATTATCTGTTTTTGCCTATGACAACCACCGTGTAATCAGTGCAACCAGGAATCACATATGTGGTATATGTGATATATAATGTGATTAATGTAATCCTACAGCTAAAGTGTGTTAGTGGAAATACTGCTGCTCTCTTTTTATTTCTGCTGATCAGATTGTCTGGTGGCACTGACTTCTACAGTTACCTGAATGCAGCATTCTGACTGGACCACAGCACAGAGTGAAGTAAACTTTTCACAGCACAGAGTCATACATGTACATGCACACATACATCATACATCATACATAGTACATACTGAAACATGTGCACAACATGTTCATTCCATACATAAAACATAAAAACACATCTGCAGTTTTTGTAAATTTTTGTAGATTTGTTTTGCCTGAGCTGGATACTATAATGTGCATTGCTGTTGCCTGTTATATTATTTCAGCAGCCGAAATGAGATATGTCAGATGTTTCCTCCACAGTAGGCACAGGTAGGAATATCAGAGAGTGGTACCTGCAGGTGGGATGTACTTCACCAGGGAGACCTGCTGTGGGCTCACCTCACTCGTTAGCTGGGATTTTCTCTGTTGCCGGGACTGTGAATATCCTCCTCCAACCTGTGTACTTAGTCACTCCTCTCCATCTGGGGAGATCTTCCTGGGCCTGCACTGCAGGGGAAGCTCTCCCCTCCCACGCCGCAGTGTCTGTATGCGTTCACACCGAACCAGCCCTCCCATATCGCGCCTCTCATTTGCTCCTCGCAAGCCCACTCGCACCTCCCGAGAGTGCCTGTCGAACCCTGACCACAGCTGCGTCAGCCTGACATTTCTCATTGCGCTAACAGGCCAGAGGAATCATACTGGAGCTGTGTGTGGGGCTTTGTGTTTTAATTGGTAAAATGGTCCCAGGCTGACTGTTGGAAACTTGTATGCCACTGACAACATTTGTGTGCTAGTTGTACTTGGATATTAGGGTTTAGTGGCCACATCGGTCAATGTGTAGCCAATATGATTCATTGTGAAATGCCTGAGTAGATTCCTGCAACCTGCAATTTGCTATTTGGATGCTGCACTGTCTTTTCTAATTCTGCATAAGAACATGCATAAGGGCACCAGCATAATAAATTGATGCATAAAATAAAACAGGGAGATAATGCATGTCACGTTGGTATTATGAGGCTGCTAATAAGATTTTATAAAAAAGGTTTTTGCTGGACTGTTGAGTGTTGGAGGATCCAGAAGAAGGTGCTTTCTGACAGCTGCTTTCACTGAGGGCGGAGGAGAGGAGAACTTTTCTGGAGGGCAGTGTTCATACGCCTTACATTGACGGCAAGAGACAGGCAAAGGGGTTTTTGGCTGAATCGTGTTTGCATGATTTATGATGCTAATTTGCATTTTATTGCTGAAAGGCCATGTGGAAACAATGGAGGGTTCAGCATATCAGGCAGAGTGTGGTCACCTTACTGTAAACAGGAACAATAAGTAATAAGTAATGTTTCACACTGAGTCAATATAAATGCACTGTAAAGAGTGTCTCACACTGGGTCAATATAAATGCACTTCAAAGGGTGTCTCTCACATTGTGTCAATATGAAAGCATTGTAAAGGGTGTTTCTCACACCTTTTCATAAAAATATTCATTAATATTCCATGATAGCCTTATAGGATGGGATCGGATGCTGTTCCTGAAATGGCACCAGACTGATTTAGACTGATTGAGTTAATAAGTCCAATATATGACACGATATGGGTGTTGACCATGTTCATCCAAAGCTTTAATTTTTAAGGCATCTGTGCTGCTTTAGAATTCCTCATTGGCAGAGGAGTCATGGCTAGGATTTGTTCACTCTTTTTGGGGTTTTGTGAAGTTTTGTTCTCCTGCACTGTTCATTCAGAATGCCTTTATCTGACCACGTGCCCCCCAGAGTAGCGCCAGAGCTGCATGGCTGAGTAACGCGCAGTTTACACACGGATATCGTTCGATTTTTCAGCCTCCTACTTTCGCTCGGTGAGTCACTCCTGGTTCCACCTTCCTCTTCCACCACCAACGATAAGGACCATCTGCACATGTGGGAGGCGTTTTATTAATACCAAGGCATGATTATGTCACTTACAACAGCATGGACATCCCAGTGACAGGAATCATGTGTTAAACCACAATGACCACTTGTTTCCCAGCATACCGTGTGTGTGTGTGTGTGTGAGAGAGAGAGAGAGAGAGAGAGAGAGAGAGAGAGAGAGAGAGAGAGAGAGAGAGTGTGTGTGTGTGTGTTTGTGTATGTATGTATGTATGTGCATGCGTTCACACATGTGTGTGTTTCTGTGTATGTTGGGGTAGTGTGGGCCTGTGATGAGGTGTTTAGCTGTAAACACATACAGAATCTCAAACTCTCACACAACGTATACCAATATTCCCACACACACAGTCACAGACACACATACACATACATGCACACCCATGCATGCACCGTTGGTGTCGATCAGAATCAACCACAGCAGGATAGTGGAAAGCCTGAGGAACAGCTGAGACTCATTTCCTGTTTTACAGGAAGTGGAACAGAGTCAGCCTCACCCTCAAAACAGAGGGAAAACATGAACCAAGAGGAAGTGTGTATGTGGTGTTTTCATAGGAGCAGAATAGACTGCCATCCCAAAGGCCCTCTCCCCCCTCCAACATAAAAACACAACCATTAATCAGTGTGGCACCCCACTAGAGCAGCTGCCAGACGATTTATCACACCTGAGCCAGGTGCAGACAGTGCCCTGTTAGGCAGTGAACTGTGTTTTGTCAGAAAAAAGTTATAGTTATTTTAACACTTTAAATCCCATGGAACTTGTGGGTAGCTAGGAGCATTATAGACTCTGTGGTACTCTGATGCAGGAGTCCCTGCTCTGGATACTTACCAGCCCCTGTGAGTTGCTGAGATGATGTCACTAGAGTAGCGACTATCCTCCAATCAGCCGCTACTTCACTTTGTTGCACTATGGGACTTGTGGTGTGGAAAACAGCTGTAGGCTGTGAGTGCATGTGAGTGTATCGGAAGATGCACAGCTTGTGCTCCTGCACAAGTGCAGAGGTTGTTCTGATGAGACAAGCCTGATGTGCAATAAAATAATGTAAGCAGATTACGTTTCATTACTTTGAGGAAGTCCAGTACACTTACATCATCCTGTAGGTCTAATGTAAAGAACATTTCTGAGACTCCAGAGGAGATCTGAATCCTTTTCAGGAATGTTCTTTAAAAGCCATTTATCAACACACACTTTAATTTACGTTTTACCATTTGATTTCATAAGCGCAGGCACAGAAGGAGCCTTTTTATGTTTAATCATGAAAATCTGTGCTTTGTATGCTCCTATAGAGGTCACCTTGGTCTTTGAAACAGTAGTTAAACTCCACGTGCCATCATGTGCCAGGAGCTGCCACGATCATAATCAGACAGAACAAAGATACTCATCTCCTTTATCTAATCAACTCATCTCTTCAGACTTCTGCCAACAGCTCATGAAAGCGCATAAGAGAAAACCTTGGAGGAGCGGCTAGAGGCCATATATAGATTTCGCTTCATTCACAAGTGATATGGAAAACAAAAGGCAAGTGCCGCTTCAGTGTGAGAAAAACCTGGCCCTCGCTCTTCTTCTGCAAGCTCTGATTCTGCCGGAGATTAAACCTGCCTTTCTGTCGTCATGCTTTCTAACTCTGTATCTACCCAGCATGCCCTGTCATAGTTATTTATAGTCACAGCACTCACCCACTTTCTCAGGAAGGTCTCCTCAATGAAGTGGCAGTTCTCACATCAGAAAAAGTTTCAGGAGTGTCTGTGTGTGTGGGTATATATGTCTGTGTGTATGAGTGTGAGTATGTGTGTATGTATGTGTGGATGCATGTATGTGTGTATGTGTGTACAAGTGTGAGTGTGAGTATGCGTGTGTGTATGAGTGTGAGTGTGTGTGGTCTCTAAGTGAGACAGTGATACCACTGTGCCTGGTGCATCTGTTTGAAGCGCTGATAAGGCAGGTGAAGTCTAGATTCAGAGAGAAACCTGCCACACGCTGTCCTCTACCTCATACTGTCACCACCTCAATCTGACACAGGTGGGAGGACAGCTCCACTGAATATCAATGTCTGCTTTCACTGTGCACCTGGCTTTGTGTGTGTGTGTGTGTGTGTGTGTGTGTGTGTGCATGGGTATACACACACGCACACACACACACCGTATGTAAGATACTCTGTATGCCTGTTTTGGCTAAAAAGGGATTTCCATTTGGCCACTCCCTCACACACTTGTCTGTTTGACACATACAGACAGGTATGTCAAGGCAGAAACCTTTTCATACCATCGAAACAATGCCAAATTATTTTAATTGCATATATGATAATTATTAATTATATATGTATATGATAATTATTAATTATGATATATTATTTATCATTTAATCCTGGGTTACTGTAAAATGGCTAAAAGAAATGGTGTAAAATAATTTGCTGTGTCTATCAATTAATTCAGTTAAATGTAAATTCATGTTAGCCCCCTTCAATGATAAGCACTATTAATGTTGAACAAAGTATTAGGGGTTGTGAATGTAATAAAGTTTGCAGTTTTTACTTATTCAATCAGTATTCAGCAGGAGAGCTTAATCTATTTCTGAAGTATAGAAACTTCCATCCAATTGATTGTTTTTGCATATGATAGCTGTGATTCAGTCTACATCAATCTTCTTGGACTCTAGATCCACTTTTAGGATGCTGGGATGCAGAGGCGGCCTTATGCATTTGGGGGCCCGTTTCAATACTTAATATGGGGCCCTACCCCCATAGAACATAAACATAAAAGAGCAGAAAAAAGCAAGGATTCCAGTTGGTTTATATCAGTTGGGGGCCCCCCTGGAGGGCGGGGCCCATTTCAATTGAAACGGTTGAAACATAAGTAAGGCTGCCACTGCTGGGATGAACATCCCTCACCCTCTCCAAAACTTGAATGGTTTCTTCTTTGTACAGGAAAATGGACCAATTACACAATCAGGCTGAAAGCCTATTGGATGGTGTCTGTGGTGAAATCATTTATCCAGAGCATATTCTTGCCAATCGCAACACTTCCAGGAATTTTCAGGAGGGGAGATGAATGGGCGAGGCCTGACCATCTTTGTACATTGTTCCCCTTGTTCCCCCTAACCAGCACAGCATTACGAAATTATGGGATGTCTGCCGAGTTGTGAGCTTGGATCAGCTCACAGTGCAAAGACACACAAACATTTACACGTTGTACATTGTTGACCCATGCCTGTTAGTAAATACTCAAGGCTTTTCTTTTCCAGGGGACATTTTTACTCAGCCTAATACGTTTGTGCGTAAACACACTTTGGTGAGAATCAATTTTGTGTTTATGTTTAATAGAGTGAGGCCAGTTGGCTTGTAACTCCATGTTTTTTGTTGTTTTCTCTTTAATAACAAATGTCTGGCAGGGATTTCAGAAATAATATTTGTATCTTATCTCATGCAGCGATCAACAACGGCCATCATTTGCCCAGTGTTTGGCAGGATCTGAGCCGTTATTGATGGCCCTCTTACTTAGCAGCAAGGGAGATACCAGGCAAGCCAGGCTTCTCCGTGGCAACATCCTACACAGGTGACGTAGAAGCATAATGTGGATCAGTGGGTCACTGCTGTCTGTCAATGAGCAGGCAGTTCATGAATCCGTGCTGTATGATTGGATTGGCAGCTGGTGGAGACAACCTGTGCTGTGTTTCAATTGGCAGTTGGTGGAGACTTGGCCTTGGATTTATTCAGCATTTATCCTCAATTTGTAATGTAATGTAATATAATTTTGCCTGAGGATTCTATGCAAGAGGGCAAGAGTTACTTTTTTCCCTTCTTCCACAGAAGCAGTTCAGCGAGTTCAGCAAGCATCAACATAACTGAAGAGAAATGTTGTTTGTATGGAAAGAAAGAAATACTTGTAGTGGGAGGAGAGAGCAAGCAGGGGGCACACAAACAGCTGCAGCAGCAGGAGGAGGAAGAGGCAGGAGATGGTTTATATGCATCATTTCCTGGCTTGGATTGGTTGGACAGAGTAGGCGTGGATATAGGAGTTTCCTGTGCTCTCTTACCTCAGTTGTTGAACTTAATGCGAACAGAACATGTTGTGCAACCAACAAATTGGGCCAAGGAGGACATAGCCATAACTACTTTCATTGTAACTAACCTGCCCTTGTGTTATTTAAAAGGCTTTGATGTAGCTGTATGTGAGGCCAAGCAGTGCTAACACATCCTCTGTGCCCTCAGAGTGAGGCTTCACATTGAGAATGTGGATTAATGACTATGCAGCGCTCCCCAGCTCTCGGCTCTGTGTCTGTTCTAATGATAGCCAGCCTGATTTTAATGCTAGACCTGTCAGCTGTGTTTCCTCTTCTGGAAAGGAGGTAAACAGCTGCTACCATGAAGATCCTCTCTCATCTCATGACACCAGCATAGCTTTTAGAGAACTATGGCACATACAGATACAATGTGAGCTTTTCAGGTCTGTGGTTGTTAGGGCAATTATTATCAATTCTGCATATTAAAGACTTGAATGTGTGTGTGTGTGTGTGTGTGTGTGTGTGTGTGTGTGTGTGTGTGTGTGTGTGTGTGTGTGTGGGGGGGGGGGCTTGGTAGTATTTAATTATAGCATTATAAACTGTCACAAATGTTATTCACACATCACTTGTGAGGGCTAAGTTGTGTCTACATTGGAATATGCACAGCAAATCAGTTATGTACTGTAAATAACATCACTCGACATTAGTAAATTTTTATTATTAGTTAACTAATGGAACCTTCAGATAAAGAGGTACCAAACTCAGCTTTGCAGTAATGACATTAAGTGTTGCTGTGGGTGTCAGTCTGTTCCTATCTCTTCCAGGTTAGAGAGAATCTTAGGTATACCCTCTGGGCTGCATGAGGGCCATCACTCAGTGGGAGAAATTACAACAGACAATGGGATTCCACATCAAAGGAATAGGGAATTAATTAGAATAAAACAGAGACCAGACATCCATATCTCTGTCCTGGAGGTTTTAGCCCTGAGAGTATGCTACGTGCCTGGAGACTGGCCAGTGGTACCTACACATTTCATTAAAGAGACCGTTAAGTACCACGTGTTTGTCAGTAAAGGCTGAGTGTGGCTGTGCCAGATTATGTTATTTGGTCTGATAAGTGTGTGTCATAATTACTGCAATTACTGTGTGCACTAGACTGTCCCAATTTTCTGAGATCTGTGTGAAATGAACTTCAGAAAGCATTTCTGCTGCAGGTGATTCAAATGCCTTATCACACAGAACAAATGGAGCAACAAATACAAGAGTCCCTCTAAAGGAACAAATGCCTGTTTCAAATTCTTTCATGGTGGGTAGATGTTATTTTCTTCCAAAACTTTCACTGGCCAGTTTAATTATGGCCCCAGACTTCAGTTTCTGATTTCTCCATCTGCATAAATCTGTGTCCAGGTCCATTACTAAAATTTCTGTTGTGTTCATGTTCTTTAAATGCAATCTCATACGCCTCTCTCCACTGACGGTTTATGCGTTAATGCCGTACATGCATGTCTGGCTGGAGATTCTTTTGGGGGGGGCAACAACCTCAAGCCCTAGGCAGGTGTGAGCCTTTCATTGGACTCCAAGATAAATATAAGTGCACACACACACAGATACACACACACACAAAGCATATTTGTAAGCAAAGCTAGCTTACAACCAGTGTGTTTGTCAATAGGGGTATTGTGGTTATTTTATCAATACAAGAAGGATGGGTAACACTGTGCGTGTTAATAAACATGTATTTCAGCATTAAATTAAACTGCTATCTTACAAGTGAAGGAGAAGACTCGACATTGTGTTCATGTTCAATGAGGCCATGCAGGTGTCTGTGCTGGTCTGGAGTCAGAGGATATCCTGTTCTTTAAGAGGCCCCTGCTATTCTCTGGTATGCAGAAGGAGGCAGAAAACTCCATGTGATACCTATTGTTAAGTAGTGCAGCAGAAACACAGCGAGATTAAAAGATGGCCCACTAATCAATGAGAGTAACCAATTTCACTTCATTTTTCTCCAAATTAATGACTTCATCAGTTTCTATTTCTACTGTCAGCAGCCTCAGCCAGTAAGCCCTGCCCTCTCTCTCCCTCACAAAAAATGTAATATTGAGAAACTAAAGACACATGCATTAACACACCTCAACCTCCTACCTCCACCTCCACCTCATGCGCATGCAAATACACTCACATGCATGTACATACATATTAATACATTACACACACACACACACACACACACACACACACACACACACACATACACACACATATTTATAGTACACACGCACTCAGAAGCTGAATATGGTCTTGCTCCTTAGGTGGCCTAGTGTTCACGGCGTAGGTGTCTGAGGTTAATTAGACCCTGCCCCACTGTTTCCGGTCCACTTGAAAGAGACTCACAGTAGTGTTTCCCTCCCCCAGACCTCCACAGAGACAGGAAACCCCCTGCAGAGCCACACATACACACTTCATCTGATGCAAAGCATTTCTCACCCGTTCACATAATATAGGCACCCACTTAATGCACTCCAGGGGAGTCTGCCAATAGGGGTGATTAGCAGTAAATTAAGGGACCAATCAAATGATATGGCTTTACAAAACTACTTCCATTTGTAAAAAGTTTTTTTTTTCTTTCAAAAGTACCAAATTGTCAGCCTGGAGGGTAGCATTTACATTAACGTGAGGTGGTCAGAGCTGATATAAGGGAGGTACTGTGCATTGTGGGCATAAGTGGGCCTGGAATTATTTTGAATGCCCACTGTGCAGACGTCATGCAGCATTTTAAAAATATTTTTTGCAATTATTTGTTTTATTTGTGCATTCTGTCGATCTTGCTTTTTCCTCACTCTCAGTTGCCATGCCGACACTCAGCAATCTTCCCTCGCTCAGTGCCTGTGCACTGATTCCCAAAAGCATCAGAGAACAGGTTCAAAGAGGGTTCGTTCCAACTCCGTTCATCAACGAAGACGTTTGAAAAGCACTGTTATAATGCTTTATTTGCTGAAATATTTTTCAGAGGCAACAGGGGCCAGATGTTTTTAAACATCTGAAATAAACAACCTATGTTACCAAAAGTCTGTGTTTGAAACAACAAATGTTAGGAACAACGTATGTTAGGAAAAGCCTGTGTTTGGACCAGCTGGTGTTTGGAATAGCTTGTGTTAGGAACAGCCTGTGTTTGGAACAGCCTGTGCATGGTACATCAAGTGTTTGCAACAAATTGTTTTAGGAACAGCCTCTGTTTGGAACAGCTTGTGTATGGAACAGCATGTGTTTGAAGCAACTTGTTTTCAGGAATAGCCTGTGTTAGGAACAGCCTGTGTTTGGAACAGCTTATGTACAGAGCAGCATGTGTTTGGAACAATTTGTTTTAGGAACAGGCTGTGTTCTTAACATCTTACGTTAGGTTATTGGAACAGTTTGTGTTAGGAACAGCTAGTATAACAGCTGTTATACTACTAAACAGTAGAACAGCATGTGTTTGGAGTAGCTTGCACAAAGAACAGTTACATGGATGACAATGGAGATCAGCTGTGCTGTGACTCATTCCTCTGACGCTTTTGCAGGAGCACTCAGCAATGATGAGGAGGAGGCATTAAACATGACTGAATGAATCCTGTTTTAATCTGCACTGCTCAGTCATTTATGCATTTTTTCTCCACTTCTGTCTGTTAAAACAGGTACATCTTCTTCAGGTGCCCCCAAAATCCCAGAATTCCAAGTGTGAGGCTTGTCTCTTTCTGCACCCAGAAACTCACTTCCCCATCAGGTTTCTGTAGCTTTTTCCTGGGAAAGTCTGCGCTGGTTCCCCTCCCTTTCCCTCTCTGGGTCTCCTGCTCTCAAATCTGAGTCACATCTGCCTTCAGCTGCATTCAACATCTTCTGCTCAGGAAAAAGTATACTTAAAAAAATTACCCTTTCTGCGCAATGATGGCTATTTCTGGAGTTTTTCCATTTTATTTTATGGCCTGTTGCATCATCTCTGAAAATAACTCTGAAATGACATCAAAAGCAAGACAGCAAAACAGCACAGAAGAACAAAGCAAAAACATGGCCAAATTAAGAGGCACTTTGAAAGCCCAAGAGCAAGCCTCACTCTGGTGACAGTGTGGGGATTTAAATCCTGCAGATTTTATAGCAAAGAGGGGTTTCCCAATACCCAAATCCCAGTCTGTTTTTAGATTTTGCAGTCTAATCATTCTCTGTTTTACCTGGCTGAATCCCTCCCTCTCAATGTTAGCTGATGTGTGGTGAGTTCTCTGGCACTAAATGGCTTCAGTGCCTCCCCCAGGTGAGGTCAACACATCTACATTTGGGTGAAGAGAGATCCACCCACTTCAGGTGCTATATGAATGCACTTCATACATTCATTCAAAAGTGTAGATATTTTCATGTTTGTTGCAAGTTTTGGAATGCTGTAGTTGTTTTAACTAATTTGTGAAAAAGCAAAGTGTGATGAAACCAGTTTCATATCTGCAAAATATTAGAGTGTCTTTGCAAGTAGTTAAAACCTAATGAAACAGCAAACACCATGAATATTGGAAATTTCAGCCTTTATCTGTAGCAATTTGTTCACTCTGCTTAGCTGTTGAAAAAATATCCATCCATAATGAGTTATGGAACTCAATCAGGAAAAGGCCTATGATGTCATAATGCAAAGTGTGTTTCAGTTCAACCAATCATGTATCTAGAATCTGTCTGAAAAGTGGGGCAAATTCCATAATGTTCAGAGTGTACACCAGGCTTTTTGGAAGCCAGCACTTTGCTGATGTCACTAAGGCTGACAGAAGTGACCTCATGCAAGAGTCAAAGACTTCAGATGTTTTTTGCAAACCTCTGAATAGCATCTGCGTAGTGACATTGATAATTCATGTTTCCTCCCTCTCTTTCCCTTCCTGTTCTCTATCCTGAGTGCTATTGTGCGCATGGTGTTTTTGGGTTATTTATGTATTACAGTCACCTCAGAGAGTGCTGCCTTGTCCCATATGCCCCATCGTGAGCCAGGGGAAGGCAGAGGTGCCTGTTTGCCTTTCTAGTTGTTTCTGTGCCCACTTTCATGATTTGTTTTTTCCTAGACTAGAATATATTTCTTAGTGTGTGTGCGTGTGAGAGAGTGTGTGTGCATGAGACAGTAACACATATGCACACATATGCACACACAAACACACATACACATAAATACTTTGTTTAAAACTATAATGACACATAAACTACCTAACACACCAAAATAATTAGAGGACATATGCTTACACACACACACACACACACACACACACACACACACACACACACACACACACACACACACACACACACATACACATAATCACTTTATTAAAAACCGTAATTGAACATATATGACCCAAAATAGCTAAAAAACACCTATTTGAGGACACACACACATGCACACACACACACAAACACACACACACACACATATATACAGACCCTTTTTCAGTGCTTATTCCATGAACCCACACATGTTGAGAGCCACATTCTGAAGATTAAACCTAATGGACTGTTACTTGTTCATGCCCACGGATGTGAACGCTGTGCTTCCCACCCCTGTATAAATCCTGCTCTATAATTATCAGACATTCAGATTCAGCATCCCCACCCATCCCCTCAGTGAGCACTAAAAAAGCATCTCCATTCAGGCCAGGGTGCCATGCCACTCTCTCCCCAGCCAATTATAGCTCACACAGCAGTGTGAAATTTCTGCAATTTCGTAACCACAAGGTTGCAGGTTTGAACCCTGGAGAGAACAGGTTGTTTGAATAAATCATGCTGCAGAAATGGATTAAATGGGAAGCATATTACTGTTTGAGTGACCCTGGACAGCAATGTTTTCAACGTTAATAAGGACTCGCATTGCCGAGTCAGTTGCTGGGTAGGTACACCATTGTGAGACAAGAAGGCCTTAGCTTTCTGTCAAAGCTGTGAAACAGGCTGGCAGCACGCTTTCTGCTCAGACACATGATGTAATCCTTCAGCCTTTTTAAATGCACTTGCTGCTGTTGGCGGTGCATCTGAGAACAGAGGGAATGCATCCCGGTCTGAGAGAAAGCACAGAATGCAGAGCCTTCTGAGTGCTCAGAGGAGCTCAGAGGAGCAGCACATTCATATTTCACAGCAGAAAAACCATCAGTCACGCCATGCTTTATGTATGAGCTGGGGTGAGTGCTAAGCAAGTTAGCTGGAACAGGATACATGCATGATACATGCACTGGTGTTTCTAGATGTGATAGAGATGCATATCTCATTGTTCAGAGATGCATAAATGTGTACACGGGGAGTTTTTCTGGTCGCTTTGGCTTTCGCAGTTAAATGCTGTAATGGTGATGAAACAACCTTATTTCCTAATCTGGTTTAAATTGAAGTGATGCTTAAAATAACCCTCGTGACGCTGTCAAAATCAAAACCGTGTGACCATTCCTGGTCTTAAATGGACAGAGTGATTATGTGACACATCTAAATGTGACGCTTGTTACTGATTGTAGATTTAGAAGATGACTGATCAAAGAATCAGCGCATTGTGATAAAGGGTAACACGGGAAGAAAACTTCAATTATATATTATACACACTGTTATCCTGAAGATGCTGGCAAGCTTTGCTGCTACAGCAGAGTGCACAGCTGCTAGCTCCTCAGATAGGACTGTGCTTCCTGTGACTCAGAAACACAGCTGGCTATTGTTACCTGAGTTAGATCATTCATAGTTGCCAATGCCATGTACCAGAATATACTCTGTTTCATTACCTTGATTACCAAGAAGAACATTTATATATTCTTGGTCTCCCTTTTCTCTGTTGTGAAAATGAACATATATTTTTGCTGGTGAATACAGTGACAAATGACACGAGGTGTAAAGATGTCACACTATCATCCTGAGTGCTGATACGTTAGTATGTGTTTGATTGTTGATTGGGTAGACAGTATGTATCTGAGTGCCGATTGGTCATACCCTCTATTTGACCTCTAGACTGGTCCGAACTGATCCAAAGTGAAATGCTTTCCTTGATCTCTGTTGCAGGAAAGATGGTCTCCCAGGCAACACAGAGTAGTGTGCATAGAGAGGGCTCTTATGACAGTTAAAAAACAGTTAGCTAGTAAGTAGCTCACAGGAATCTGTATTGAATGGTTTTAACATGAGTGACTACAGAGACAAATTATTTTTACTCACCTTGTATGGTAGTGCTGAAGATTTTTGGATGGCTTTACTAAGCCATAAAACAATTCTGTTAATAGCAGCTAAACATTTTAGTCATATTCATTGATGACTAACACAGCCAAGTAAGGACTGATGCCCATTACATTAAATTATTGTCATTTAGCAGACACTCTTTTCCACCACATTTATACATCCATTTATACATCTCGAATTTACTGAGGAATTCTGGGTTAACTACCTTGCCCAAGGGTACAACAGCAATGCCCCAGCAGGGAATCAAACCAGTGGCCTTTTGATTACGAGCCCTGCTCCTTACTGCTATGCCACACTGTTGCCCCGTTGCTCTAACACTGATCTCATCCATCACATTAGGCAAGACCTGCCCCTTTAAGCTGCTGTCATGGCTCCCCATCTTTTTCACTGATGGAGAAATATTGATTTTGGAAGCTTAATAACATTTACAAATTAGATCTTAGCTGTTTAGTTACTATTTATATGAATATGTGAGGGCAGCAAGCAAGTTCAAGTAGATGGACTTGATAGAGTTTTGATAGAGCGATAATCAAATTGATCCTTTTTTCGATAAAAATTAAAGCAAGGCGAAAGATCAGCATCCTAGCCTATATTCCTAGTGGAGTGCTGGAGGTTACTGTTTTTCAACACTTGATAAAGCCACACTCAGAGGCACCCAAACTGAAACTGTCGCTAGCTACTCAAGTGTAAGTGTTTTTTTGAGAGAAAAATCTTGAGGGAAAAATCCCCCCCAATAATGTGCGCTACTGAGTCATAAAGGCATAAGCACATAGGGCATGTTATTGACTGTGACTTTTAAAAAATTCCTTCTTGTAGAGGTGGAGTTAGAACATATTTTATCATTTCGAGATTGTTAACTTCCCTGTCACTCCCACCCTTCTATGAGTCAGCTAGTCAACACTCTATTGGTGGATAAAATGCTGCAGTGCAATTCTATTGGTGGAGCAGGGAAAGACGTGTGGTTGTGTTGGTGGATGCCGAAGTTGCCGGTGTCCTACCATCCAAGCGGAAGAAGACTTCCTCTGGACCCTGTTGGCAGGGTGTTTTGTATGTTCCTGTTGTTTCTGTGCATATATTATGTGCAGATACTCACACAGACAAAGCCAGTCAATGAAAAGCAGACAACGGAAATCGCATCTGTGTCGTTTTCTGTCATTTATGTGATTACAGATTGTTTGCCTGGCAGATGTCTTTACCTAAAGCTGGATACTTACTGAAGCGGGTCGAGCTGAGTATCTCCCCCAAGGGTGCAACGGCAATGCTCCTCTCCGGCTGTGAATCCATCATCCTCTGGTTGCAAGCCGACTTTTGCAAACCCGCTGTCGCACGGTGCCGTCTGATCGGTGGCTGAAGTTTCTGACGGCTGACTCATCGAAGGCGACGTGTCCCAGTTTCAAGGGGAGCAGCTGAGCGGAGCGGGGATCTCCTGTCGGTTGAACAGGAGCCCAGTATGTGGGCGTCTGGCACAGCGTGGTGTGGCGTGAGCGCCGTGTTTCCGCTCCCCCACCGAAACCTTCTCCTCCGGGGGCTGGTGCCAGACGGAGCCCATGCCACCCGCTCAAAGACTCTGCTAAATAAATGACACAAAATGTCAATACGCACTGAAGGACATGATATCAAACTGACGTGATTTTTTTGGTGGGGGTGTGGGGGGTGCACAAATTTGCCTGTTCTATTCTTGCCGCTCAGTGATGAGTCTCTTGAGACTGAGGGAAAGTGACAGGAGGAGATGGGCCTACTGGCCTGTGGTCGTCATAATATGCATGTTTTTATGTTCTGTGCTTCCTGTGGTTTGGGACTGCTGTGAGGCCGCTGGTCATTGCCTGGGTTTTAGGGGGGGAAAACAGGATTGGGTAAAAGGTCTTCTTTTGTTTCCTCTCTTTACCTTTCCTTCCTGGGGAAGCCGCCCCTCTCCCACGCTCGATGACAGACGCTTCTCAGACCTTCTTTACTGCCCAGTTCGCCTCCATCCAGTGCTGCCCTGTCCTCTATGTAAACAGCTCAAACAAACGGACGCGAGGTCTGACCCTCTGTCCCTGGCCTAAGTGTATTGTGCTGATTCCTTAAGTTTGGCTAGCGATAATCCCTCGACAATGAGGACGATGGCATGTTATCCAGTGAGGGGGAAAGAGGGCTAGGACAGACCATGGGGGCCGGGATATTCTGTGTTCCTGTGTTGTCAGGTAAGAATCGCTGACTTTGTGGGAAATGACTTAGAAAAAATTGCTTGGAAGGCAAACAGCTGAACGCCTCACATGCGAAGATCACATTTCTGTAAAAACATCTGCACTGGAACTTCATGGGATTCAGGGTATCCATGGTCTGATACCGAGGGAAGACAAATACTGCACACAGCAAAAAAGGGAGCTGCCTAGCAGCTTCTGGAAGATCACAGCTCAGTGGGTTCAATCATGATGATCATTAGGCAAAGCAGCTTAAGTGCCTCACTGGAACAACATCCTACAGACAGTGCGTCCTGCAGACACTGTGGCCCTCCGGGACCAGGGTAGAGTAAATCTGCAGGCACTGTGGGTTTCCCTGGCCAAACATGGGCACATACATAGTGGTTCATATCTTAATATTGTGTTGAAGGATATATTGGGTATGTGGATAAAAGGGAAGGTTCAAACTATAAGAATGAGGATATATTTAAACCACAACCATCTGACAAATGCACCCTCTAAATATGAATGGTTGACAGAGCAGGAGGACAGGGTAGGAGGAAGACATGAAGCAGTTTGGCGGTGATTGTCATGGCCTTATGTGACATTCGCTCGATTACCAGTTGCAACTGAATTAGGTTTCCACCAGGAAAAAAGTCATCACCATCACCATCATCACATTAACCATCATCACCAGCGTCACCATCTTCATTGTCATTGTCACAGCCACACTTTCCAGGGAGAGAGACACAGATATTCCCCTGCATAGTACAGATATCCAGTACACTGTTGGTCTTGCCTGGCTTGTGCTGAGATGTGGTGTGTGTTTTGTGTGCATGTGTGCACTTGTAGAGGTAAAGTGTATATGTTTCTGCAGTGTTCTCTTGAGTTGTGTTTGTGTGCTTACATGTATATGTGTATTGTTTCATTGATAAAGCTGTCATGCTCATTGGCCTGTTACACTGAGAGACGTTATTCTACAAGACGACATGGTACACCCCATCTGACTGCAGGAAAGTGGGTATGACCATAGGTGGTTTGAAGAGAATAACATCAGAACATCACAGTGGCCAGTACTGAACCCCAACCTTACCCTCATGATATATGTTTGGCATGAAATGGAATGCAGAATAAGGGCAAGTCAAAGATGTCGCTCTGAAGCATACGAGTGCTTTAAAGGAGTGGAGCACAATAGTACTAGCTTTCCAACAGAAATGAGTAGACCAAGGTAGGCCAACGTGGTATTCATTTCTTGGAATAGAGATGTTTTACTCATAACTACCTGTTTCCCATGACTTTTAGTAAGATAGTGTAGATGCTAATATCACTCTTTCTAGTTTTTAAAGACAAAAAATTGCATTTCATTATTATTTTAATAGTTGCTTCCATGAGTATAAAACATATGTATGTTTCTGCTGTAAATAGTCTTTTGTGTGAGAGAAGGAATTGTGGTGCTCTCGTACTGAAGAGAACGGAGCCACCACTGACACTGACAGCCGAAAGAGAGGACCAAATGCCAGTGTGATGCAAACATCATGGTCTTTAATGCCAGCAAAGGTTTGTGAGAAACACTTTCAGCAACAACTGTTATTTGAAAAAAAGATGTTTATTAAATAAATAAATAATGCACTTAGTCCATAATAACTTATTTTCCATGGTACACCAGGAATACAGCCTTCCCTCCACCACAGTGACACAGCATTGGTTCTGACTGCCTTCTCAACAGGCATCTGCAGCACAGCCTTGAGCCTGTTTCCCAGGGAGGACCTCTTCTCTCCTGTTTGTGGAATGTTTTCACAGTACGTCATGTTTTTGCTCCAGACACATGTTTCAGAACATCCACAGGTCCAGCTCTGCTTTCAATAACGAAATGTCTACATTTCTTTTTTTCCACAAAATTTAAATCTATCTGGTTCCAGCCCAGAGGTCATCTTCCTCATCTTCATCTTCCTCCTCCAGTAAGGATAGCCTGAACTTTTCGTACCTCCTCACATGCCTTACATCACTTCCTGTCTACCACATTCTCGACATATAGCCGCTTCTCCCACAAGCTCTCTTGGCAGTGTAAACCACCATGTCCATCTGTATAAATTGCCTGCCCCGCATGCACAACATCCTGTGGAAGTGGGGCACCTGTGTGCAGTGTCCCCAGGTCAGCTCATTTGGACTGCTGCAGGAGCATGTTGAGGGAGTACTCCATCCTTCTGCGGAGCTCGGCAGCGCAGCCAGAGGTCAGAAGTGTGCGCAGGTTGCAGGTGGTGGAGACGCGCTCCTCATTGATGTAGGTCAGCAGGTATTCCTGCTTCTGGCTGCACAGGATGATTTTAGTGTGATCCTGATAGAAGTTCACCTGGGGACAAAGAGAAGAGCAGGACTGTGACCACAGTAAACACACGCACACACACATGCATGCACACACACACTCACCTAGACTTAGTCACAGTGGATACGGAGAAACGGGGGAGGATGCACAGGTAGCAATTATGTATGTTTACCTGGAATGTGCCGTCATTGAAGAGCATCATCAGGGCACGGTCTGACTTGAGCCACTGTAGCAGATACAACCTGGGTGAGCTGGCATCTGTTACACTCACCAGATCACCGCCCTAATGGAGGAAGAAGAATTAGCACCATGACATTATCATTATCAAATCAATACTACAGGACCATAATGGGTGGAGGGGAGGAGCCAGGAAGAACACAGACTCACATCCATGAGGTTCTCCTCCATGTAGTGGGCAAAGTACTTGAGGATGGTGACCTGGGCGATGAAGCGGTCCGGAACGTCAGTGGTGGAGAAGACAGAGCACTGGCCCAGCTCTGCGTAGTAATGCACTGTCCTAAAGAGAGAGGCAGAGAGATAGAGACATTACCACTACAGCAAGATCTGCAGCTTCGGGTGCAATGTGGCTGCAAAGACAGCATAAACACACTCTGGTTTGCTGCTGATATGCAGGAATGTTGCACATATTTACACAGGCACACAGTGTTCTGATAAAACTTTCTGTAAATTCCCTGTACGAACAGCACAAAAGTGTGGTAGCACTGTGGCGGGTGACAAACTGAATGTATAACCAAGAGGTTATAAGTTCCAGTTCTGATGGTGGGGCAATGCTGTTGTACCAACCAAAGAAGTACTGAATTATTTCTGTAAATATCCAGATTATGTGGTGGGGGGTGTCTGCATATGCCTTGGTAGTGCATATCACTTTCACTCCAATAAAGTCAGCCTGAACTCAAGGAAACTAAAAACGAAACGAAACAAAACAAAACGAAATGAAACTAATCTGCTGCAGTAATGTTGAGAGTGTGATAGAACTCACTTTCCATCAGCGAGCAAGCTCATATGAGTTCCATTGTTGAAGAGCACTCCGACGATGTGGTCAGACAGCTGGTACCCAAAGCCGTACTTGTTGGAATAATCTACCCACTTAGTCACCCAGAGAAAGCTGCTCTCCTGGTTCTCTTTTGGAAAGTCATCTGCTGAAAGAAGACAGCAAAACAGTGTTTCATTAACGCATCCCGCCTTTCCTATGTCCTTACCAAAAGGAGGACCTTAGAAGAGTATTTATTCTATTTACTAAAGGAGCCCATGGAAAATTGTGCCGGTTTAAGGCGCACGCTATCAGGAGATCTAGACTCACCTTCTGGCATGTTCTCGAGACAGCCCCTCAGAACGCTGACCACAGACTCTGCAACATTGCTTGTGGTACTGTCCTCGAGACCTGTAAAATAGCCACAGCATGAAGGTCTACTCCTGCTCCGCTCCACTGCGGTCCACTTCAGATCTACTCAAAACCAGGCTTCTGTCACACAAAATGAGAGTATGTCTCTCTCTCTCTTTTACACACACACACACACACACACACACACACACACACAACGCACGCATGCAGGTACGCACGCAAGTGCACATGCAAACGCACACACAGACACAGACACAGAAACACGTACACTCAGTGCTGTAGCTACCAAGGCTTCCTCTCACGATCATATGGACAGTGTCTTGGTCCTGTGGCCTGTCTTCATTCGCCAGGCCAATGGGCTTTACGGCCAGGGCCGCTGTGGTCATCTTGTCCTGTGGAGGAGAAGGGAAGGAGGGAAGGAGGGAAGGAAGGAAGGAAGGAAGGAAGGAAGGAAGGAAGGAAGGAAGGAGGGAAGGAGAAAGAATAAGAAGGTCACAAAAGGGTTCAGCTTCCCAGTTTATGCACATGCAGGGGCACCTGTTTGCAAGAGCACCCTGTCTATGAAACAGAACAGAGATGTGGTGAGACCCACCTCCTGCTTGCAGGACTTCTGGCTGATCACAGCTTTGCTCAGGTCCTGACGAAGCTTATAGATTTCATCATCCTCTCTTGTCAGCTTACCTATTAAAAAAAATAAAGACACATTTTATCAGTATTTCTTCTATAACCAGGTGCAGACATTGCCAGCGCTGGAATATATGACTAGGAAATGAGCTACATTGCAGCTACAGATGCAATGAATTTAATGAAGACATTAAATTAAAAATATTAAAACCTTTCTGGGTGACTGTGAGGTATTTTGGTTAAAGAAGTTTCCTTGAAACTAGAAAGTAGCAGGACTGATTCCTGTGTTGGGTACTGCCATTGATCCTGTGACCAAGGTACATGGCCTGAACTGCTTAAATACCCATCCGAATGTATGAATCATGGGTAAACTGAAATGGCTATGACCATGGCAGCATTTGTTTCAATGAATGGGGCCGTACTCAGAGTCTCGTAGTACTTGGCCTTCTCCTTCTTGCCCCCGAATAGAGCAGCTGCCGCTTTCTTAAAGAAGCTTTTGGCTGGGCTGGAGATGTGGAAATCTGGGGCAGAATGACAGCAGCTTGCCGACAGCCGATCAGGTGTGAAACCCTGAGAGGGAGAGAAAGAGAGAGAAAGAGGGAGGAGCAGACATTAGACAGTCCATCAGTGCAGCTGTCACAACACTGTTATCACACGTACACCTGTGCGGTTAAAAACACCTACAAGATGCATGAAGATGCAAGATACTCCAAGAAACTAACACATGCACACACATACACAGTCCCACAAATATACACACAGTGCCACAGACAGACATGCAAACACACACGCCCTTGCACACATACACAGTCCCACAAGCACACACAGAGACATGCACACATACATAAACACATGCAGACACACACTAACTTACTCAGAAAGCAGTCACAGAGACAGACACACAAACACAAAAGTATGCATACACACATGCACAGATGCAAACACACACACACACACACCTGAGAGAAGAACTCATGTCGCAGAATTTCCTCCAGACTGGGCCGGTCCTGTGGATTCCTAGACAGCATGCTGGCGATCAGTTGCCGGGCGGGGAGGGAGAGAGTGGAAGGCAAGCTGTACCTGGCCTCTTTGATACACCTGTACGTCTCCTTCAGGTTTGTGGTCTCAAAGGGGGGTCTGCCCAGGAGCATGGTGTACCTGTGGGTTAGGAGGGGGGGGCATAAATAGCTGGTTCCCTTAACACTAACACAATATTTAATGCTTTTTCAGGTATCCCTAGGTTTTCTCTTTGTGGTTAGCTTGAACAGACCCCTACAATGTGCATCAAATGGTTGACTCCTACACAATCAATCAGAGAGAGTAACAGTAGCCCAGTTCAATGAGGGGATCAATACAACACTAGAGAGTGTAAACCTGTGATTCTACCAGCTGATCGCTAAAAGGCGCGAGCACTAGAAGGGGAGCAAAGGGGTGGGGGGTGGGTGGTTAACTCACATGACACAGCCCAGCGCCCAGACGTCCGATTCACAGCCGTGGCCCTGCTTGTTCAGAACCTCTGGGGACAGATAGTTGGGCGTCCCGCAGATGGTTTTGCGTCGGTTACTCAGTGGCTCAAGTCTGGCTGCCAGTCCAAAGTCTCCCACCTTCAACTCCATGGACTCGCTGACAAAAAAGTTCCCTACAAAAAGGGACATACAGCTCTGTCATCCCTCAGCTCCAAAGACTCACTGATAGAACAGAAATACAATTTTAATTTAAGCGAACATCTTTGCCCAGGTGGTCTGACTGGCGTGACATACCTAGCTTCAGGTCTCTGTGCAGGATCTCGTGCTCGTGAAGGTACCGCATTCCAGACACGATCTGTCGGAGGTAGTACCGCACTTCGGGCTCCGTGAGCACTTTGCGCGCCTTCAGTATGTGAGCCAAGGACTGCGAAGGAGAGCGAAGCAAACCGTAAGCATCAATTATTCAGCCCCACACTGCGTTTGTGCACTAGAATGCGCAAGTCTGCAAGCCATTTACCCGACAACAATCATTTCCAGCACCTTTTCCAAAGCGGCAAAAATGTCACTCTTACTTATCAACAGTTTACCAGTGTTTTTTGCTTTCTGTATGTGTACGGTTGCTCATGTTGCCTTATTATATGCACTTAACGTTAAATGGCTCTACATAACAGCGTGTGACAAATGTGTTAATGTAAATATAATATTTAGCTGGAGTAATTCGGGTTAACAAATTGCATTTTCAGATTTCCTGTTTCAGTGAATCCGAATTCATATCAGACAAAAAAACGACCATGTTTGGTCATCCACAGACAAGCGCCACGTGAGGTGGATAAGAGACTCACCCTTCGACTGCAATACTCCAAGAGAATGTAAATGTTGTCTTTGTCCTCGAAGTGCTGGTAGAAGTGAACGATGTGTTTGTGGTGGAGTGCTTTGTGGAGCTCAATCTCTCTGTCAATCTGTCAAAAGCACGCACAGAAAACAGAAGGAAAGTGCACGTTATTTACCCGCTATGAATTTAATTTCTTTTCCAGCTGTAAAGAGAAGTTGCTAGCGATACAATGTGCTTGCCCTTACCTTCTCCCTTTGGTGCGGCTTGGACACGCGCGAGTGTGGAATGATTTTTGCAGCATACACTTTGCCCGTAGCCAAGTCTGTTAACTCGTAGCACTTGGCAAAACCTCCCTGTGAACAACGTTATACATAGTTATAGTGTAGTATTTAATGTTATTTACAGTGAGTGATATTAAAACGATTGACGTGCACTAAACTCATATGTACAGCAAGTGTACCAAACCCACATAAATACTCAGTAGCGGGAATAATGCATGGAGACTGCAAAAAGGCTCAATCATTCTAAGTAACAAATAGACTAATAAACCGCCTTGCAGGTTTATTGCATCCAGTGAATGCAATGTTTACACCCAAACCAAATTAAAATAAATGCTGCAGCTTTGATTGTTCTTAGTCTCCCTGCACTCGTTACTGCAAAAGACTGTCGGTTGTCCTTGGATCTCGGTATTTTCCATTTGAGTTTACCTTTCCGAGAACTTTCCCACGGCTGTAACATTTCCCAGTGGTGGAGTCCGTGATGATCCGTGAAGTCTCAGTAGATACCTGTGTATGCTCGTCTGCCTTCTTCTTTTGAAACTCACAGGATTTATTGAGCGCCTGTTCAGACATCTTACTGTTATTATTCGTTGGCTGGTGAGCGATATTCCTTAATATATCCATCCCGGGAAAGTCCATGCACCTCCCGCTCACACGATGTGGACTGGGACACGCTTCGGTCCTGAGCTTTATACGCCGGCGCCCGCCCCTCTCCATGCGACGTCACGGTAGAGGACGTTGGATGTCTGATTATGTGGGCTGTTCGTTCCTGTAGAGGAGTGGAATTAATATGGAACTCAATGGCTTTGCAAGAAACATGGAAGAGATGAGATAACGTATGCAATGTAACGTAAATAAACAGTAGTAATGTTCTTCAAAATGCATCAGGAGGTTACTGACTACACACGTTACATATTGAATATAATATTGTTAATTGCCAATAATCAAACACCAATAATCCCGATTATCGAAAAACAATAAGCATCAAAGTCATAACCATACTACTACTACTATTACTACTAGTACTACTGCTACTACTACTACTACTACTACTAATAATAATAATAATAATAATAATAATAATTAATAATAATAATAATTGTGATGATGATGATGATGATGGTGGTGGTGGTGGTAACATGACAATCACGATCATTATTTTTATTATGTCGTTGCTGTCGTTGTTATCGCTAGTGTTACTCTAGCACAATTACTTTCAAATCTAGAGAAAGGTTTGTCGGGGGAAGACATAACAGAAGGAAACAATACGCTTTCACTAAGTGGTAGATAATGTTACAATAATTCTTTAAGATTTGGGGCCATTTCTCTCTCCTCTGATCGTTTCACATGAAGTCCTTCGACGCCACCGCGCGGTAAAATTTCTATATTACACGTCACGTCTTCAAAATGCTAACGTCATCTGATACTGTGTGTATTTTTTAACTGTTTGGACTTTGGCATATTAGTTGTTTTAATCATAAGACTGACCAGTAAACACTGAAATATGACTGCATTTATAGAAACAGAAACCACAGTTTTAACCTTTATTCGAATTTCTTGTGTTATGCTGGATTTTGAGTGTGGCTAACATCACATACCCAACTGCAAATGCTGCTCTAGCAATGACCGTATGCGCTGTATAGTAGTACACAGCGGCAAAATCAGTCAGTCATTCCTTCAGTAAATTGCATTGTTTGGAAAGTGTTAAAGTGTCTATCTGTGAGAACTGTGCATTGGTGAAGTGCGCAGGGAGTGTGCGAAAGGCCGAGTGTTACTCAAAAGAAAAAAAAAGATCAAAGGAAACGGGCGTATGCTTAAAGTCCGTGTTGCAACCTAGACTGGTGACACATTCAAAACATTCATCAAGATGTTGACGGTCAACACACACAAAAGTCTTACAGGTAAGACTTTTCTGATAATAGGTTTCACATTCCTGCATCATCACAGCAATTTCAAACTTTGTTACTTTGTAGAGAACATAATACAGCATTTGATTATCAGTGATGCGTAATATTTTAGAAAAAATGGAGAGAAATCTACGGGCGATTGCTATCTTGAAAACAGCATTCTCTTTCAGCAGATGATACAAATTCTAAAATTACTTTCAATTTATCTAGTGATATTTTGTTTTAAACCCCCATTATTTGAAGTACTGTCATTAAAACATGGTAAAACATATGTAAGAAACATTTTCGTCGTGTCATAACATTGTCTCCTGAATTTAACGTTAACCTGCTGCTGACGGTTAAATCTAAGAGAGCTGGGTTTGGGTAGCGTCTGGATTGAGGGCCTGGGAGGGTTGGAGGATTGTATTGGAGGCCTGGGGACACCGGATTGCTACTTGTAGTGATATTTAAGCATACCGGCACGTCAAAGTGCAGTCACCGGCTCCATAAACACAAACAGCAGGAACTGTTAAGGTAACAGACCAAAATACACGGCTGTAATTTACGGACGCTCATCTGACCGGTCTATGTGGAAGAAATATCACCTTCGTGTTATTTGATGGCAAAAGTCATTAAAAGTTAAATGCGCGCATGGTGTTGTAGATGGTGGTCCCACTGTAACTGCGCCGTACCGGCAAAGCTCCTCGCTCAGGATAAATGCCATTAGGGTTAGGGTTAAGGTAAGGTGACCTTTTTACTACTACGTAACTCACGCCGGAGAGAGCGCAGGCGAGCATCTCGATGTGCCGAACCCTGAAGGGAACCAAATCTGATGTATATTGTTGCATCAGATTGGTATATTGTTATATATACTCGTACGTAGACCTGTTGTATAGTGCCGAAATTATCTACTCACACACACGTCTTTACAAGTACTTACAGCGTCGTACTGGCATAACCAAACTAAAAGTGCATCTCAGTTTCGCAGCACAACTTGACAGCCACCTTCACAGTCACTGTCCTATAGTAATAATCCTTTATAAACTTAATAGTCTGATTCATGACAGAACCTGTTTTCATTAAACATGATTAGGAGTTGTAGTTTTTCAGTGAACTGGAACAAAACTGCAGCCCATGCTTTCTGCTTGCACTGCTCTTTCGGGAGCCAGAAGGCTGTTATCAGCTGACCTGATCTCCATTTACAGGGCCATCACGGCGACATGAGAAACAGGCAATGCGCCAGAAAACATAACGTTTCTCTTGTGTTTTAGTAATGTTCTAACTCTGTAACAATATTGCAGAATTATGTTGTGTGAACATCAGATATGTTAGCTTGCACAGGACAGACAATTATTCAGAGGACCTGTCAGATTACCCACAGTGCAATTATGCTCTCAGCAGCACTACTGCACCTATATATTTAATTTCTTAGCAGACACCTTATCCAAGGATGACTCACATAGTTTACATATCATCCATTTATACAGCTGGATATTTATTCAAGCAGTTATGGGTTATTTACATCATTCAAGGATACAACAAGAGATCTGACAACCCCTTGGGTAACAAACACAGCTCCTTACCAGTACACCACACTGCTGCTACATTTCACAGTTATAGCCATCAATATGGAACGAAATGACAGCTCATTATTAGCTGTGTCTACTGCACTGTGGGAAGGGTATCCTGAAGTGAAAGTGTCTCTGCCTCTGCATCCCACAGTCACTCCATTCTCCACCAGTGAGGTCCAGAGGACCACCGGACCAACGGAGGGGCCCAGGATTGGGAAACCTGTGGCCGGGACCTTGGGAGGGGCAGTCTTTATCGTGTGTTTGGGCATGGCTGTCTGGTGGAGGAGACACAGCAGACGTGTGTCAGTCTCTGACGCTTTCAGTGACACGGACGAGCGGGTGCAGGACAGAGTATCCAACGCAGAGCTTTACAGATATACGATGACATATGACATCACTGCCACGGACCACACGCCCCCTGCTGCTGGATCCCCGACTGCACGCCCGCACTATGAGAATGTGGAGGTGATCGCGTCATGGCCGAGTGGTCAAGGCTCTTGTGCCCAGAGAGCCAGCTCAGATGCGGAGTACGTGGAGTACGAGCCCTGTGCAAGCGAATGGTCCATCTACGCCAATGACACCTCCAACATCTATTGCAACTATCCTGCAGAGGACACCTTCGACGACGTGTACATCTTTCCCGATCTTCACCGGGAAAATGGCTCCTCTGATGATAAAGAGCCCTCTGTCCTTTACACAATGGCAGGGTTGAACTGACTGACAGGTGAACCCACAAAGCAGTGACACAACCTTAAAAGTAATTCAGCTCTCAGAAAGTACAACTCAGAAGAACTGTATGCAAAATTTCAAATTCAGCTGTGCATGTTATTTAGAACCTCTCTTTCCATTGCCATTTTCACTTCACCACTTAACAATTTTTTTTGTTTTGCTGGTGCATCGTGGGTAAAGAAGACAACTCAGTGCAAAAATGTTTATAAAGTTATTAATTTTGTGGTGTGCTGAAAAAGGAAACAGCTTTGGTACTATACAGCATTTCTTAGTATGTGCTGGGAAAAAATGCTTGAACTGGTAGTCAGGATTGCTCATCCACTGAATGTACATGTTGTATACTAGGTATAGTGCAGGTCACAGGGTGCTGGTGAGGACAGAGGTCACATGGCAGGCTTGCGGACAGCGCTGATGTCGTAGGCCCACACCTGGTCCAGGTCAGATCCCTCAGAGCAAGAGGCTGCCAAGTGGGGGAAGGGGAAACGGCAGGCGATGATTCGGGCGTGGTCAGGCAGCTCTGCCAGTAGCTTCTGCTCCAGGGCCTCCATCTGACAGTGCATTTCAACACATCAGTCGAGTTATTGGTCTACCAGTCCAGTGCATGCATTCAAGTGTGTGTGCACATGTGAATGTCTGTGCTTGTGCACGTGTGTTTGTAAGCTTGGGTGTGTTTGTGCATGTGAATGTGTATTTCTCCTTGTGCGTGTGCGTGTGTGTGTGTGTGTGTGTGTGTGTGTGTGTGTGTGTATGAGTGAATGTATGCTTGAGTGTGTTTGTATGTGAGAATTTTCACACTTGAGGTTGCTTCAGGTAATCTGCTTCAGTACTAATACAACTTCAACAGGATGCACCAGCTTTTAATACTTTTGAACAAAAGAAACAGCACTTTTAAATGACCTAGATTAGGGCACTGGGAAGCTAAAAACCCAGCTTCTTTGGATGTGTAATGCATGCATGCATTGACTGTGTGATGCTGTATACTCCTGCTGGGAACAAAGGGTGGACTGTTTGACTTTTTCCCCTAACCCCTGAAATTAATAAATAATAATGTGATATTACAATAGTGATATTTTCTCATAGACCCACCCCCATAGACCCCATTAAATGTATACCTGTGTAAAAGCATGCGACAGATTGAGTTGAGATATTAGTGGCTTACAGCTGTGGTATGCATTAAATGTATGTAACTATATGTGTTACTGCACTGCCTTATTTGCTGATTTGTTCCTGTGTTTATATATTCACATGTATTTATCCTTTATCATATGCTGACATGTGCTTTAAGTGTAAAATTAATAAAAGAGGTTCTGAATTCTGGGTATTCGCCCAGAGGTGTGAAAACGGGCCTGATGACCGCAAAGACAGGTGCTCGCTGTTGAGTTTGCCTTCATCTGATAGTTGTGGTGAGCAGAAGGACTTACCACACCAGGGGCTAAGAATACTGTGACATTGTCATATCTCGAAAGGTCAGTCTGTGAAAAGACAGAGACACCACAATAGCTCACTCAGGATGGGCAAAGTGTTTAAACCTTTTGACTGTTTATATAGGTGCCCCATTGAAAATAAACACAGGCCCCCTGTTATTTTATCCGTAGTTCAGTTAGCACCCAGATCCAGTCATAGAATGGTTTTCTTGTTTATTTCAAAACACTGAATGAATTTCAAATTATGTTGCTGTTTTATGAATAACTACAATGGAATGTCCGTATTGCTGTTATTATCAGGTGTGGTTATGACCAGCGTAAAAATGAAGAACATTTTAAGGGAGTGTTTCCTATGCCTCCATTTTGACATCATATTACAGAAAAGATTATTTGCCTGATTTGATGTTACAAAATATTGGAACTGTACCAGGCTTTTTTTTACATCTACCCCTGGCAACATTCTAATATAGTAAAAATATGTTTACATTTCACATTTGTAATGACACACTTCTGTCACTCAAATAAAATTTATGAAATAAAATGTCCACAGTTCAAAATAGTATATGGTTATTAGGTAAATTTCATCCCTGAGGTTGTCAGTTCATGAGCTTGTCAACACTCCCTTAACAGGCACTGTCACCAGTCACCCTCCGCTGCCTCATCCAATCCAAATCATCACCTGTGAAGCCCCTCCCCCTCATCCTGGTCTGTGTCTTCGTGTAGGAAATGATGAATGTGAAATCAAAAGGGTCCAAAAGTGTGTGGACTCATGTTCCTGAGTACCTTCCAGAAGTCCTTGTTTATGAAGTTGGCTTGGCTGGTTGAGAGACCCCTCCACCGTGCCTTACCCCTGGAGTAGGCCAGCAGCACAGAGTTTATTTCAAATCCAGTGCACTGGAACCCCGCAGAGGACGCCGCAAACACCTGCAGACAGAGGTCACCCAAAACAAGAGGCACCAACACAACAACACCCGAGTCAAGTCTCACTGTACAGCTGCACAGTCACTCAAAATGTTCAACTGTGCAGTCAAGGTGTTTGACCTGAAGGGTTTCAGTAAACACTAAAAACTGAATCGCTTCAGTAAATGTAGCTGTATGAATGTATGTGTAGAAAAGTAGCCATTTATGTCACAGACAGAACAGATGGAGCATGGGACAGAGAGGCATATACTTTCTGTCTGAGGGGTACGTGCTGCACAAACCAGAGGCATTGTTCTGTCCCCTCATATGAGTTCTTTCTTTAAAAACAACAACCCATAGTTTGAATGTCAGACGTGCAGCATATATAGCAGCATATATACACATATACATTACCTTGTTCATTCAGAGAAAAAAAAAAGTCTCCCGCCAAATAGTGAGGAATCTAAAAGGGTATTTTTAAAAATGATAATTTTGTGACTCACCAGTCTGCCATCACCTGATCCTAGATCAGCTAGAGAGCCCTGCCGTCCCTCTAACAGTTTCACTACATTCCTGGTCTGTGTGGAACTCGATGGCAGGTAGGGCACCTAGGCATCAGTGACAACAGGCACTTCATTCACTATGTAAAGACTTAATTTTTCACTTTTTTTTCATTTTCAATGAAATATGCTATTATGTTACTTGTTTTAAAATATAAAAAATACAGAAGATATTTTCTTTTCGATGGAGTTCTGACCTAGCTTCCCCCCGATGGAAAATATACAGGTGGGGAAAAAAAGATTTAAAATATAAGATTCTGTCTACAATACATTTTTAATGAATAAACCCCTGTGTGTTCTAACCTGACATCTGTGAGTTCAGAGGTGAGCTGGCACAGTGTTCACGCCTGCTGTCTGTCTGAGAGGGCAGACCAGTGCTTCACCCGATCATTGAGTTAGATATGGTGTTGTCTCTTTCTTGACCCTTGTGAGACATGTTGGTGTGCCACTATTTTTAGCACCTATCTTAAGCCCAGTATGCTTCTCAGATGAGAGAAGACTCAACAAGCAAACCAACAAGCAAACCAAGACTTATTTGATTGGCCATCATCAAAGTTAGCTTTCATGTCTCATCTAAGAGAAGTTCCTCTTATAAAACTTACTTTATTGATCTTATACTTAAGAGTATACTGGACTACAATAAAGGTGAACATTTAAACATCGACAGGAACAAATTAGCGCATGAAGCAAGCAGTAACATGTAGCATTACATATAGCCATTACATACCACAGTTAAACCACATAGACTATTATCCTGGGGCACTCATGATTTTAAACATTTTGATATGTACTGGTAAAAAGGGTCCTTCTCTGAGAAAAACTAAACAGCTGGCAAATAGGTTTCAGGCTTTATGGAAAAGATCAAATTCAGTTGTGTTTAATGCCATGCCCCTCACATGGGGCAGTTACTGACAAAAACATCACAAAATGGAACAGAGACCAGAATAATCAATCCCCAGCACAAGTGAATTATTCACCTAAAGAAACAAAAAACTGGATATGGCGACAGACAGAAGCAGAAGACAGGGTGACCCTGCATCACAGGCTGAGAGGGTGACACAAACAAGATGTTGTCTCGAAGGACTTCACAAAGTCCCCCGCCACAGGATGTGACATCAGTAGTAGGTGGTGCTACCATTGGCTCTACATCAGCAGGAAATGAGTGATAAAATTTACAAATACGATGCTAATAAGATAAGACCTTTATCTTAAATCAGCCCCCACCTCCAACACACACACACAGTGAAACCCAACTCAGGATAAACACAAATATACTCTCTCACAGGAATACAGGCATGCACGCACACACACACACGCACACACACTTTTTCCTTCCTCTGACTTACACACCACACACCAGTCTCACATATTCTATATGTGTTAGCATGTAGCCAATGACAAAGTTTGGACAGCATGTGTTATCTGTTGCTGCAAAGATGCCTTCACAGTCATGAGATGACATCTAGGAGAGGGGGAAGTCTAAAAATTTTCAACTTCTATTTCCTTTTTTCAACACTCAGAGGAAAACCAGCTTCTGTTGGGGGCCTCCTTGTAATTGGCTGGTTGCAGGTTCTAATTCTCAGTGGGAAGTCACTGGTGTACCCATAAAGAACATAACCTTTACTGCATTAGTACACATCATGCTGTGTGAGTGGATACTGACAGAGCTGCATCTTGCCCCCTGGATAAGGGTATCTGCTAAGAAAGGAAAATTGCATAAGCTGTTTTGTGTAGAGTGACTGGCATTCCTTCAGAGTCACTGAGCCGTGGTACAGTTTAATGGAGAAAGGGGGGCACTTGGCTGTACAGTAAGAGCTGCCCTGCAGCTCCTTAAGAACGATGAGCCACGACTAGCATTTTCACTCAGAATTTCAGTGCTGCGTCAGCTTGCGTCAGGAAAACCATGTTCATCCACTTGCTAATTAGGGGTCCTGGCCACCACCTGAAATTGTATGTGTGCTGCGGGTGGGTGGGGTACTCATTACACACAGGGAGCATGATTGTGTTAATTATGGGACATAATTTATATTGGGGCAGGGGGTCACTTTAAAATAGTACTTTAACGTAGACTTCTGCCACAGACAGAGGGGAAGACATTAGACTCAGCAAAGCACGTTCATCTGAATGAAGCGTACCTTGAGCCTTATGGGCACTTTCCGGGAGCCCGGCAGAGCGAACATTGTCCACAGCCCATAGAAACCAGCCAGCAAGGCGCCGGTGGACGCTGTGAGCACTGGTTTGTCCTGGTGACGATGCAGGAACTTCACACTCCTATCCTGGAGGATGACTTCGATAGAATCGTCCATCACAAAACGCACCTGTGAGGCGATGTGGTCACACCGCGTTATGAACACCAGAGGCTGTAAGAATCTGTATGAGAAATAAGTGACGCTCCAGCACAGCGGCGCAGCGAACAGCGTCCCCATGTGGAAAAAGCACCGGGTGCTAATGATAAACAAGGAGCGCTTTTGATATCCTACCACGGTCAGCTGTGTCGTCGTTGTAGAAGAAACAGTACAGCCTGAGGAAACCTTTCAATATTAAATTGTGTTATTCCCAATTCAACAAATTGCAATTTAAACAGAATTTTATTCACAGAATGTACACGAAATATTTCATTTCATTAAGTAATTCACAACCACCCTTCTCCGTTAAAACACACTTATGTACGGTACAAGTTTTGTAACGAGTAACAACTCAACTAAATCGTTATACAACCAACCCATAGTACATTGGTGCCTGTGTAGATCCGCGAGGACGAATGTAGTAAAAAATAAACCCTTGGAATACAAATGGGTACTGTGTACGCGTAATTTCCTCGCACGGTCTAACATTAGAAAGTTGCTGTGTATGTCCTTTCACTTTGTGGCAGGTTCAATGCTGTATAACGTCCAATAGAGGTCGCGACGATACCACCTAATTTAGGGGTGGTGTTTTCTAGAAATGTTACACGTTCAGAAAGTTCTGACTTCAATCATGACAAACAGCGTTTGTATTATAAATACAAAAAAGCGGACGGTAAAATAAAACAACGTAGACTCCCGCCGCAAAAAAACATACATCGATTTTTCCATGCATCTTCATTTTTACAGGAAAGTGCAGATTTATTAAAAGTAACTTTCGTATTTGATGTTAAATTATTATATCTTTACACAACGACCACACACTAAGGGACAGGCAAACGGAATGTTGATCAATTCTCTATATATGGTATTAAAAATAGCACAGAATACCTTTATTTTCAGAAGCCTGAAGTCCCCGACCTTACCCACCTGAAACGCCTTCCCAAGTGTACTGGTATACAACATGACTGACAGCTCATTCTCCAATGCAAATGGATATCACGCAACTATTCCCGCCTAATATCAAAAGGCAAGTCCTATCCAGTGTTTTCCAGATTCAGACGCTGGCTGCCCTTTTGCTACGTTGTATTTGATCAAATAAACAAATCGAGCATGGAGGTAAGGAGGGCGCAGGCACGTGTTATGAACCTGTAATTGTTATTATTCCGGTTCGATTGAACACTTGAAACGCACAGGTTGACATTTAAAGTGCAATTGCATTCATTTCATGTGGATATTGTGCATTTCATGACTATCATTCTTCATTCGTACAACAGACCTGTCATTTTAGAGAATGGCTTTCCATTTGTATATATCAAAAACATCAGCAAAATGTCTAGGCAACGGTTGTAATGTGCTGCCTGTCACAGTAATTGATAAAAAAATGACTTAACCAATATAACTACATGAGGTAATCGTCGTTTTGTTTTCTCCAATCTGAATCGACGGTTTGCTGAGATACATTAACCACAAACCAGCTAACGCACAGCTGTGTCACCACACATTTAACCTGCTGTGGAAAACGTTGCTGCAGGGTTAACGCAACGATGTTCTAACGATGTGTGACGCACGTGAATCCACTTTCTCTCTGAGTACACTGCGGATGTCTGAGTGTACCTCTCTCAAACACACATGCACACAATTATAACATACAGTGGCATGCAAAAGTTTGGGCACCCCTGGTCAAAATTTCTGTTACTGTGAATAGCTAAGCAAGTAAAAGATGACCTGATTTCCAAAAGGCATAAAGTTAAAGATGACACATTTATTTAATATTTTAAGCAAGATTACTTTTTCATTTCCATCTTTTACAGTTTCAAAATAACAAAAAAGGAAAAGGGCCCAAAGCAAAAGTTTGGGCACCCTGTATGGTACTTAGTAACACCCCCTTTGGCAAGTATCACAGCTTGTAAATGCTTTTTGTAGCCAGCTAAGAGTCTTTAAATTCTTGTTTGGGGGATTTTCACCCATTCTTCCTTGCAAGAGGCTTCTAGTTCTGTGAGATTCTTGGGCTGTCTTGCATGCGCTGCTCTTTTGAGGTCTATCCACAGATTTTCGATGATGTTTAGGCCGGGGGACTGTGAGGGCCATGGCAAAACCTTCAGTTTGCGCCTCTTGAGGTAGTCCATTGTGGATTTTGAGGTGTGTTTAGGAGCATTATCCTGTTGTAGAAGCCATCCTCTTCATCTTCAGCTTTTTTACAGACGGTGTGATGTTTGCTTCCAGAATTTGCTGGTATTTAATTGAATCTATTCTTCCCTCTACCAGTGAAATGTTCCCCATGCCACTGGCTGCAACACAAGCCCAAAGCATGATTGATCCACCCCCGTGCTTAACAGTTGGAAAGGTGTTCTTTTCATGAAATTCTGCACCCTTTTTTCTCCAAACATACCTTTGCTCATTGTGGCCAAAAAGTTCTATTTTAACTTCATCAGTCCACAGGACTTGTTTCCAAAATGCATCAGGCTTGTTTAGATGTTCCTTTGCAAACTTCTGACGCTGAATTTTGTGGTGAGGACGCAGGAAAGGTTTTCTTCTGATGACTCTTCCATGAAGGTCATATTTGTGCAGGTGTCGCTGCACATTAGAACAGTGCACCACCACTCCAGAGTCTATTAAATCTTCCTGAAGGTCTTTTGCAGTCAAACAGGTTTTGATTTGCCTTTCTAGCAATCCTACGAGCAGTTCTCTCAGAATGTTTTGTGGGTCTTCCAGACCTCAACTTGACCTCCACCGTTCCTGTTAACTGCCATTTCTTAATTACATTACGAACTGAGGAAACGGCTACCTGAAAACGCTTTGCTATCTTCTTATAGCCTTCTCCCGCCTTGTGGGCATCAATTATTTTAATTTTCAGAGTGCTAGGCAGCTGCTTAGAGGAGCCCATGGCTGCTGATTGTTGGGACAAGGTTCGAGGAGTCAGAGTATTTATAAAGCTTTGAAATTTGCAGAACCTGGCCTTTCCTAATTATGACTGTGAACAAGCCATAGCCCTAACAAGCTAATTAAGGTCTGAGACCTTGGTAAAAGTTATCTGAGAGCTCAAACCTCTTGCGGTGCCCAAACTTTTGCATGATGCTCCTTTCCTTTTTTTTTCACTCTAAAATTGTACAAAACAAAAATAATACACTAATCTTGCTTAAAATGTTGAAAAGAATGTTTCATCTTTAACTTTCTGCCTTTTGGAGATTAGTTCATCTTCTACTCACTTAACTGTTCACAGTAACAGAAATTTTGACCATGGGTGCCCAAACTTTTGCATGCCACTGTAAGCCTAGCATTCTTCAAACAGACCCAGAGCTGCAATGTCTCCTCCTTAGTTTATCACACAGGTATAAAGACAGATTTTCACATTATTGTTTTGGATCATATTATTATTCACCCTCTGTAAGATTTCCTAATAAAAACATCCCCTAAATAAAGAAATAAATAATAGTTCTTCTTCCTATGTTATCTTCTTATCGAATAGAATAGAATAGAATAGAATAGAATAGAATAGAACAGAATAGAATAGATCTTTATTGTCCACCAGGGTGGAAATTTGTCTTTGGCTCACCAAAACACAAGAACAACAACTTAAGAAACAGACAGGCAGTTAATAAAAGAAATATGTAGACAAGGTCACATTACACATTAAGAATAAATAAATAAATAAATAAATAAATAAATAAATAAATAAATAAATAAATAAAAACAGTTCATGTCAGTGTCTGTTGCTTGAATTTTGTCAGTCACTTGCAGAGTTAAGAATTTTGATGGCATTTGGGATGAAGGACTTCTTAAATACATTTTTATTTGCCAGAGGGACTCTGTAGCGCCTCCCAGATTTCAAAGGCCCAAACTGGCTGAAGAGAGGATGGGAGCTATCTGCTAGGATACTCCTCGCCTTCTTCCCCGCCCTTTCAGTAAAAAGTTGAGTTAAGGGGTTCTGGGATTTGCCAACTATTTTGGTTGCCATTGACACAATTCTAGAAAGTTTATTCTTAAGTCTACAATTTAGGTGACCGTACCAGGCAGGGAGATGAAAAGTTAAAACACTCTCAACAATAGTTTTGTACACAGGTTCTAAAATATGCTGACTAATACTGAGGCCGCTGAGTCGTCTAAGAAGATAGAGTCGCTGTTTGTTTGTCATTGTTATCATTATTCATGGATTCATGAATAATATTATTACTCATGGATCTATTATCATTGTGTTCTGTAGAGTTGGATACTTCACACCACTTGCTAGTAGCAATATCTCATCTATTTTGATATCAACATCAGCTGCTTGGAGATTCCATAGGGTGGGAACAGTGATGGAAGGGAGAAGGAGATTCAGCATGGGGGAGGAGAGTGCTCTGTGATTTAAAAGGTCAGAGAGGGGTCACCGTTCCTGATTCTCCTCGCTTTCATGCTCTGGGCATGCTGAAACACCAGGCCTCTCAGCATGGTGTTTTCTCTCTTCCCAGTAGTTTTACAGAAGCACTACTGCATGAGTCACACTCTGCCTAAGGTTTAAGGAAGCCTGGAAGGAGCTGTATAAATGGAAATCATGCCTTTTTGTGCTGCATAACCATAACCCCATTCCCATACTGGGGTGCACCACATACCCCCCTTCCCAAACTGTATCTTTATTTGTGCCAAAAAGCAAACCTGACAGAGTACACACCAAATTTCTGATGTTTTAGTCACGGTCAGAGTGTTATACTAAAAGTCTTCTCAAAGTATGGGCCTGTTTATCACATATGTATCAGTATTAGACTGCAGTAATATTTTCTCTTTTTTTAGAATTCAGGCTAAATATGTGTATATTATTTAAATTAAATGAAAATAAACACCTCATTTGTCTGATTAAAGAGCCACTGATTGCTATCACCAGTGGTGTATCACTTAGGGAACTGAATTTGGTGAAGAGAGAATTCTCCATTGCAAGTAATCCAGTAGGCCCTTCCTGGAAATGGGTCACCATGAAGACAAATCATTCTGTGTAATAATTAATTCTAGGCTGTACATAATCAGAGACATAGAGCTAGAAACAGACATAGAAAAGTGAATGCTGATCCAGGTGATGCTGATCAATACGCTGCTATATAGCTCTCCTAATATATACTCTACTATATACACAAAAATGAATTCGAGAGAGAGAGAGAGTTGTGGAGAGAGAGACTTGTATGTGGAATTACATATTGATGCATAAATATATGAAGTACATTACGGGACAGACAGATGCATCGGTCTTTTAGGGCTATGTAATTGCACAGTAAACAAGGCAAACGTCTCAAGGAAATATACAGTAGTGTTCTAACACGAGGAACCACACACACGTTTAGAATGGCCAAACTGGTTCAAATGGCTTGACCGATTACATTCGAGGAACACCTAACTCATAACAGTTTTTTTTTAACTGGAGAAACAGGGAATAAAGTGGGCTTTCGAAAGTCGACAGCTCTGGACGCGATTAGATGACATCAGGGCGTGATTTTACCGATTGACGTAGGTGATTTTGTTACCTTTATCCATACCTGCCCGCTCTCTGTAATGGCCCACCATTCCATTCAGTTTTTCCTTTTAGTTCTGTTTTTCCCTTCGTCGGCGGATGACGCGCGCCACTCGAGCGGAACCTGATTACAGCGCCGTTCTCCGTAAGCAGACCTCTCTGCAAATGCTGATTTCTGTTGGACCCTACTAGAGTAGATTACGCTGTAGTGCTTGGGCAGCACTGAGCAAGACGTATCTGGTAACTTACGGATATATTTTTGTTGTTTTGTCTTTTCAATCACCTTACAAATGGATTTGTATGGGAAGGTAGGTCCAAAACGGATTTAATTTATTGACGTCTTAGTAGCTTATGATCTAATTCGTAACTGATCGTGATAAAATAATAATAAAAATGTTAAACCTGATATGTAAAGTGATATGTAAATATGAAAGAAAGGATTTTGACATAGTTAAATACTTTGGTTTCCTTTTATAAAATCAATGAATAATGGACATTTCCTGAAAATATCTTGTTATATAGATTTGTAACATGGGATGGCATGGGATTCACAGACATATTTGAATAATTAAAAGGTAAAATTACGATCAACCCTATTTCCTCCCAATTAAAGTTGACTAAAACGCAATTAGTTAAGCTTTCAGCAACCAGAAAAACAATGTTTTCTGAAGCTGTAATAATGCAGTTTCAAAGTAATTGTATTGCATGCTGAGTAATGTAGTCCCATTCGCAACTATGATGTCTCGCCGTCGATGGCCCCGATTTGCGGTCTGAAACTACAAGCCCCACCAGCAAACCTCGTCCGAGCTTGCGTGCCTATGAACGCGCGTTCGTTCACGTGCGACCCGCTTGGGCGCGCGCCCATCCGGCTAGTCAGAAGAGGACAGTTCTTCGGTGCTGATTTACAGAGAGTGCGCGAGGTAGTGGAAAAGCAACCCGGACTCCTGGTAACAGAGAATCGGGGAAACCAGTGGAGCCGTTGGCAGCATGAGACACGAAGCACAGGTGCAGGTTTGTGTTCGCAGTACTGTCTGGGTTTTATGTGCGCGAGGGCTGCGTTTTAGTCCTTTGTTTCATAATTGAAGCCATTACGGTGTTCTCGTTTTTGGTAGTGTATTTTCCCCAAAAAGACTGATGTACAAGTACTCCAGAAAACAAACGGATGCCACTGTTTATCCATAAAGTAAGTAAACATAGATAAATAAAACCAATTAAAATACGCAAGAATATACTAAACAGCAAGGCTGTCATTTGTAAAAACAGCTTTTAACCCACTTCTGTGTCCCAGCTCGTGTTAATGGTAATGTGCATGGCTACATTTTAAAAGCAACATTGCCTATTTTAAGGGTTGAGGGTATATTTCTAATATTTATCAATGTCCCCAACATTTCAAATGAACGGTTTCAGTACGAATGATCCGGCATGGAGAAAAGAGACTAAATCCCTCTACATGGTCTATACCGAAAAACAAGTAGCCAGAACGAGAATATCTGTAGGAACCGTTGCATGGATGGCAGTGTTACAATACAACTATGTACACACATATGTGATTCCATTGCCTGTGACTTCCTTATTACCTGAGATCAGTTAAATACTGGCACATTGTGAGAAGCATTTGCGAGCGTTTATTGATAGATATGTATCCATGTAACCACATGATAGATATTAAAAATATGTCAATTGTTATCCTGACCACTACAGAATTTGCTGTCCAGCATAAATTCCATTGATCTGGTTATAATCCAAATGTGTCATTATAACACATTAAAGAGGAATATTTATTGCAGTTGCTGTGGTTTAGTCCAACACACCCAGATGCGTGCTGTGTGCTTATGGCAGCGGTCTGCGCTGTATACCCTGTCATGTAGTAATGCTGTTCAAAAGCAAATCATTTATAATGTATTACTGTTACTTCACAACCACTAAATTAAGTACAGGGGCTCTGAATCCCATGAACTATATGCCGAATAGGAATGCTTACTTTTTGATCTCTTTAATGAATATACTTTGTCCAATATTTTCATTGCACAGTTTCATAAACATCTTATTACAGTTTACTGTGCATCTGGCAGGAATGCGTAGCGGGGAGTTAGTGGGATTAATAGCTGACTGTGTGTACGGTCCCCCTGGACAGTGTGCTTTGCCTGCCTCCTCACGCCCCTGGCTCCTGCCGCGCGCTCGATCAGATTGCGCTCTGCTTTGCATAAAGCGTGCTTTGATCGGCACACATCATCAAACGCATTCTTGATCTCGTCTGGCTCAGGGACAGGAATCTGTGGTCAGGCGATTATCTGTTTAAAACAGGCTTTAGACTGAACAGAGCGAAGCGGTGAATGTTTTACGTGTTTTACCTGAAGATCAACATTGCATTGTACCACATGGGCGCAGGAATGGTGCAGGTGTGAACGACAGCTGGCGTGACCTCTGCCTCATGAGGTAAATGCTGCGTGTTGGTTTCCTTTCCTCGGACCTCCTGATGAGCAGGAAGTTTAGGCAGTGCTCGATGGCCAGCAAATCCATGATGTCAGTGAAAAAATCTCAGACGAGTATATGATGCTATCAGTCAGCTCCTGGTCCATTCCTTTAAGGCCCACACAGGGAATGAGTGTGTAATCAGGCTGCACTGCTGACCAAGAAGATGACATTTTGTTATGGAGTACAGGCAGAGTCTTTATTGGTCATGCCCAGAATGAGCAAAATAGGAGCACTTCTGCTAATGAGGAAACCTGTCAATCAGCCAGTGCTGTCAAGCTTAGCTGACCGATGACATGAATGTCCAGACTTTATGTTTATCTGGACTGATTTAAAATGTGGCTCCAGGATTCTGCTTGAAAGATCATTTTAAAGGTCAGTTTTTATGCCATTTGTGCCCTTTGCCTTCATAGTAACTGGAACCTTATTGGTATTTCAGTATTACTCACCTACAAATAAAACTTTTTTCTTGCAAGTTGTTTGTAAGTCTTTGCATGATACAAATGAGAAGGTTCATATGATTGTGGTGTCGGGGAAGTGAAGATTTTATAAAAATTCAATGGTCTGAACCCAGCGGTCTTAGAAATTAATGCCCTTGTTTATCGTCCGGCACTCTGAACACCAAACACAAATGACGCTAATTACTAAAACTTCTCACTTAACCAACATGTAAAATAATAATAAAAATGATTTAATTTAATAATTATTATCAAAGATATTAATTACCAATTAAATCACCGAATTCGTTGATAGGAGATGAGCAGTCTGGTGGATCAACCTTTGCCAGAAATATAGAATCACGACTGGAATAAATTAAAAAGGTTTATTAAGCAGTTACACTAAGACAAGACAATATTCAAAGTCTGGGCTACAGACCTGGTTCACTACCTTAACAGACACTAAATTACATACAGACATTAACAAAACAAGAACATGGATGGATCACAGAATGGTGAATGAATGCATGCAGAGAAAATTACCCAAGCCAATTGTTTACCTCTCCCAAGGAAGAACACAGGAACCACTCACGATAGCAGCAAAACTCCAAAAGAACAAATGCAAAAAGTTGCAAGATAAACTGAGCCACGGACTGGATGACTGAACGGATGACTGAGCATCTATCTGAGCTGAGGCAAAAACTGCGTGGGGCAAAACTGAGTGATGACAAAAGACTGAGCCAGGGGCCTGTTCTAGGCCTGACTTAAGAAGAAGCTCTCTCCACCTCCCTGACCCACGCATGATTAATTTTATGGTTGGGGAGTGCCTGGAAGTTTCTCCAGGACTTAATTTTGTCCTTTCGATCCAAACATCTGGAAATACCAGATATATTTTCAAGACTCTCATCTTTGCATTCAGCTCTTCATGAGCATCGCAATGACACCAAACATTAATAGGCATGGGCTGAGAGGAGAGAGTTAGCTGGGAGGAACTGGTAAAATGGTGGTTTTGCTGCTATATTGAGAAATACATGTGTTATCACACAACATTGGGTTTTCCACATTTTTCATGGCATGAGAGTACAATTACTGTAGGGTACAAAAGGGTAAATGATCCGAACGTATAGGTACACACAAAGAAACACACACACACACACGCTGATTGTGCTCAGGGGAGAAGGGGGGAGAGAAGGCAACCCCCTGCTGCTGTGGTCTACCAGGATGTTACACCTTAAGCAACTTAGATTGGCTAAAAAGGCAGAGTTCTTTAAGATTATATTAGAAGTATTTGGCGCCTAAACCTCTTTCAGATTACCAAACATGACTGTAGCCACCGTTTGGCCAAGGATTCTACATCCGAGGGGCAGATTCATGCTTACCAATAAACAAAGCAGGCGTATCACGCCCTACTTCCGCTTTTATCTGGTAAAATAATGTGAATCCAAACAGTCAATCATTATGGTTGAGGTTTTAAGTATCTGACTAGGTTTTAGGTGACTTCTTGCAATCTTAAAGTGATGGCTGCTTATTTTAAGTAGGTATGTGATCTGTGGTCACTGATTTTGGGGTATTTATGGTGGTAGACCATTTGCCCTCTTGCCTGCTATGTGTGTGTATTTGTTGACTTATCTTATCTGTGCTTGTTCTGGTCCTGAGTAGGGAAAGGAATCCTAGAAAAGCCAGACCAGGGCAAATAGCCATAAAATGCATGGTACTCTCCCGACAGTGGTGTAGAATGACATGACTCAAAATGCCTTCAGAGGGCCTTCAAAACAAGGAAAGCCTTTAACAGAAGCATAACTACAACACAAGACCAGCTGGTCACTCATCATACATTATGCTGTATGCTTGAGTTGGCTATTCTCAGGTACATTGTTTACAATTGGCTCAGCAGACCTGCCTACATTGGAAGGGTGTTGCTTCACATCGCTAGCACAGTCATAGCAAAGGCTTTGTTGAAACAGGGCTTTGCGTGGTGCTCAGTATTACACAGAAGGAGTGGAGTGAACAGCCTTGTGATGCCGTGAGCGGTGTGTTTGCACATCCCTGCTCCCTATTAGGGAGGCAATTCTTCAAGATTACCAAGCTCTGACGAGGTTTCACTGTCTGTAATGTTTGATATTAGTGAAGACCTTGAGCAATAAACAAAGCTGAATGCACTCTGAAAATGTTTGCTGCTCAATTGGTAATTATGGGTCTGATCACGTGGTCCTTATATTCGATCCTCAGTCCTTGCATTAGACAGCCGCGGCCACTCATCAATGAACATCAATGACGTGATGCAGAGAACTTACCTTTAAAGTGATCACTATTCTGAAACAGTTTTTTATGGCTGTTTGGATCGTGATTTATGAGCTTGCCAGTGTAAGTAAGGGTAATCTTCTACATGGATTTCCCCTTCAACTGAGTTGTGCCTGATATGTAATATCAGCTTTGGGCACTTTGCGTGAAATGTCTTTAGTTGTGGGTCCAAACAGACTATAACAAAAATATGATTGTTTTCTTCAAATATGGTTGATTTGTTTTGTTGTAAATGACATTGCATAATATGCACAGGCAATAAAATCATTGACACAAGGAATCAGAGCTGTGGCATAACTCAGATGTAATGTAGAGGTTGGAAACCATCTGTGAGTTTTGAGATTAGTTTGGTAGAGTACCTGGATGGCTGTGATGTTATTGTCACTGAAACTGTGACATATTTCTCTCGCCTCTGTTTAGATGGCTGCCACACAAGATGGAAAGTTTGGCCAGAAGGAAAGCTCCGACCAGAACTTTGACTACATGTTTAAGCTACTGATCATTGGGAACAGCAGTGTGGGGAAGACCAGCTTCCTGTTCCGCTATGCCGACGACTCCTTTACCTCTGCCTTTGTCAGCACCGTGGGCATTGACTTCAAAGTGAAAACCGTCTACAAGAATGACAAAAGGATCAAACTACAGATCTGGGTAATTCAGTGTGTATGTATGTATGTATGTATGTATGTATGTAAGTATGTATGTGCTTGAGTGAGTGTGTGTGTGTGTGTGTGTGAGTATGCATATGTGAGTGTACGTGTGTATATGTGGATATACGTGTGTGTGTGTGTGTGTGTGTGTGTGTGTGTGCACGCGTGCACTTATGTGCCTGTATATGCATGATGCCTGAGAAAAGTGCCAAAGCCTACAGATTTTAGAGATCTTTTTATCAGCTTAACTTGCCTATGGAAGGATTCCTTCAGACACATCCCCTGGTAGTAAAAGGAAGGAGACACAGCTCTAGAGGACAGTGACAATTTTGTAGCTGGTGCCTTAGTGACCTTATGCCAAAGTCTAGAGATGTGAGGCTGTGATTTGGTAAATGTGGACTTAGGACCACATGGTTTCAGTGGGCCAACAGCAGGAGCAATATGATATATTGCTGTAGTTATGCTATGTAAATTCATCTGTTAGTATTTTGTATGTATATTTTGTGGTCGAGTGGCATAATTGTTAAAAAACACAAGCCGTAGCAATAAGGTTGCAGGTTCAAATACTTGCAATGGCTTGCTTTTTGTAACCCATGAATAAGACACTAAAGCCAAATGGCTTCAGGAAATATCCAGATGTATAAGTATGCAATATGTATGGCATCCTGGATAAATAGTACAGCATCTTTATTAGATTCTCAGGCAAATTATTTCACAACAAATCACTAGTCCATGACATGATACATGTGAATAATATGTAACACAAGACTCTACTGCACTTGAAAAGCTGTGAGGGAATATATGGTGAAGAACAGTGGCAGTGAGTTGTTGATGTGTGTTCATCAGGATTAAGTGTAGCCATTGTGGTCTGAGAAATAGAGGAAACATGGATCTGTCAGTGAAGGGATGTAGGTAAGGCATCAGCGAGGGCGGAGCGAAAGCAGAGGCGTGATGGATTTCTCAGCATGCTGATCGCTCATCGCTGCATTTGCCCTGGCAGCAACCGCATCAGAGAACAGTGATGCTGGCGCCTGATTCCACATCTGTATCTGCATCTCCTAGGAGGTATTTCTTAGTCTAGTGCTAACAGTTAAGTCAGGTATGGGTCACCTGCAAAGGGTGGTAAGTGTGGTGCATTAAAATACAAGGCAGTTATATAATAAGATATAATGGCAATTAGATGTTAACAGACAGACGTGTATTCATTAAATATTAATAAATTAATTGAATTTATATAGCGCCTCTCATGCTTTCTAAATCTCTCAAAGCACTTTTTGAGGAAGGGGGAATGAGACATCCCACACCCTTGTGGGATGCATGGCAGCCATATTACATTAGAGCGCTTACCACACATTTGTGGAGAGGGAGGGGTTTACTATACCTGTTAATTTGGTGATGATTAGATTGCCAGATTGAGAGAGCCCAGACCAATGGTGAATTCCCTTCTCATGGGGTCATAACTGATCACGGTGAGCCGGCGCCTTGCTTTAACATGTCAGCTGAATGATAGAGTCTCCTATAGCACAGTGTAGAGGTATTTCTCCTGCAGGCCCTATAATGTGAATCAGTTAAACAATGTATTGTAAAACCGTCTTTCATGTTTCTATCTCCATGAACCTATTTCTCTGGGACTTTAGACATCTCTAAAATATATTTGAAGACCAGAATCTGCATATAAGTAAATAATTGTGAATGTAGCTAATAAATGCATAGAAATTATACATATGCATAGAAGGAAGTTTCTTCTTTGTAGAGAATATTTTTTGACACAGTGTTGTAATGATTTAAACATTTTGCTTCACGTGTGCAAAATGAATTTGTTTTATTTTTAACAGTAATTAAGCTGAGGCACATGTCACACAAGCAACAGGATTACAAGGTCAGGGTGAGTTTTTATGATTAATATTGCAGCTCCAGAAAGGCATTAATTCATGAACAGAATGCATTTAAACATTACAGGAAAAACAAGGCTGCGCAGGTACAACAAAATGAGTCATTTCTAAAGGAAAGGTATTTTTGTCACACAGGTCAAGGAAAGCTGAATTAAACTGAGGCAAGGTTTTGTCACAGCAATCAATTTCACACAGAGTAACTAGGTCTGGAGAATTACTGCGGAATAAGAGGCTCTTCTCCACCATTACTGCCTGTATGGAGACAAGGCTGTGCCACAGTGTAATGCATTATTTTCACAATGTATTTACAAAACCTTTCATAATGCATGCTCTTGTGAGGATGATATTTTTATCACAACTTTCTCTGCGTTTTGGTGTAACCCAGCATCAGGCAGCATGACTACACCTCACAGGTGCATTTGAGCTTTCTTCTGTTTTACCTGCTGTACCCACAATAACGCCTTCACAGTAACACCTTCTGACCTGAGTGAGAGTGGGTACTATGTGACTGCGTGGAGTCTCGGCTCAGAGTGGTCGTTCAGCTCCATCGCTGTCAGCCATCCTTAATCTGAATGAAATCAGTTTGCAGGTCCTTCAGACTCTCACAGCAGTAGAGAGCACAAAGGTGTCTCCAGGACAGTATTAGAATACCTGCTGTGCCATCAAACTCACCTAATATCTCGACTGGACGGGCTATGGCTCCTGTAGTAGAATGATTTTTCAGTTGTCAATGAATCAGTGACTCAGTGTTTATTAAAGTGACCCATCTGTCCCTTTGAATAACAGAACAGTGACTGCAGGATTGTTAAAAAACAATGAGAACAGAATGAGAAATAAAAAATAATATGTTTGAAAAAGCCTTTTGAAATGGTAAAAAGTTTGAAGGTTTGAAATAATGAATATACAACTGGGTTGATACTGCGTTGATATGAAAGAAAGGCATTTTGGGGGCAGGTGTTCTGTGACATAATTTAGGATATGTCCCAACTATAATTTAGTAATTTAAATTCATATTCAGTTTGCATTTCATCACTGTAGATTAGCACAGCTCTTAATTGGTTTGTACAATGGTGTCAGTCAGTTCTCACACATATGTGAAACAATGCCTCATTTAAATGCAAGTTATTATGTGTTAAACCAACCATACCTGTAGCTACATCATACTGATCTATCTGAGAAGCACTTCTTCTGATTAGGTTCTGGTGCTATAGAGCATTGTGGCCTCCATACTGCAGATCCTACAAAAGCTGGGAATTCACATCCACTGAACTCAGAGTTTCTATGTTATTTAATTGTTTTTTTTTAGTTTCTGAAAAAAATCTGGTTGTTTGAGAAAATAGTCCGGGGTTATCGTGAGGGGTTGCTCTGACTTCTCCACATTGAAATCAGTAGCATAACTCTGAGAGAAAATACACATGTGGGTACGTGTTTAAAATGTAGTTTTTCTGAAACAAGCTGTCCAGAGAAAATTCTTAATACAACCCTGAACTTCTGTGAATGAACAGGATGGGATTCTGTGACAAAACAAGCTTTAATCTGGCACATTTTGTGAAAGGAAGAAAAAATACAAAATGAGAAGTCAGTACTCGAGCATTAATACTGGGTGTATTAAGTTTGTGTGTGTGTGTGTGTGTGTGTGTGTGTGTGTGTGTGTGTGTGTTTGACAGTTGCATTGGGTTTATTTTTGGAAGAGGCTATGGTCATGCTATGTTATATTGATGACTTGGTTATGAACAGATCGCAGGCCCGCCCGTCAGCTGTCGCGCTCTGCAGGAGGTTGCATGTGTGCGTGGTGGGGGGGGGGTATTTCGGCACTGCTTCTCTTTCACATATTGGCCAGTTTCAGGTTATTCACTAGATAATTTGAAAAGCATCATCAAAGCAGAGTATAAAAAGAGGGAGGGAATTGCCCCAAGGAGACCAGAAACAAAACAGATAAGATCCTCAGCGCACTTTGATTCAGGAGTCCAGAACACGCCGATATTTAACCCCTTCACACCAGTACACGGGCAGGTTGGAAGGATGGATCCAGTACTGGTTTTCATTCTTGCCTAAATTTTTGAAGTCTTTACCATAACTGGGTAAGTCAGCAAATCACCTGTGATTTAAGGTCTAAATCGTTTTTTAGACCTTTTTTATTTTTTTAATTTACTGCTTTACAATATACACTAAAAAGAAAAAAAAATACATAAATATATTAAATAATTAAATAGGCTAAGACAATGATAAATAACACAGCAGCATATAAAGACACATGAAATACATGTACTTTACTACCATTCCTAACAGCTACCACCCTATGAGGCAAAAGTCCTCCAGGCTTCCAGGGGGTGCTGTCTCTTACCTTGGAAAGAATGGGGAGGGAAGGGTGGGTTTCATGGGTGTGCACAGAGAATAAGCACAGCATCTCTGAGTGAGTTTTACCTATGAGTGCGTGTGGCCAAAAAAAACTTCATAACCTCTTTATCTGTGTATAAAGTGATTGGTCGTAGTCACATGGTGGCTATAAGTGGATTGACCAGATCTGTATTCCACACCAACAGTCCACACTGCCTCTGTGACATGATAAATGTTATACTTGTTTTCAGACAGCAGAACTTTAAACAAGTAACCAGAGGAACATAAATTTTCCAGTTTTATCACACTCCCACTTGTAACTTGTTTTTAATGACACGGCTCTTAGTCACTGCCTTGTTTATCAGCGCGCGGTTGATTCATGTTAGGACAATATGTGTTAATTATTGTGATCGAAGGCTGTCTGCAAGGCCCCTCTCTTTCCTGTTTCCAGTTTTGCTTGTTGATTAGCTCCAGAGAAAAATCACTAGTAATTGCGTGGTGATGAGCTCTTGAGGCTTGCCTGTATTTCCACCCTGACAGGACCTGGATTTGTCACAGCTGCCATGATGGGGTTTTAATTAGAATTGATTGTTTCACGCCCTTCGTCTGGTGATAAGCTTCACTACTTTCTCTCTGCCTGGAGATAAGCTTCACTGCAGTCTCTCTGCCCAGCGATAAGCTTCACTACGCTCTCTCTGCCTGGAGATAAGCTTCACTACGCTCTCTCTGCCCAGCGATAAGCTTCACTACGCTCTCTCTGCCCAGCAATAAGCTTCACTACGCTCTCTCTGCCCAGCGATAAGCTTCACTACGCTCTCGCCGCCTGGCAGTAAACTTCACCACACTCCCTCTGTCCAGCAATAAGCTTCATTACGCTCTTTGCCCAATAGTAAGCTTCACTACGCTCTCTCTGCCCAGTGATAAGCTTTACTAGGCTCTCTCTGTATGGTGATAAGCTTCAGAAGAAGCCCTAAGGAAATCTGAGCCTGAGTCTTTACAGGAGTCAGTACCACAGGAGAGTCAATTCCTCAGTTTTTACATTACATTATTGGCATTTATTTAACATCAGTTACAGCTTTTTTTTACAATGCCATCCATTTATACAGCTGGATATTTACTGAGGCAATGACCAAAAGTACAGCAGCAAGTCCCCCCCAGCAGGGAATCGAACCAGCAACCTTTATGAGTTATGAGTCCTGCTCCTTAACCACTATGCTACACTGCCGTCCTGGGTTTTCCTGTGGTATTGACATTTTACAGGAGTCTATACCACAGGAGAGTCAGAGCCTGAGTGCATACCAGAATCAGGACCAAAGGAGAGTCAGAGCCTGAGTCTGTACAGAAGCCAATGTCTAGTATCACTCATATATACTGTATGAGTGGGACACAGGCAGTGATGTCGCTGCTGGGGGATGGAAACTGAAATATTCTGTAGAGATTTATCTTTATATGACACCACAGAGGATGCAGCCTATTCATCGTCACTCAGACGACCCATTTAATTAAACATAGAGCGTCAGGCCCTGGAGATTGTGACTCACAAGACTCTCCTTTATGAATTCTGCCCGGCCACAGAGTTATCTTGCATTGATTCAGAGTGCTTGCGATCACATTGAAAGAAGAATATGTTCAGTGAATAACATTTACATTGACATTTGGCAGACTGTCATATTCAAAGACTACAGAATCATTTCTTTGTGTGGGACCCTAAAGATGACGTATAAATAGGAGAAATAAATACAAAATGTCTAAGCACTATTCTGTGCCAATGTGTAATGCTCTGTATGTAATGTGTTATATTTGAGGTTGGTTTGTCATTAAGTGTTGTTAATGTGCAGTAATACGACTGTTTTCCCTGATGCCACTCTTCTTGAAATGAAGGAGAGATCCTTTTTATGAAAATGCCTGACAGAACAGTACATCAGTTGTTTTGCTGGATGAACAGATGCTCGTGTCACACTTTTATAGGCACTTGTGTCACACTTTTTTTCAGGTGAAGCACCACTGACGGGTGTCTAAGGTGTTGCCTGACTGTAATTTACAGGCGTCTTGACTCTCTTGAGCTTCTATTTTGTTCTCTCACTGCAAAGAGGAAATAGAGGGAGAGAGAATGCACTTTCCATTGTGTTGGGGTCAGCGTAACCTTTACTAATGCTTGTTCAGAGGACTTGCTGTCACCGTAAGGCAAACACAGAGAACACATTCCATTTAATGAATTTTCTGAATCTGAAATTAATTACACCATATTTTGTGAAGGCAGGAGGTCTCTTCGCCCCTTTGTGCCATCAATTCTCAGAGCAGGAGATGGTTCAGATGAGGAGTTCACCCCTGATTAAACAGCCTGGATGTGTCACCCGTCTCTCGCTGTGTTTGAAGACAGTGTTAGAGGTGCAGAGAGCTCCTCTTTAATGATCTGCATTAGTCACTCATGAGGGAAAAGAATAGTGTTGTTTCTTTTCATTGGTGGATTTAATCACTCAATGTAATGACAAGCCCCCCATTGCTTGTCATGACTGGGCTAGAGTTACCATGGTAATACTTTGTTTGAAAGGAGTGATAGATTGAAATGCTTCCAACTGAAGTGTGTGACATCATTGAGAAATCATTGTTTTAAAATATACTTCTGGCATGTTCATGTTTGTTGTTTTGAATGAATGTGATGTTTACAGTGAAATAAAGCATACTCAATTTCTGACTAAGGGTGTGCACCACAGGACAACCAAAATTGAACCCCTCATACCTGTTCCTTACTAATTCATAACCAGCTATTTCAAAAAAGAGTCCATGCTTAGTTAATAAGTGGTAGTACATACATTAAACATATTCTAACAGTAAATGGACCCTTAAACATAATGTAACATAATTCAATCAGAGGGAAGACATGCCATTTTGTCTCTGATTTGTCCCTCTACTGTGGAAGAAAGTGTTTTTTTACTGAACCTTTGATTCTGTAAGAGTTCAGTGCAGACATTAATATGGTAATGTTGATATCCCAAAGAGGCTTTTAAAACTGCATGGCAATTAAGCTAAGTCTTTCCTCACTGGCAATTAAAAGGGAATGGAAATGCGCAACTTCTGCCGCTCTCAGCGGAGACACCAGAGACAGGGACGTTCACGTCTTCAAACTGTGGGGGTTGTCGGTGTTATGAGTTATACAGGTTGTTAGAAGTGCATTTCCATGTGTGATCAAGCATACATGATCGTGTCTGTGTGCATGTGTGTATGTGCAATACATGTGTGTGTCTAAAATATTACCAGCAATTTTAATGTTAGTTATTCTGGGACCCGCGGTCTGAAACATGACCCACTAATATATAAGTGTCATATAAAGGACTCATTTGCGTGGTGTCTCTTTGAAAAGCTCACCATGGGGCGTCACACTCTGTTTGTTTTAACAGGGTACTGCAAAACTAATATTAGCTCAGGCACAATAAAACATGATTGTTTTTGTAACCGAGGGAATTATTTGGTTGGCTTTGAAACCTTTCAGGATTGAGGACTCACGTTAATCTTGTAAACTGTGTTTTTACAGTTTCTTGTCGTAATTTCACAAGCAAAGAAAGAGAAGCAGTAAGAAGAAGGCATAGTGTTGATGGAGTGGAGGATCAGTCAGGCTGAGACAGGAAGCGGCATGCCCTTTGTACACACGTCAAGACAGCAGCGAAATGTCAAATGGCTGTCACCATGACCATGTATTTGCACACTACTGAAGTCCAGTCTGTAACAGGGTTTAGTCTCATTAACATATGTGTGATATGTACATCTCTGAAGTTCTGTCTGTAGTACAGTTTAGTCTCATTAACATATTTGTACACCAGTGAAGTTCTGTCCGTAGTTGACGTTAGTCTCATTAACATATTTGTAAACCACTGATGTTCATTGTGTAGCAGATTTTAGTCTTAGTAAAATATGAATCCTCCACCGAAGTTATGTGTTTGGTGGATGTTAGTCACACAGTAGTGGATGTCTTGAGGTCACACACTTGCCTTTAACTCTATGGGCTCAGAGCAGGTTGTCATGGCGATGCCCGATTACCATGGCAACCTCTGAGCCTAGGGGCAGTCTGGTGTGTGTCTCTTTCGTAGCCCTGGGTCTGCTCTAGAACTTTCTGCCCAGACGCCCCTAGAGATAAGAGGAAGGGAACAGACAGGCCGCTCTGCCAGTGAATCATGGAAAGCTCCTGTTATCAATTAATGACTGTTTCACAAGGCCCCGCACCCGTCACTCCAACACAGGACTGCAAACAGCAGGGGCTTACACACAAGTGAGACTAGGAGCTGAGACCTGTGTGTGTGTATGTGTGCGTGCACATGTGCATATATGTGTGCATGTGCGTGCATGTGCAAATGAGCATGTGTGCATTTGTGTTGTGTGCGTTTATGTGTGCATGGTCAGAGCTGACTCAGTGACTCACTCTGTGTGTGTGTGTGTGTGTGTGTGTGTGTGTGTGTGTGTGTGTGTGTGTGTGTAGGACACAGCAGGACAGGAGCGGTATCGAACCATCACTACAGCGTACTACAGAGGGGCCATGGGTTTCATCCTGATGTATGACATCACCAACGAGGAGTCATTCGGGGCTGTTCAGGACTGGTGAGTGAGCAGAGGAAACAGGAAGCTGTCACAGGATCTCAGGCTTTGACCTGGAAACAGTAAGTAATCTGTGTGCAGAGTCAACACTACCTACATTTACATTTACATTTATTCATTTGGCAGACGCTTTTATCCAAAGCGACTTACATAGGTTACAGTTCTTTACAATGTTATCCATTTATACAGCTGGATATTTACTGAGGCAATTGTGGGTTAAGTACCTTGCCCAAGGGTACAGCAGCAGTGTCCCAGCAGGGATCGAACCGGCAACCTTTCGGTTACAAGTCCTTCTACCTCACTGTGTGGGCTTCTAAGGGTGAGTATGGGACAGTGACAGTGACTGTGACGAACTGTGACAGTGAGTGTGTCCTCCTGTGGTGTCTGCAGCTGCAGGGCTTTGTTGTTTTTGTGTTTTCTCAGCAGACGGTTTGAGAGGAGTTCCTGCCCTGCATATCCCAGTCTTTGTCCTTTTCACCCTCCCAGGGTCAGACAGGGAACTGGATTTCTAAAAATATTTTTGAGTTTAATATTTACTGTTTAAAGAAGCTCATAAAACTTTTGAGGGGCTGCAGAGAGACTGATATACCCATAAAAACCTGCCCCGGAGGGGTTGATGGATACCACCTCCTACTAATTTCAATCAAATCTCTTCTGTTTTTTGCTCATTCTGCACATTATGACATTGCTGGGCTCCTGAGGAGAGCACAGAGGCACCCTCACTGAGCTTTTCTTCAGTGGGGACGTGCAGAATGAGACCTCTCTCCTTTCAGACAATCTTCCTGTCTCCGCTGGCTAGATTCAGGTAGCTGAGAGGGAGACAGACACATCCATCATTGTAATGTCTTCTGTCCCCTTTTGCTCATTGGATCTTATTTTCATCTCTCCGGAGAGTAGATTCTGTCACAGTGAGCAGGAGATGAGCAGGCCACTGAACTGTGTCTGAACAGGGGTGTGTGTGGAGTATAGTAATGCCGTATCGTTAGGAGTGTTGTGTGGAGTGTAGTGATACTGTATGGCTAGGAGTAGTGTAGAGTATAGTGAAGGGGTTTATTTAGGAGCATAGTGTGGAGTATAGTTGGGAGCATAGTTATTACTCTGGTGAACTGTATAGTAATGGATTAAAATGAGGTATGTATTGATGGTGCATCAATAGGTTAAGCAGGTTAGGAGTCTCCAGTAAGAGTACAGTGTTTGCAGCCACAGACTTGCAGCTTGTTTCTGATTCACTGAAACAAATATAATTACCCACAAGGGTTTTGCATTTGCCTCTGACTGTCTATATGAAAGTGGCACAGTAATGAAGTTTTGCCAGTAGAGGTCATTTTAGCATCAGTGGGTCTGATCTCTGAGTCTGTTAAACACTAAGCTATCTTAGTGTTTAAACACTAAGCCTCCAGAGAGGTTGGCTGAAAGTGGTAAAATCATGATGACCCAATTCTGCAGAGCAGCAGCGAGAATAAACCGGAAGTGTGTAGGTTCAAATCTGAGGTGGAACCCTGCTGTGTGACTATTAATGATCAGTAAATGTCCTGATATACACATGATCCATGTGTAAGTGCTGGCTATGGAAGTCAGCTGGCAAAAGGGCTTTTCCCAAGCAAATGAAAAAAGGGAATGTATAAAACCGACAATGACTGCTTCTTTACAGACGCATTTCTAGAACATTCTGCAGGATCACGTTGGGGGAGAAGTAGGTGGAGCTCAGTGGGTTCTCCACAAGAAACTGCAGCTTCTTCACTTCTGCCATAAATCCAAAGTCATAACCGAAATGCACACGGCAGGCAACCATGGAAATGCGGGTCACAAAAGGACAACCTGGAGGACTCTGATGAAGAGCTAACTTTGGAATGTCCTCTGCTGAAGTGAGGTGACAGAGGCATAGCGAATGGATCCTGACAGACAGGTCATTTCTTGCCAAGTCCAGGCCCCGGCGTGTTATAACAGCTCTGCTTGCACGCAGAGCTTTCAGTAATGTGGGTCTGAGCCTCTGCATGTAATATATGTCTGGGTCTGTCCATGTAACGTGGGTCTGGGTCTCTCCATATAAGACTGGTCTGAGTCTCACCATGTATTTTGGGTAATATCGGCTTATGGCTTCAAATGCATCAGCAAATCATTGTGTCCACATCGGGTGTAATTTTATCCTGAATCATTTCAGCCTTTCAGACACCATCAGTCCAAACACATTCATGTACTTTTCCAAACTCCTGAGCAATTGGCATTAATCACAGCAATTTATGTGCCATAGTTTCTGTCATTCTCATTCACTCTGTCATAAACTGACAGCACCACATATACTAGCATGCTGCCCTTGCAGTGTTTTTAAATGAAGTGCAAGGATGGAAAGTGATAAATATGGGTTATTACAGCAGTATCTGCAGAAAGTCAATAGTTATACACTTGCAGCAAACAGACCAGCCATAATCACAGACAGTGATGTAAATATGATTATATACAATACTGTTCAAGAAACAGTGCATGCAGTTGCCCAATGTCTGTACAGCCGGGCCAGCAGCATGGAAAAATGTCCTGTTTTATTTTTGGAGGTCATTATGGAGAAATGTGATTTTAGCACAGATATGAGCCTGAGGTGTAAGGGGGCCTGCAGTCCTCTTGCCGTGACACTAATCTTTGGAATATGACAGTAATTAACTGCACATACTAAGAGGTAACCTGTAGAAATGGCCGTTGCTTGAAAGTACCTGAATGCTTACGGTGTCATCAGTGCACTGTAGAATCTAAAGTAATCTACTCATCTGAGTCAGTGAGTCACAACGGCTCAGTGCACTTTTTTTTCAAAAGTAACCTTGTAGAAGGTGAAATGAGCTTGTCTCTTAGAGTTAATGCTGTGGAGCAGGATCGCGTGCGCCCCTCTGTATCCAAGCGCTAACTAGGGCTGGAAACAAGGACAGCCCTGGAGGAAAGGCAGGAGTGGGATACGCGAGCGCAGCACGACTGAGACGTCAAGTTTAATCCAGATGGTTTGTGCCAGGCAACCCGGGGGGGAGGGTTGGGGAAAAGGGAGGCACCCCAGTTACAGCCGAAGTGCACCCCGTAATCTCGAAGCAGAAGGACCGAGATACACTTGTCTGAAACAGTAAGAGCTGAAATGTTATATAATAGCCACTTGCACAGTTGGATATTTGTAGAAGCGATTAAGTTAGGTCTGCTTAAATGATGTAGATCCTGCACATGACAGTACCTGCCAAGCATATGTAGTAATAATAACAGAAAGACCATTAGCAGCATCTTGCAGGAACAGCACAGTCTAGATGTCAGCATTTTGAAAAACTTTTAGAAAAATGCTGCTCCAGTGCAGGCATGGAAATCCAGGTGCTGTCCATGTCACAGGAGAGAGGAGACCACTGTTTCAGTAATAGTTGTGGTAAACTGCAGGCGCTCCTTTCTACGACTGTGACATTAGCTGGGTTAGTGTGAGCGTGTACCTGGTGCTGCACCACTGGAATGGCACCATACTGAGGCAGAGTTCCTCACACCGACGACCATCACTCACCCGTCTGTCCGAGCACAGTGTCAGCAGCCCTTCAGGAACAGGCCAAGGTTTACTTGTTTGGGTAATACTCGCTCCGTTTCCACGGCAGCAACTCCCAGCCTCAGCAAGATGACAGGTGCTGTCAGAAGCTGACCTTCTCGATCTCCCAGAATCCTCTTCGACACCACCTCTCTCTTTGACATCTCACCTCTCTCCGACAGCAGCCCCCTACCAATACCACCTCCCTCTTCTTTGCAGGGCCCTGTCTCTGTCTGTCTGTCTTTGTCTGTCTCTGTTTCTCTTTCTCTCTGTCTCTCTCTCGGTTCAACTGTCAATTCCATTCAATTTAGTGGTGCTTTAGTGGCAGCATAATCAGAGACAGTATTGCCAAATGAGCAGGAATTAATGTGACTACAAGTATGCAGAGTAAATGAAAATACATGAATGCAGGTATCATGCAGAGACATATATTTATGGTAACAGACATATAAACCCACATGCACCTATGTATACATAAATATATATTTCTCTCTCTTTCACTGTCTCTCTCTCTGTCTCAGTTGCTCTCCCTCTCCTGCTGTCTCATTTCTTCTTCTCTCTCACCTTAAGTACAGGCTGCATTTTCTCCAGGTCATTTCAGGTAATGTGCTGTCTGAATCTCGTGTTACTCTTCTCGTCATTTTCCATTTATGAAAAATCTGATTGCCTGTCTCTCTCATGGATGTTTTAAATATTTAATACAGAACCTAATAATTGCTGAATGATTACTGAAGGATTTGTCACATGTAAGAGCGTCTGTCTGACAAAAGGATGCTGTTTTATTTAAAACGTGCAGCTTGTTCAGACAGTGTGGACCAGCTGGCCCTGTGTTGTGCTAATGGCTGCGCTGTAGTTTGTCTGCTCTGACACAGCCATGGTCTGGTGTTGTCTCAGGTCGACCCAGATTAAGACATACTCCTGGGATAATGCGCAGGTCATCCTGGCGGGGAACAAGTGTGACATGGAGGAGGAGAGGGTCGTGTCTGCTGAGAGCGGGCGGATGCTGGCGGAGCAGCTCGGTGAGTGTGTGGAGGGGGGGTGGGGGGTGGACTGGGAGGAGGAGAGAGAAAGGGAGAGACAGCGAGAGAGAGTAGTGAGCAGGGACCAGCAGAGGGACTTGGTGTCAGGACAGGATGGTGGGAGAGGGGAGGTGTAAAGATGCACTCTCAGTTTGGTGCCACCAACAGACGTACAACATTTATTGTGCTTTTCCTTCTTGTCCCATCCTGAAGGGTTCGAGTTCTTCGAGACGAGCGCCAAGGAGAATGTGAATGTCAAACAGACCTTCGAACGCCTGGTGGACATCATCTGCGACAAGATGTCAGAGAGCCTGGAGACTGACCCCGCTGTCACCACGGCAACGCCCAATGCCAGGCTCACAGATAACCCCCCGCCTCTACAGCAACCCAGCTGTGGCTGCTAGTGCAAACCCCCCCAACTCCTGCTCCCCTATGGGCTCCGCCCACAATCTGTTGCCAAGATACCTGACACCATAGGTATAGTCTTTTGAAAGCATCAATGCCATATCTAATAGGTGCACAGTTAATGGTGTGATGTGCTTGACATTTTTTGGATTATTTTTTTTCCATTGTAAATGCCCGTATTGGAACTCCAGTCATAGACACCTTGTGTGTAAGATAGGGGCTTTGGCTTACTGTAGAGATCTGTGTTATGAAGTCTGTACTGCCAGAACGTCTTAGAGATCAACATAAAAAAGCCTTATTTTTTCCAGCTCTGACATTTTTGGTGAGTTTGTGGATTAAAAGAACTGAAGCCCATTTGATGATGTGATTCATGTTTCACTCAGGTGTAACACTATCTGTTTACCTGCAGCAGACACACACATACCATCATGCAAACACATGAGAGAGTGTGTGTATGCATGTACCTGTGTGTGTATGTGTGTGTAGGTTGTTAGGGCTGGGAACAGTGTTCACATCTGTTTGTGAATTAGGGCCATAAAATTTAGTATAAAATATCCTGTCTTAGAGGTCTTTGTTCTGTGTGTGTGAGTGGGGGCTGGTGTTGACTGTAAAAAGCAGCCACAGGAGTTGAAATCAAGAGTGACCTTTCTTCTGTGTAGTAGTTTTGCAAAAAAAAAAAAAGAATATTCATTTTTATGTATATGTGTGTATATGTATATGTTTGTGTTTATTTTTTGTATTGCTGAACCCAAAACAATGCCTTTTGGTTAGAAATGCCTGTTTATGTTTTCTGGAAGGGTATTTTTTGATTTGCCACACTTATTTTACAGTTGGTTTTGAACAGCTTCTGTATGTTTGTGGGTTGGTTGGTTTTAGCACAGACATCCAAATGAGGTGGAGAATTTTAGCCGAGGTGTGTTGATGTTTTATATTCCTGTATTTGTGTAGTGGAAGTACCAGTGAGGTCTTCAGGAAATCCCAGGAAAGAAGTCTGTCAAAGTTTGCAGAAGGAGAGCAATGCATTCAAAGTGGCCTGCTTACGGGGGGGAGGCAGGAATGGTCTTGAACTGGAACAGGATGTGTGAACTAAGGTGTGTTTATCCCACTGTGTTTTTAGTGTGCATTGTATGACACCGCTGCCAAAAGCAACAGGCAAACGTTGCAGCTCCAGGTTCTGCCCTCCCAGTCTGGCAGCTCAGCCCTGCTCGTGGGTGTGCTGTCTTAAATGTTGCATGAAATTGTGAGTCATTTCTAGTGATATTTATCTATTTGTATTTAATGAATTTGTGTGCATCCTCAGATCCCGATTCGAGGTGCAATGGGCCAACATGTGCAATATTTCCATAACTGTTTATTGTACATAGTCATCCATCACCATGGGAACTCAGTGTAGTTGCATGACTATGATGTGGATTGTGAATTTTACATTTGGTAACTCAGTATATATTATAGAAGTGTGTGTGTGTGTGTGTGTGTGTGTGACTCCATGTGTACAAGGAGGAAGGTGTTTGGTGTTGAGTGAAAACTCCTGCAGAGTGAATGGAACAGGATGTGTGCTGGCGTTCCTTCTTGTGTTTCCTTCACTGGCGTGAAAAGGCTGTATTTTTTATCACTGTATGAGTAAGTGTTCGTCTCCCATCCACTGTACTTCACATGTAATACAGCTTCTGTGCCAGGGGCTCTCATTAAGTGATGGTGCTGCTGAACCAAATATTGGCCAGCCTCAGTTAGTGTTCCCCCTGTTCAACAGTCAGGTGTGTGTGCTGTTTTTTTATGGAGTCAGTGTCTTAGTCACAGTGCTGATGTGTGGAGCTAGAGTGTGTGTTTCCCTGGGGCGCTTAAAGGCTGGAGACGAACGACTGACTTAAAGTGTGAAGAGATGGAGTGAGATGCAGTGTGTTTCAGAGTGGGCTGATAATGGAAACAGGCTCTTCTCTCTTCCTCCCCCTGCCTCTCTCTCTCTCTCTCTCTATCTCTCCCCCCCTTCCTTCAGCCTCCTTCTACCGTGCCTGCTGCTGAGCTTTTGTTCTTTATTCAGATCAGAAGAGTGTTACCTGAGCACACCTGTGTGGAAATAGCATAACCTGAGCACACATGGGTAAAAGCAGAAATCCACAGAAGTAGGTGAGTGAAGAAAGAGAGATGGAGCGGTGAGGTCAAGGGAGGCGAGTCACATGGTTTCAGTCCCTGATCCTGCGTCTCACGGGTTACCTAAAGCTGTCAGGCAGAAATTGCAGATGGAGGGGTCAAAGGTCAGATGTCTGAGGTGCGGAAGCATCATTTCACCTCAGCACTTCTAAAACAAAGAACTTCTCAGAGCAAATTCTGAGCATGCCAATACGTTGTGGAGGGATAGCACTTAACACCAGCATTCAGAGCAGGAGTAATGAAAGAATAAATTTAACATTTCTTGGAAACTGTTCTATTCTTTGTGATGGCAGGGTTTTGGTCACCATAGCAACCACATGGCATGGCAACTTCGAGACGCTCTGTCTGTTATGACAGAGTGAGTCAGAGGTCTCTGGGCTGTCTGAACGCCCACATCTCCATAGAGACCAGACAGGCCGCTGCCACACCGACAATGTTCTGATGTTATCCATATGAGAACCTTCCTTTGCCCCCTGTCACTCAAAATGTTTCAGAGCTCAGTGTTAGAGATGACAGCGAAAGGAAAGTGCGGTTCCCATGTGTAGCTGGAGGAGCTTTTCCTTTTCATTCCGCCCCTGTTGTAACACTCAGGCCTAATTACCAGGCTGTCTCTCCCATCATAAAAGAAGAGCAAATATAATTTCATGCCCTGTGAAACTGCACACTGATCTGCTCATGCATTAAAGCAGCTGCTAACAGCTCAGATAATCTCTGTGAACCTTTTTGTGTAGTCGAAAGGAAAAGTTACAGAACAACAGTGGGATGTTTGGTTTTAATACACCAGAGATACTGCTGATAATATCACTTCACCTTTCCCTTAAGACGCTATAACATGCTCCCTATTTTGGAGCAATATATGTGTTTGTGTGTGTGTGTGTGTGTATATATATATATATATATATATATATATATATATATATATATATATATATACACAAAGAGAGACATAAATTTGAATATTATTAATGCTACATTGAAAAATCACAGTACTATACAAAAAAACCTCTCTGTGTTACTAAGAAATGTAGGTGTATAGTATTTCCAATCCTGCGGTCATAAATGCTACTGAGACTTGCCATTGCTCTATTATAACCATGTATGTCCCCTGTTGTCCTGCTTCATTCTGTATTCCTTGCGTGGATTAATATTGAGCTGAATATTTAGTTTGTACCTGTATGTGAGTTATGTATAGCAGAAGTGTTTTTGAGATGAACACAAATAAAGCAACTGTATTCAATATGCTGCCGAGCATCAGTGCAGTACGGTCATGCACACACATGCAAGTACACACAAGTACTCACAGACACACAAAGACATACATGCACATATATTCAGATAGATATGCACATGCACAGGTAATCAGATAAATATATCCACATGTACATATATTCAGATAAATATACACACATGCACATATATTCAGATAAAAATACACACATGCACATATATTAACATAAATATATACAAATGCACGTTTATACACATGCATGCATAAGCATATATTCACACACACATACATACACGCTCATATATTCACAGACACATGCACATATGTCCATATACTGACACATACGTGCATGCACACATATACGCTCACGTACACTTATGCACACATGTTCACACACACTCATGTACACAAACAAGCACGTTTACATACAGCAAGCACTAAATGCAGTATTTCTGTACTTCCAGTGAAATTTCTTAGATGATTTGTGATTTGTGATATTTCAGACTTGGTCATTAGTGATGTAGCCCTAATCCCAAAGTATTACACTGCACCTACACAGGTACACTATTGTGTACCTACACAGTAACTACCCTGTTCATACACACTGTGGCTGTTACACAAGTGTAATTACACAAGCCACAAGCATGTTTAATCATTGTGAGTACTGTAATACCTCTGCTTAAGTATTTGCAGTGAAGGTATACAGTGTAAGTAGGCAGACATTAGCCTAAGGTCAGTCATTACTTGTCAGCTGCATGCTGGTTGTGTAGAACCATCTTTATTTTTGGTACAGAAAAACTAAAAAAGGCAGGACAAAATTTAGATGCCTCAGCCCATACAAAACAAAGACTTATATCCATAAAATTTGCACAAAATTATTGTGAGATGAGCAACCTGATCAGGAGGTGGCAAAGGATTTCAGGAGGTTTTTTCCCTTTCCAGATTGTCTGAGATGCAAAGATATAGCCAGCAGTTCCAAGAACACAGTTTGCAAGTTGATATGCCTTGCATCATCATCTTAACTGCATATTAAAAATAGCTTGAATGTATTTGCCAGGTGAATGTGTTTTATACTTTAGTTCACAGTACTCACTAACCATAAATGAAAGTCATGCTGAAGAGATTTTCATGACCAGAAAAACCATAATTTTGATGCTCTACCTGTTATTTGAATTTGGTTTGTTTTTTTTCACCTGCTTCCACTGAAAGCTCGCCCCCTGGTGGATATAAAAAAGGCAAGCGACCGTTCCGCGCTGACTGTTCAGGAGTCATGTATGGCAAGTCCTTAATTAGTGACTGACATTACACGAATCATGCCATAATTAGCTTACACCATGTATGTTTTGAGGTAAGGTGTTCAGTTTGGTGAATGAAGGTAAGAAGAGCTGAAAAGTTATATAATGTATGTATAATGTATATAATTTATGTATTATAACTGTCACGTTTTGGAGTTGTCTTACAACTAAGTTTTACCATTTCTAACGCAGAAATGTCTTGTTAGTGATTTGTTTGTTTGTTTTTTAACGGTGCCGTTACGGGTTACAATGTTACAACAGTTACAATGTTATGGCGCAACGTTGTGAGAATCTCACTAGTGCCTTCTTTTTCCACATAGTCACGGCATTATATTGTGACGTTGCCGCAAAGGGAATGTCGCCACAACGTTTTAAAAACGTTGGCTGGGTCATTGCATGTTGATCGGCGTTGGTTCGAAATGCACTCAGCAAGAAAGCCTTTGAAGGATATTAATTATGTTGGGAATTATACACAGTTGAACGAAACTTGCATTTCATCTGCCAAGAAAGAATATTTGTCATTCGGCTTAATTACAATTGCATATGTAATTCAATCGTCTATAATATCAACTTCATTGTGCAGACGTATAAAAATATTGCAGATATTGCAGAACGTTTGAGTCTTCAATTCAGTGTCATATTTAAATACAACTAATTACAGCATGAGAAGAAAGAGCCCCCTAAAAAATAAGGGGTGCAACTCCCTGGTCTTTCGACTGACCGTCGTCTTTATTAAATGTAAGTCAATAAAGCATCAATCAATATAAACTGAAAAAACAAGTTCTCCAACCAAGACGTGGAGGTTTATTCTCTTTATCGCCTCGAGATGGCGCTGCCTAGTGAAAATTAAAGGCATTGCGGTTGCTGGGCGTCACTAACGCACGACACTTTCTCAGCCAACGTGATTAATGTTGTAGCCAACATATAATAAACTCGTTTTATAGATTAATATTGTAATTACCATATTATTTTCTGTACCAACGGTATAACCTAGTCTTCAAGTTTAAGACAAGCATTTGTGAATGATTTTATTTTTATTATTCGTTATTATTTTACTATTACTTTTGCAGTGACTACTTCAGGTATGACTTTTTAGTGTAGTCCTTTTTACATATAAACTGCAGGTGAGCAGACAGACAGTAAAGAAATCACAGCAGAGGCAGAGCTGACCCATGCGTTTATTTCATCTGCTGCATATAAAAATTTTTTTTTCAATTTTATTCCATTTTTTTACTGAAGTTTGTGATCTACAGTACTATCCAATAGACTGTAAGAGACAAGTAGTCCATTAAAATAACTGCATTACTGTCTTGTGAATCTTTCAGATACGTTGGTGTTCTTCACGTGACCCACAGGAAAAAAAAAATTAACTGTTGTTCTGGAGTCCTTTACAGTAACAGTTTGCGAATCCCTTTTGTGCTGTAAAAAGGAAAATATAAACAAATAAAAAGCAGAGAAAAGGTCACTGATTCCATTGGTCCAGGGCTGACAGAATCTACAGTGTGTGTCAGAGAAGAGGCTCAGTCGAGGACAATGTTGAGGGCATCGCTTTCACTAAACCCCCCAAAACCCACAACAAACGTGCAAATATCTACAGGACATCACAAAGTCTTATCACATACAGAGGCACCACCACTACTTCCCAGGCAACCTCTGAGTGACACGCTAACAAGTAAGCTGGGCTCTGCGGTTAGCAATGGGAGAGCCAGGCTTCATAACACCCACAGCAGGATGAGACAACTGAGTGCTGTCAATCACGGGCTCCTCTGGAAGCAATCCAGAGACTTTCCACAGCAAAGCACTGCAACTGGCAACATCAGTGCACCACTGAGAGTACATGATACCTCCGCCCATTCTGAGGTTAATAAAGCCTAACTGTCAATCACTGCACACAGTCTCACAGAGTGGTTATGCCCTATTGGCTAGTGACTGGACACAGAGGCTTCACAAAACTCTAAAATGGGTGAAGCTATCATGTTCACAATGTCTCAGTGATTTGTACCATTCAAATATATTGCTATGGACAGAAAAGTCTTCTGATTAGTCCCTACACAATGACTGACAGCAGATGGTGGCTCCACCCATTCTGAGATCCTTGAAGCCCTACTGCCTCTCGGTGCTGCTGAACTCCACCCCTGTTTCGTGTGTCGTCCTATTGCATTTCTCTGTGCTACACGCAGCACCAGGTGACAGGTAATACAAACATAGTGTTCCATCAGGTACCATTCATCAGCCTTCCACAAAACAGTAGCCATTTAAACAAGCATCTTTAAAAATAAAGTCATGGTTTTATTAATACGGTTATTATTATTACTATTAATGTATAATTTTTTTAAACACACGCATATTGAGGCCTAGAGACTGATGCAGTCTGAGACAGTCTGTGGGCTCAACCCTTCTGGCCACTGCCGTCTCTCTGATGCAGCTATAGAGAAGAGGAACAACTGAAGAAACACATTTAAAAATAAATTAAAAAAAGACTTAAGTTAAGGCACAGCCCGGGGACTGGGTTACCCGGGCTCCCCATAGAACCAAGCTCTCAGGTGACAGATTATTTTACACTGAATAAGTACGTATAATAAACATTCTCTCAACAAGAGTTACGTATTACAACAACACCATCGCCATAAGGGATGATATAATAAGAGTCATTTACAGTAAATGGAATAACTGTGCAGCACAATAAATACATGGTTGTAAACAGAGACAAACTAAAAAATCTATTATTGGTAAGGTCATTTGGTGAGGGAACAAAAGGCTTGGCACTAAATAAAATACTCAAATATAAAATTATGCATTTTAAAATGTTTTTTTTCTCTTCTTTTTCAGTTTTCACTCTGTAAAAGTCATCCACTCATTCAAGTTTTTTTCTTCTCTAGATATTTTACAAAAACAGCTTGCTCTACGTGCACTCTCTGAGCAGAAATGAAGTTGTTTGGGCGTACCATAGACATAAAGATATTTGGTCATCTAATAGAAATAAATGTATTTGGGAGTACAGTAGTAACTTGCAAGCCTTACTGTTGTCTTTGCTACAGGTGATGCTCTACAGTACCACTCTATTGACTGTGTCTGAACAGGTTGACAAAACGGAAGATAACCCACATAAATGAATCTTTGTATAGAATTCTATGTTAAGGTGTGAAACACTTGGACATACCTTGGGTATCGGGCAGAGCACTTTTGGCAGGCAAAGTGTAAAGAACGAATACAAAATTAAAAAAAAATACAGAACAAATATGGAAATTGCAAACTCTTTCACATCACATAGAGTGAACTCATAGAAACAAGGGCGTTCTAGCATAAACAAAGACCCAGAAAAAAAAAAAAAAACGAGTAAAAACGAGTCATGTTTTCACCTGCATGGGTCACGATATGAATGGCGACCCAGACACGAGTGATGCCGAGTGTCTGGTGAGAAACCTAAAGCTCTCAGGTGCGCATTAAACCAAGGTGCTTTCACTGTCTGCCTCCTACAGTGTACAACGTGGATGAACTTTCATTCATCGTGTTTTGTGTTGGTAACTTATGATTTATTCTAAGTCTACAACTTTAATGATCTGAAAATATGAAGGCTTAAATTATTGAAAAAAATGTGTAGTATAAATAGCTTGATATATGTACAGACAATAACCACAATTTCTCCATTTCAAAATGCTTGAAATAAATGATAAAAAAAATATTATGAAAAGGTTAACATAGAAACAAAATCAGTGAGATTAGCGATTAATAAGAAGCTTCTGTTTCTACTAACATGATTTCTATCTGTGCAATGGGCTCATTGAAGGACCGCAGCAGAACACTTGCAAGTTACTGTTTTTAAAACTCAGTAGCAATGGCCCATGAGATTCTTTTAAATAATAAATTTTAATACATTAATTTTGTTTTGTTGTTTTCATTTTTTTACAAAAGTTTCCCATTTTACATATGATTTAAAAAAAATTTGAGGTGGCAGATTTTTCTCTCAGTCAGGTTCCTAGGAAGACTCAGAATTCAGAAAAGTGTCAGATCCACATGTGATGTGTCCTTCAGACCTCTCATTCCACCTCCTCCACCGAGGGGTCACTAAAGGTCAACACTTCCATCCTATAAGATTGAGTTCAACACTTTCCGTTCCCCGCTCTATCAGATGTGCTGTTATCCTTTTGGAGAAAAGGGGAGGGGCTAAGATGCTTAGGCCAGGTGACTCTGGCGAGCCACAGAGAGAACACACCGATGATCTGCTCCAGGCTAAGAACAGAGAAGATGAAAACATCCCACTAAAGAATTAAGGATAACAAAAGAAAAAAAGAAAAAGAAGAATATTTCCTGAGTGCAGACGTGCAGGAGAGCTAGAGAGCATGGGCTGGGTGTGTGTGGGGGGGTGCGCTTCAGGTTGAGGAGTGCAACATGCGCTTTGGAACTGTTATTAAAAAATAAAAAGCAAACACCATAAAAATAAACAAGGCAAAAATAAAATGTGTCAGTATAAATATGATGTGTTCTTTGCAGAGCTGTGAAAGCATTTGGATGCTGTTCACACTGCTATGTGCCTGCAGGCTTCTCCTCCTCCTCCTCTTCCTCCTCCACCCCGACCTGCTCGTCCAGTGGGATCTCAGTGGAGTCCTGAGTGCAAAGCGTTTTGGAGTCGCTGCAGCTGTTGTCCTCTTCCTCCTCCTCGTCTTCCTCCTCCTCCTCTCTCTCCTCCTCTTCCTCGACATGGCTGCCACTGTCCTTCTCCGTGTCCGACTCTCCGTCCTCCTCCAGCGTCAGCTCGAACTGGAACTTGTCGGCCCCGCCCGGGCGCCCCCCGTCGGCCGCGTCTAGGGCGGGGGAGGGGCTCTGGGGGATGGTGCTCTGGTACCAGTCCCGGTTCTCCTCCAGCGTGTCCAGGATGTCCTGGGCGTCAGGGTGCACCAGGTCCGCCCACGTCTCCCACAGAGGGTGCACGATGTAGTCGATAAAGCCCACCTGTATCAGGTAAACAGGCATCAGCATAATAAAGCCCACCTCTACCAGGCACACACGCATGCGCGTGCCCACACACACACAGAGCTCAGAACTGATTTCTGTTTTACACATCACTATTCGCTTTACAGCCCTTTCATGTCTTCTTCACAGCTTAATGTGCAGTGCTTTACCCACCACCGTGTCCGCTGCCTGACGTTTCAGAATCACATAAAAAAATTTTACACCTGGATTAGGGAAAAAGATACTAATTTGATCCATGGACCATTCTGGTCAATGAAACTAGACCGCTGTGGTCGTTGCATACTTTTGTGTTTGTGTGTGAGGTCGGTTCACCTGTGACTTCTCCACTGAGGCGTTGTGTTTGTCGCACATGGGGCTGATCTCCATGCCGCGGTCGCGTTCGCGGTCACCCTGGCTGAAGAACTCCTCCATGATGCGGTCGGTCCACTGGCGGTACAGCTGCAGTGGCTTGGTGGGGTTGCTCAGGTCAGCACAGTGAACCATGTTCTGCAGAACCTGAGACGAACCCAGACCACTTTTGAACCACTTTTTCAAACAGTCCCGAATCGCACCGCTTTCCAGAATCATTTATAATAGCTGACCCATTAATAGCTTAATCCTTTAAATGACTGGCTCATTAATTAGTTAATTAATTGACTCATCTCTCTTTCTTGATAAGTGACTTCAAGAATTTTTTTTCCTGATTCATTTTGCTCATTATATCTGCCTGTCTAAGTTCATAAGCTGGGTCTGTATCCTGTCTGAATGGTTCTGAGGTACACAGGGACAGGTGTCTTACCTGTATCCTATCAGAGTAGTTGTCTAGCAGCAGCACCCCAGAGCTGGTCACCTTCTTGGTTTCCACCATGGTTTTGAGGTCAGCTAGGAGGTTCATGTGTTTGGACATATCAGTGGCAAGGACCTAGGGAGTGGAGACACAGGTCAAGGACGTGGGCTTGTAGCCACAAGGTCACAGGTTTCATGGGAACCCTTAACAGAAAACATCCATCTGTATGGCAAATGTGAGCTGTGCAAGAAGCCTGGTGTGATTGATAAAAAACACATTGAGGCATAACTGGAAGTGCATGAGCACTCCCCCAGGTAGATTCCATGCTGTAAAGGTGTAACAGATGTTTAGGACAGTGACATGGTTATGCCCCAGGCTGCAGTGCTTAGAGACTACATACACACACACACGCACACACGCACACACACACACTCTCTCTATCAGTGGAGTCAGCAGTGTTTAGATGGCCAGTGTAAAATCTGTACGTAGACTGCCAGTGGCTCACAATGTCAATGACCATCTTGCGCAGGGACTGCCGCTGCTTCTTGCTCAGGTTCTGGAAGATGTCGCAGTTCTCCTCCTGCAGCAGCTTGAAGCCCACGGCCAGGTGGTGGTTCTCCAGCACAGAGGAGTCGTTGTACATGAGGGCCAGCTCCGAGTCTGAGGGAAACACGAGAGGAATAAAGCAAAATGCATTCAGTTTACCACTGAGTGTCTGTAGAAAACACACACGCACACGCACACACACGAGCACATACACGTACACACACACACACACACATACACATACACACTCACATACACACAAACAGAGAATTCATACTGTCATGCTTCACACGCCCCTTGTCCAATCAATGTCTCTCCTCTGGGAGAAGAGAAACTTGTTTGTTGTTAGATGTTTAGACACCCCTGGCCTGCCTCATCCTGCAGTCCCATGAGAGTTGGATGACAGGTGATCTTCAGAGACAGACTGTGTCACTGTACCAAGCCTCTAATCCCATCTAAAATCCAACGGGGGTATTGCGAGAACTCTAATTTACAGGGATAATGGGGTAAAACTCCTTACATTTGAATTATGTAATCTCTCTGGATGAAAAACAATAAACACATGTCATGATGTCACTCCAATTTGAGGAGTACCGCCTCCTGTCTGCTCTGTGCAGCCAGATGGTAACCCTGCATGGAGACTGACACATGTGGATGCATGTCTTTGTGATTGGCTAAAATAAAAGCACTCACTGGTGCTGATTGGCTGAAACAGATACATTCCTAGGTACTGATTGGCTGAATAGTAACACTCACTGGTGCTGATGAGGAACTGGTTGGATACGCCCGGGTGGTCCACGTCGTGAATAGCACTGGCAAAAATGGCGGCCAGAATTTCCAGGTCTGTAAACACTGCCTGTGAGAAACAGAAAAGAACGCCTATTCAGCAAATAGAAAACACATGTATGTACATGCATACAGTAACATAAACCCAGACAAATCAACCCTTATTCATGAAAATGAATGAAATGAATGAATGAAAATTTGGGATTTTGGGTGACAGTTAAAATGGCTTTAAACAGTTAAATATGTATATGCTGTACTTCATTAAAATAAAATGGCACATATGTGTTCAGTGCCAGTTGATCTACCATTGGTAGATAATATGATCAGGTGGTCAAAGCTGCTCTCCCCTAAAGCAGCAGTAGATAGCATGATCACACGGTCAGAGCTCCATACTGCTAATGCAGGGACAGATAACATGACCATGCAGTCAGAGCTCCTTACCTCTAAAGCAGGGGTTGACAGCAGCACATGGGTGGACTGGGTGACATCAGCAGCATGGATATTGTTGTGATAGGCAACATCACCATGGTAATGGTCTTCTAAGGTCATCAGGTAAGTTATAAAGGTATCTAATGGAATTCTGAATGTTTTTAGCAAGTCTCTCTCCTGAAAACAAGCACAAAAGCAACAATTCCATTAGCAGAGGTCTACGCTTAGAAAAAAGGCACTTAGAATAATGGTTACATCACACTGTTACATAAACCAAAAATACAGCATCTTACCTGGAAGATTGTGTACATAATTACGGTTAAAGGTCTGTTTCCTGAAAACTCTGTGACTTTAAAAACATTAAGGCCCCATTTGTTTATATCCTCCAGCTCCTGAAAGAGAGCAGAATTTACCATTTCAGAAAAAAAACACAGGTACATTATAGACTTAACATTCTAAAACATACTGCATGCTTAGCTACAGGGCTGGTGTAAATAAAAGCCCTTAAAATAATTATGACAGACCCTGACTTCAGTTGAGGCTATTTCTAAATTCTGCTTGAGTGTTATTCTTCCTCTTTGTAGTGGCTCCTTGCCCTCATAATGGCCAGTGAATCAGAGCCTTTCATCAATATTGTTTTGATATTGCCGCTCATCAGCTCCCCCTAGTGTCAGTCATAGTAAATGTTGTGGAAAGCTTATGTGGAGTCCTCACCTTGGCCAGAGAATCCTCATTCTCAGTCTTCACGCCGAAGCGGGGGATGTTGGAGTTAGTCAGGCTGGAGCTGTGCGTTAGCTTCTTCACCCCACTGATCTGGGACATCGGCCGCTTCTTCTTCTCCTTCTCCTTCTGCGTCTGGGGAGAGGGCATCTCCACCTCGTGCTGCTTGTCTAAGGGAGACGCACAGAGAAAGAGAGCTCTGACTTCAGAGAGAAAGACCAACAACATCAAAGCTTCAGACAGAGAGAGCTATGACATCAAGACTCGAACAGCTGCATTAAAGTTCTAAAGCATGGAAGTGAGAGAGAAGAGAATTGTGGTATTCTCACTGCCACACGACACTGTTCTACCACAACACAGATTTCAGGTTATCATCAGGAGAACCTGCATGATAGGAATAGTGAGTCATGCCTACAGAGGAGGGTTGTGGGAAATTATGCCACTTTGTCATTTGGATGTCTCCAATGGATTGCAAGGAAGTTTCCCTCTAGCCGGCATCACAGTGACTATTGAGGGAATGGTTCTGGAAGATTCCTTGCAGGTTCCATACCTCATCAGACCCTAGTGGGGTAACTAACACAACTGAAGGGCCTAAAATAATAAAACAAAAAGTAAAAATAAAAAATGAAAACAATCGTGGAAATGAGATCAGTACAGCAAATCCTCCCACGTGTCCACAAACAAATAACATCAGGTGTGAATCCTGAAACAGTTCAGGGACATCTGCGAAATTGGTGATGTCTTTTCTAAGGCTGAAAAGACAAGTGTCAATTCAGCAGAATGAAAACTGAAAGATTGTCTCATTGTTTTGCTGATCTGTGACGGGCAGTGTTTTCCTGATGTTCATATTTAGACTGCGCTTTCAAACAGGTCAGGACAGTGACACATCATATCCGCCAGGAGAAAGACACCAGATATGACTCAGCCTGGCATGTGAGAATTAAACCCAGAGACAGTGTTTGAGTGTGATGTTCCAAACCCACAAGCTCTTCAGAATAGCCTGATTCTGGAGCTTGTATTGTTTTCATTTGTTGTCAAAGAACTGTGTGAAGTTTGTTTAAAAGACATTCAGTGTTTTGTTCTGTGATAAAACAAGGCCAGATGTTTTCAGGTGAGCTGTTCTGATATACTTACCCAAGAAGGTGCTGGAAATGAACTCCGACACCTGGTTCCCTGACCGACTCATCTCAGACAGGTGCGTGAGCTCCCGGTTCAACATTCTCTTGAACTGGAAAGAAATGGCAAATACAGAGTTACCTGTGTGGTAACAGGCTGAATGCAGCTGTCCAGGAGGGTTTTAAACAGTTTAACAACTTTCAGGCAGTAAGCTTTGATTCAAATGAATTCACTGAGAGAGATGAATACTTTGGGCCCTCACAGGGGGCACACATGACAGAGGTGTATGTCCTCACATGTAATGGTGATGCACGGTGTGTCTGGTTTTAATGTTGTACAATGGCCAGCTCTGTAGGGACTGTGGGTCAACAGTGCAAATGGGGCCAAGTGAATACACACACACACTCACTCACACTTACACACACTCATACACTCACACTTACACTCACGCACACACTCACATACAAACACACTGGCATACACTCATGCACTCAAACACACTCACACACACACACACACACACACACACACACACACACACACACACACACACACACACTCAGACATTTCTAATATTCTCACTCCCCAGGAACAGCTGTGATGAGGTAAGAGTGCAAGAGTGTGGCACCAGAGACACATACACTAGAGAGACCCCAGACTGGCACTGAGGAGGATGTGGGATATTGCCTCAAATTGCTGAACCCTCCAAGCTCAAACCCCCTCGCCCCCACCCTCAGCACTGATGTCGTGCAGTGAATGAGCCCACCTCAGCTCCATCACAGACAACCTAACGCCCCTACTCTGCCAGACTTGATTAGGAAAGGAGAGACACAGTGCTTGGCTTTAATTAGTAGAACCGCACACATTTGATAGAGAGCACTCTGGGTAAGAACAGCACTTCTGATTGGGTCAGCTGAACCGCTCGATTCACCTTCACCAAAAAATCCATGACCACTGGGGGCCTGAGCAAATGGGGGGCATACAAACAGTGACTAGATAAAGACATTAATCATCTCTGTTGATCTGGTGTATCCACATGTTCTGAGTTTGAAGGTTGTGGAGGAATATTAACCCAGTTTGTGTGTGTAGTTGACACAAGTCAATCTCCTGGGCTGATAGTACTGATGCCAGAACACAGTATTTTTCGTTCAAAAGAATCAAATAATACACGCATATCATTTCAGAAAAAAAAACAGACATAAAACATGGTATGTCTGAAGGCAGTGTGTTCACGCTGCGTGACAAAAGCATTCACCTAGAGCCTGCTTTTCACTGAGGGTTGGGTTAGCGGGGGTGGGGTGAAGACACTTTCATGGCAGAATAAACGAGACAGACTTGGAGAAATGCTGGGACTCAAGCAGGGATCTGCTGTTCCAGAAATAGCCAGAGATCAGGGGGAAGCCTTTCTCCTCTAGTGGTCATTCACGGAACTGCAACCCCCCGTCCCCTGTAACATTTCCTCTAATTTGTGCTTCTCACCCCCGACCCAGTTCTGTCTGGCTGTATTAGACGAAAGGGCACCAAGCCGTTTCAGAGCAGCTGAGTTTCATCTTATATGAGAAGGATCCCAGACTGCAGTCTCTCCTGATTAACCAGAGAGCACACAGACACACATCCACTCTATCTGATCTCCGTACTGTAAATATGACTGTCATTAAATTGTGATTCTGTCCATTTTCTCTCCATACTGTGAAAATATTGACTTCTAGAGATCTGAGACCGGCTCCAGATCTGAACATATAAAATCTGATGATCTTACCTTTATGTAACCCCACGAAACCGAGAGCAAATAATTAGCCTCCGGCATTTTGAAGATGATGTTGAATTAGTCCAGAAAAAAAACCCCAAGATGATGAAAGGTAGAGATGTTGCCAGTCAGGCAAAAGAAGACAGGAGTCAAACCCACAGGCGAAGCTGACAAGCTCACATCAGCCCGAACGTGAGATCCCTCGGATGATCCTATCAGTCCCGCACTCCCGGAGCACCACAGAGATGCAGCCTGGGTCTGTCTGCGGTGCACTGGCTGGTCTCACCGCGGACTAAAACCCATCTGCGATGCTCCGAAGAGGGAGACCGAGGAGGGGGAGGGGGGAGGTGGGATACTCGTCGAAAGTGCCTCGGCTCTCCAGGAAATTAATAATTGATGCAGCGCAATGTAACCCTCCGGAGGGGAGACTTCTCCTGTCAGCGACCACACGATGGAGGGGCCTCTCCACACAACGAGCCATGCACTGCACACGGGCTCCGCCCCACCCCTCCGCTCCACGCAGCCAGCCAATCAAATTCCTCCAGGGGGAAAAAAAAACACATAATGAGCTAACCTCAGACAGGCATGCTGCACGCTGATTGGTGCAGCAAGGAGGGAAGGTAAATCCTTTATTCCCCTTTTCTTCTCTTTGATCTAAGGACCACAGAGTGATGGTGAGATCTCACCCAGACACATTCGAGAAACTATTTCTGGAAGAGCTTAATGATGGAGGGAGGCTGCTGGTGTGTGGGTGTGTGTATGTGTGTACATGCTTGGCCATGCAAGCATGTGTTTGGTGTAATGTTTGTGTCTCCAGCCCAGAAGCATGAATTCAGTCATATAATATCCCCCCAGAGAAGAACTCAGAGGCATATGACTGTACAGTTTGCATTAAACTGCCTGGTTTCAACTGACCTACACATTTATCTGCCATCACCATGACAACTAAGGCAACACATATTCCTGACCCAGGTGTGACTTGCTCAAATTTCAACACTACGGTGATTTTGGAGGATGATATTTTCACCTCCTGTTTCATGGAATTTAAATGAGGAACAGGGACACCCTGGTCAGCAGTGTGGTCTGTGACAGAAGTGATTGACAGAGGTGATTCATAAGAGTGTCCAGTGCACACTCTTATGAATCACTGAGTAACAGTATCGGCAATTCATCCTCAGGCTGGGTATCATAGTAAGGCTTAACCTAAAGCATGTGCCCCCATAATGCTTTCTAATAGTACAAGAATCAATATGTGACATTAAATAGACTGAAAGAAAATCCAGTCAACCCTGAACAACCTGCCAACAGAACCAGGCTGAATGGAGTGGGCTAATTGAGAATTATTCAGCTGCAAAAGCACCACATGTTTTAGTTTAGTTTTTCCAGGTGGCATATTTTTAACCTTTTTTAAAAGGTTAAAAATATGCCACCTGGAAAAGGGTCTATACCCACAGTGTAACGCCACCTGGCTCACCATCATATTGGAAGGAATATTTTCTATTTTAGGCGCTCAGAACCCAACAGTGAGTGTCTCGCCTATGAGCTTTTTAAAGGAACAGGCTGTCCCTCAGGTACAAACGCTCTCCTTGCAGAGTGAAGGACTCATGGAGAGGCCAAGATGAAACGGCACCACTCTGCTCAGATGCAGCCACCGTCTTCACCATCTCTCCTCCAGGCCTTTAATGTGCGGAGGCCTTCCACAGCCCCCTTTGAAATACGAAACGGCAGGCGCTCCCTTTCAGAGACAGGGACGGGACAAAGGAGCAGACGGCGGGCTAACAGGTGCTCACAGCCACAGGGCAACTGCGGCGCGACCTACTCAGGTGCAAAGCACATCGGGTTATACCCAAAAAAAGAATGCACTTGGAACAAAGTCTATTGTTTGCAATAAGCAAATGTGTGTTCTGACTGTGGCTTAAAGAAGCAACATACTGGATGTGGTGATCCTCCTTCATTCAATCACTCCCCTTGACAGAATGAATCTTTCACTCATGGACCAATCAAGTGACTGAGTGGGTCTCCTGCAGTAATAATGTTTGACCACTAGAGTGTCATCTGGGGAGGGTGCCACAGAGTAGTAATGGGAGAGTGGGGCTTCATGAACCCCGTAATGGGTGGATCAATCATGCGTTGTCAATCGGAACACTTTACGCCCTCATAGCAACATACCATACAACAGTGGTTAAAGCCAGCAAGTGATTGGTAAAATACAGTAACTCCATCCATGTTGGACTCAGCCCCATTCAGTCTCATGTCGCCACCACAGAGGACTGAGCTCAGTGATCCGCAGGGAATAGCACCTTGGCGTTCTATTGTTAGTGCAGAAGAGGAGGTGTGATCACACAGCGCAGAGTTATAATGGGAAAAGCTCGCACTGTGGTCAGCTGCAGCTAGTGCCTAATGTGTTTCTCACAGCGCTGCCCGGACAACAAATCTCTCAAGAGCTTATGTGACATACTCATTTCCTCCTCATTTTTTCATCTGTTTTAGGTGTTATTTCTTACCAGAAGCCTCTAACCTGGGTACCTTACACAGTTTTGCTTAGTCTTTACTACATCACTCATTATTTAAATAATTTATACTAATGGGTGTTGTTATGGGGGCAGTTGAGGTGAACTGCTTGGTTTAAGGGTACAGCAGTGTGTTGGGACTCAGAGTCTGGATCTCTGGGGCAAAGACTCACCCACAGAGATTCAGATAGATGCAGCATCATGTAATTACCATTTTACTCGCTGACAGAGAGAGGACTTTTTTCCCGCCAGATTCTTATGAACAGTGTTCATTTGCCATAGAAACAGCGACTCTGTCTTCTAGCTCTCCATACTTAACAGCAGGTAGTCGCGCCTCACCTTGTTTCTCTTGTACCGGTCAGGGCACACAAGCTCTGTCTCACTGCGTCTCCAGCGAAAGGCCGCTACCTGACGCCGTTCCCACCCCGCCACAGTCACTGGCGCACCAGCATGCAGACGGCTGGTCCGTGTGCACAAGCGCGTTACCATGGAAACAGGGAGCATGCAGGCTTGTCTGTGCTTGTCTGTATGCGTGTGTGTGTGTGTGTGTGTGTGTGTGTGTGTGTGTGTGTGTGTGTGTGTGTGTGTGTGTGTAAGTGTGTGTGTGAATGTGTGTGCATACGTGAATGTGTGTGTACGCGTGTCTATGTGTTTGTGCATGTGTGTGTGGGAGTGTGTGTGTGTGTGTGTGTGTGTGTGTGTGTGTGCGTGTGCTTGTGTGTTTGTGAGTATTTGTGTGCCTGTGTGTCTGTCTGTCTGTCTGTCCATCTATCAAAGTACACCCAAAGTCAGACTCACAGCTGTCTAGCATGTCGGGAGACAGACTGGGGATTCTGAGCATGCTCAGTGTGCCTTTGCACATGGCTGCTAATCATTTCAGCCTCATTCTGCACTTCACTTCGACCTGTAAGACCTTTGAATTCTAGGTACCAGGAACCATACCAGAAAAAATATCTACTGCCTATAACCCATCCTGCTGACAAGTGATAGTAAAATACTGGGGCACAAAAAATGTATAAAATAAAGGAAAATGTCTCTAAATCAGTGATTGAAAGAAATGAGTCTACTGCCTATTTTTGAACAAATTACTGTCTGTGAAAAGTGTTATGACTTCACAGGATTTTAGGAAGCCGCCACTGAACAGTGCTGTTGTGTTAACGGTTGTAGCTCTGCTGTGAGAGGTGACAAGACTGCAATTGACCTCAAATGTGTGTCTGCCTGTTCCCAGATCAGCCAAGTTCAGTCTGTCACTTTCAACAAACATGTCTGATTCTGCCTCATACGCCCAAGACTGAATTCCTACCATATAAAATAACACTGTGTGGTCTTCTGCAGCACACAGTAGCATAGCTCATTCTCTAACCTGCCCCTGTGCATTACACCCTACTGGCTTTCTGAGAATGGAGCTGCTTTTAGGGTTGTATAAGAGGGTGACGGTCTATCCTCTGTGCAGATTAAACAAGCAGAGAGTAAACACTCTCAAAACTATTTAGTTTTAGAGCAGCACATAGCCAGATCACTCTGGGTTACAACATTCAGACCATGACATAACACAAGGCCACATTCTGCTTTTATTCTGCCATCAGCTCCTCCCAATGACGCCAAAGGGACAGTTTATACAATCGCAGGACCGGGAGACTGTTATTATCCAGGTGATTAGTTATAATGGGTATTAAAGTTGTGAGGATCTGGGAGGGGATAAGATGAAAGTCAGGTTAATGTGACTGTTTTTAAAAGTAGAGTAAAATATAAACCGTGTTTTCTCTGAATGGCATGCGTCATCAGACTCTCTCATGATCAGCTGTGTCTGCCTCTAACCAGCCTTCTAGCCATTCCTCACATATATTACTGCTATCAGGAGATTATAATAATCCCAAACATAATCCCAATCATAATCATAATCATATAATCACAATCACCCATAATCATAATCATAATAAAAACCACATTCATCACTAATGCAATCAAACCATCAGAATCCAGATTAATTTAAGTGCAGAAACTTTGACCGTATTGGCAACATTTTGACCTGAAATACACCCTGAGTTTATTGGCTGCAAATCTCGGTAAAAACCTTGGAAAGCCAATGGAAAGCATGCATAACGCTGTCCCTAAAATTTACAAACACAAGCCCCTTTATGTCCAGATCTGGACAAGGTGCACTTAACAGCACAAAGAATGGACATGCACGCATCTAAGAGCTCACATTGACAGACATCTTATTTATTATTATCACATAATAATAATAATAATAATAATAATAATAATAAATATTATAATAATGGTATTTATTTGATTGATTTGTAGGCCCTCATAACCACAGGATAAATCATAGCAAATAGCCAGCATTTGACATATTACACACTGGCACAGCTAGATATTCACTGAGGAGATTCAGAGTTAGAACCCTGTTCAAGGGTACGACAGACCTACGTCCTCTCTGGGTTGAGAACTTACAACTTTCTAGTTGAGAGGTGAGTTGCTGACCTGTTTACCAGTACAATATGGCAGTAAAAGTAAGTTCTAACTTGTAACTTTTGAGTGTGACTTTAGAGACCAGTATGTGATCAGAATTCTCATAATGTCTGTGCCCCCATTGTGACATCACACTCATTGTCTTCATCTGAGATGCACAGCTAGCAAATCAACTTCCTCTGCTCCTTGTCCCTCTCTGTGGACTCCGCCCATGTAACCACGACTACCTGCATGACCCCCTTTCCTTTGCATGGAGGGGCTTGCAACCAGCCTGCATGCAATACTATAGAGCACAAAGCCATGATCCCAGATGTATAATATCACAACCCAGCATCACAACCATGTCACAGGCATGTAGTGGATGCTTTTGTAGAAATTCTTAAGTCATTTACCAAGGCAACAGCAGAAGCAAGGTGTTATGACCAGGAGTCTTGCTTGGACACAAAACGGTAGAACTAAACAATCACCTGAGTTTGATCTGAAATCTGAGATCAACGTGTGAAATGACAGGCATAAACAATCTCCCACTCTGAAACAGTCTTACGCATGTACATACATATACACACACTGAGCACTCAGTCTTACACTCTGACAACACACAGTCTTACACACAACCACACAAACAAGCAAATGCTGGAAACTCACAAACTGACTCAACACTCTTTCACACCCACAAGCTATTCAGACACTAACACAATCAGACACTTATACAGTATACTGACTTGGTGTGTTTGTATGTGTGTGTTTCTGCCTGACTGACACTGCCTCCCTGAGCTGCCATCTTGGCTTTGAGAGAGATAGTTGCTCCCTCTGCCTCTGTGCTGCAGCTGATGCTCAAGAAACCATCAGTAGTGGTGTTAGCTGGTGTCCTACCTTGTTGGAGGCCATCTCGCTCACTGAATGCCTGGTCTGCAGGGTCTCCAGCTGGTCCAGGCACCAGTCCAGCTCCTCGAGGGTCTCGGTGGCCAGCTTCTGGTACGCGTCCTCTAGGGGAAGAGAGGCCAGTGGCCGGTCAGTCCTCAGCCGCTTCACGGCGTCCCCCACACTGTAGGTGTCCATGTTGGGAAGCCCAGAGCGGACGCATGAGTGACTCTTCATCATGCGGAGGATAACGACCGGCCTGCCACCCCACCCCAAAGAGCGGGGGTCCCCAATGCCACGCTATAGGGTCTCCTCACCAAGAAAAGCCCAACACTGGAAAATTAAATTCTCCAGCAGACCCGTGACTGTCTCCTGCCTTGTGTAGGCTTAAAAAGACACACGCGCACACACACGCACACACACACACACACACACACACACACACGCACTTGCACACACACACACACACACACACACACACACACACACACTCGCACACACACACAGAGCCCTCAGTGATGCTGAGCACAGAGATGCAGGCTGTCGAGCTCAGTATGAGTCCAGTGGTGGATCCGGGAGAGGGTCAGTCTGGAGGTGGGCTCCATGTTTGTCAGGGGATAAACCCCACGGAATAGCACTCATCCATCCACATCCAGAGCTGCTCAGAAGAGGTGCCAGTGCGATCCCAGACAGCCTATAGGAGCAGAGGAGCAGGGCTGTGTGGCGGGGAGGTCTGGAGGTGTGGGGGGGGCGTGCACCGTGCGCCGTGCTGACGGTAACAGGTGACTGGATCCTCCGCTTCCCCGGGCTTCCCGCCGCAGCGAGGACACGCGCTGTTATAACGGCTCTAATTCAGCAGATTAAAAGAGGGAGAGAATGGGGGGCTCTCTCCCCACCGGCTGGCTCTTTCGGTCTCAGACCGCTGGGCTGAGGGAGCTCTCTGTGGCCAAACGTGAGCACCGCACACTCACTGCCCAGACTTACAGCCACAGAACGCCACACAGGATAAAGAGGGACACAGACGCATCCCGGAACGGATCCAAAGCTGGATCTGGAGCCAGAGCTCGGTCCACACACTGCATGTGCTCCACATAGGCATCAACACTGCCTCCACCCCCCTGGACTTGGGAGACCGTTTCCATGGCTTCTAACCCCGCCCCCCTTTACATCACAGGACCATGATGTTCTGATTGCTGTCATTTTATCAATGCCAGGTGGGGCTTATTCACAGCTCCAAGGCCGGCTTCAATGACAGAGCTCAAGGGGTGTTGGGGGTACCTGTGCTCTGTGCTCTAAACTAAATTTCTGACTATGAGAGGGGAGATAAGGGTGTTAATATCATTAGGTTATTAGGGTAGTGATTTATTTGGTACATTATTAGAGCATTTTATAAGATCACAGCCGTGGGGGGTATCAGTTTAGAGTTTAGCATATATCCCTATTTCCTACAAAAACAGAGCCATATCCAGACCGTCCCCTTCTGATTCTTACAGAAACTCAATGCTATCCAGACTATACCCCAGGTCCTCTCTTAGGTCTTACTCTTTCTTAAAGGTCTAGTGATGGAGTCAGCAGTGACATCGCTTGAGGTGGGACATGCATCGTCCCAGCGTGTGGTGTCTTTCAGAACAGATCGGCACGCCTGCGTCTCTGCCATCTTCACAGCGTGACATCACCTGTGACAGGTGGAACGCCCAGTGTTTCTGTGGGGTGCAGAGTGGCACCACTGCGCTGGTCTGTGACGCAATGCGGTGGCGAAACGACACAATGAGAGACCGTCATATTTAATGTAACATGTAACAGACAAACTGTGTTTCCCAGGACACCTGTGTGCTGGGACAGGAACACCAGCCATTGAAGGGGCAACCATAATGGACCCACACTGACAAACTCACTCATTGCGTGCCCTCAGGACCTTTTAACAGGAGACAGTTGTGGCTTCTTAATGAAGCAGTGGTTTGAATCTCTTAATGGGGCAGTGGTCTGAATCCCTCTCCTTTGAGTCCCTCCTCACTGAAAGATCAATTCACATGACACAACACTCTGTGCACTACTTATTACATACATCATGTTTTCTTGAATAAATTTGATTATTTCTGTATAAAATGATATTGCCCTATGCAATTCTGTTAAGACTAAAACAGAAATGTGCACATTTTTTCCTGTTACATCATGCTTTTTGTTCCTATGTAATCAGGGGGTATGAATAAATATAGAGGGCATTGCATTTATTGAATCAGTAAATTACATGATGTTCATAATCTGGGACATGAACATACCATGTTTTTTTCCTTTATTGTGTATGGATGCAAAGAGTGAATATTGCAATAGGTGACCTCACCCCTCTGTCCCCCTCCCTCTTTCCTTCCCTCTCCCTCCCTCTCTCTCGCTCTCTCTCTCTCTCTCTCTCCCTCTCTCTCTCTTTCCTTACCTCACACCCCCCCATCCCTCTCTTGCTCTCCTTCCTTCTCGCTCTCTCATTCTCTCCCTCCTTCCCTCTCTCACCCTCTCATTCCCTCTCTTTTTGCCCTCTCCCTCCCTCTCTCGCTCTTCCTCTGTCTCTCTCTCTCTCTCTCTCGTTTGCTTGGCACGGTCCCAGAATCAGGGGTGCCACTCTCCTTGGCAGTGACGTCAGTCAGGTTTTTCTCATGCTGATTGTGACATCAGACAGCAAGCAGCAGGGAAGCTGCGGGGTGGATCACCGGAGTGGAATGGGAGGCAGGGAGGGAGGAGAGGAGACTGACGGAGCACATGACACTGAACTAAAGCTGTCACTGCTCTGACTGTACTAATCCATCATCACTTTGATCATCATCATCCTAATCTCATCATCATCGTCATCACCATCAAGGCCTACAGCTGTATAACTGCTTATGTAGCAGGTCTTCTGTCCCCCTGACCCCTCTACATCACCCCATGTCTCTCCCTCTCACCCACGCCTATTTCAGGAGATCTCTATGCACAGAGCTCTCTGGACTCAGGAATCAGAATATGCTGACAGACATTAATTACTCAGGGAGGTAATTGCGAGGGGGAGAAGGCTGAGGCAAAGGTTTGGATTAGGGTTAGGGTTAGGGTTATCACTCATCTGTAGGCTTCACGTTTTTTTCATCACCAAAACAGCTTGGCAGATTCAGAATCAGTTTGAGATTTGATGACCAAAATCAATGAAAAACTTTGTACTCAATATATATATATATATATATATGAATGTATATATATTTATACATATATATAATTTATACGTATATATTAGATTGGTAGTCCAAGATGTCATCATGTATTTATTAATTCCAGAAATGGCTAGGTGTTATTTACTCAGCCAGAAAATGACTTCATTTGTATGGCTGGAACTGGGGTTGCCTGACTTTAGGGTGCAACCTCTGTGCCCCAACTAGTAACATCACTGTTAGGCCTGAGGTTTCATGGCTCCATCATGCAGCTACCAACTCGCAGGACAGGTGTGTGTAAGTGTTTCATGAAGGTACACACAAGTTGCCTCTTTCCATTCCTTAAGCATAGCAGCATACTGCTTATGCATGGAACTGGGATTTTATTTTATTTCATTTGACATTTTTTCATGGAAGGCAGTGAATGACCTGCCACTGCTGTCACTACATCTCCTCAGCAGAGCCTCACTCACTCTGCAGAAGCAGGTCTTCTATGCACTGACACACAAACACACTCATACATACAATTACACACTAATGGCTGTGTGTCCCTCGGGGCTTGTTTATTATGACCAGCCATTCAAGCAATTATTGCATTACACATAAATATCTACAGCAAAAAACAAACAGTATGAAAACATATATTGGGAAATTTGAATTACTGCAGCCCACATCAGCCACAACTATGAGGCGTGAGTTGTTAAGTAATTTTATAACGCTCATCAGTAATGCACATCAGTAATCTTGATTCACAAGTATGGAATTTCAAAATGTGTTCTTTGGATCCCCCTAGAGGAATATTTATGACATGACACATTGTTCAGTGTTAACTTCCTCAAGTTCCTGTTACACAGATGGTAGTACATCAACAGGCCCCAGATTTTCGTACTTCTACAAGCCCTATAGTATGGTACTTCTACAAGCCCTACGGTATAGTACACCTAAAGGCCCTAGACTTCAGTTAATTCACAAGCTCTATATCAGCGTTTCTCAAAACTCCAACACAGCTGATTCAGTTTGTTGTTAAGCAGCTTCAGGAGTTCATAATGAGTTGATCAGTTGAATCAGCTGTGTTGGAGCAGGGAGAGATCTAAAACATGCAGGACAAGTGGTACTCCAGGAGAGGTTTGAGAGACGCTGCTCTATATTATAGTAAATCTACAAGACTTTCAGAACATTTGAACATTTATAACAACTGTAGCACATCCTTAAAACGGTAAGACATTTGATCTGTATCATATTTACAGCATGCTGACAGACATGAGTGAAGGCATTTCACACGGTATGGCTCACTCACACACACACACACACACACACACACACACATACACACACACACCTGTAATACTGACAGTGCTTTACCTGTGAAGGAGGTCTTGGTGATAGGTGGCTGGTTGCACATGGGTGATCTCCTGGTAATAAAGGGACAAAGTCAGTGACACAGTTTCCAGGAACAGAGCATAAACCCTGAGTCTCCCAAGCGTGGAGAGTCCTTAAGGCTTTACATTCAGCCTTCATCTTTCACATTTAACAGGGAGGATTTGTAATTCCAGTGTCCACCACTAGGTGGCACATGAGCCCTTCAGACTACTGTGTAATAAGATGTGAGGGCAGCAGTAGGGACAATGCTGGATACAACACTGCCATCTTGCTCTTGAATTATGGACACATAGCCTGCTGTAGCAGAATATCCAACTATACAAATGTGTAGACAGTAAAATTGTGCATGTGTATACATATATTGTCAACAATTCAAAAACTGTACGCTCTTGAGCATTGAATACTCATGCAGAGAACTCACTTGTTGGAGGCTCTGTCTTGTTGTAAGTTGGTTAATGCAGCAAAATTATTCCGTACAGTCCTCAGGCTAGCCAGCACCTACAGAGCACAGAGGTTAATCATAACAAGTGATAATTCATATTTAGAAACTCACAGGGCATTTAATGTACATTGGACATGCTAAAGGGCACATGAAAAGCATTTCTACAGAGGGAGAAAAACAGGCAAACAGTTCCAAACAGAACCTCGCCGTGCTGGAAATAACACTAACACCTGCAACCCTGTTACAGCAATGCTTTTGAATGTAAGCGTTACTACTAAAAACACCTCAGCAATGGATTTCATGAGGAGGGAACCTTCAGCCTTACAAAGTAATATGAAACGGTGTTCATTCAGGCATGTGCTAGCCAAAAGCCAAACCGCATACTTTCAACAAGTGTCAAAATCCCCCCCTCTAAACTTGGCTGAGTAAACGTAGTCCAGGCCACATTTGTTTCCCTAGGCTGTCTTTTTACAACAGAAATGATTCCTCAGCTAGTGCACCTTTTTAAATCAAAACAAACTAAAACTGAACAATATATTGCAGAATACAGGAACTCACCTGTGCAAATGGCGTTACAATCATGTCATCTCCATGACTGTAAGAACATAGAAAAAGAGGAATTAATCATGGATTTAAGGTATTAATTAATTAATCATGGATTTAAGGTATTTCATATAACACTCTTTATTTTATTTTATTATTATTATCAAATACTGTGTTATTCCTTCATGATGCAGTGAAAAGTAGGCCAAAAGGAGGGCAGCGGGGATTTCAAACTTTTTCAGTTTATTCTTATTCAAATTATAAAAAACATAAATATGTCAATTCATTGTCCTTTGTTGCTTATGTTGTTAAGTATGCTTTGAAAATACCATGTCGCATTTTAACCTTCTCCATTCCAAGACAGAAGCTGAATTACATTGAGAGGGAAAATGGAGAGAAAGTGAAAGGGAGGTGAAGTTAGGGGAAGAAATAAATTGTGAAAGAAAGGTGAGAAATTATGGGAGGAAGAGAGAGAGAGTGAGAGGAGAGGAGAAGAGAAGGAAAGAGGCCTACAGAAACATGGACATGCTATAGCCGACACCCACACCAACAGGCCTCAGCAGAATCCTCAGTGAAAATGTTCTGTCACGTTTAGAGGTGACCCTGTCACCCAAACCCTGTCTCCTAAAGCTGTGCAGCACTTCACAGGACTGTGGGGGAGGATATGAGTGCCCTCGCCCAACCCCCCTGTCCTTAGAAGAGCAGCCTCTGTCTTTGGATCCTTCCCCAGAATGGCCATGCCCCTCCATGCTAAAGACACCTGCTGACTGGCACACAGCCATAAATGCCTCTGCAGTAAACCAATACCGTGTAGTATAAGCGATCACATCCAAGACAGCAGCCCCACCTCCGCCCAACACTGCCTAAGACGCCTGCGGCTGACACCCTTCCTTAAAGTCACCAGAGTCATTTCTCTGACAACAAGGACAGGGAAACACAAACTGCCAAAAGCACCACTCTCTCACACACATAAAATCCAGGGTCAAACAGCTTTAGGGGCAGGGAACACATTCAATAAATTTAGCTAAAGTCATACAAAAAGGGTCTTTCTCCCTCCTGCACAAGAGCACACACACACACACACACACACACACAGTTCCAGTGAGTGCTCATCCTTCCAGAAGGTTTCAATTGCGTGGCATGGTGAAGCTCCAGCTGCACAGACTTTGTCACGGCAGGATTTCAAAAAGCTTTGAAAGGAAGCGGGTCCCTGAAGTGCCCTAAATGTTCCTCTCACACCTTGACCACAGTCTCATTTAAATGAAACCTCTGACCCGTCCCAAAGCGAGCAGGTGGACCTTTTTATGTACCAGTGCCACATGTGGTACACACTAGTGAGCCCTGTGAGATTCTGCAGCAATAGACATGCGCTTCAGCCATGCATGGATGGAGCCCGTCCCTAGAGCCGGGGTTAGTGCAGGAGGAGAGAGGGGGTGTGCTAGTAGAGTAATTTGGGAAAAGGGGTGCTGGGAAGAGGGAAGGAAATGCCATCCTGTCGGGCACTACATACCATCTCCGTACGTCGTTTGGTACACTGAAAAACCGGCTTATTTCCCGCATGGCTGCAGTTGGCAGGGTGTAGGCACAGCAAGAAGAAGCTGTAGATTTCCCTTTCTCTCTTTCTGTCTGTCTCAATCTACCTCTCTCCCTGCCTTTTTCTCTGTCTGTCTCTCTCGTTCTCTCTCTTCTCTCTTCCACTTCCTTCTCTGTCAGTCGTTCTCAATTTTCACTTTCTCTATATGTCTATGTCATTTCTTGTAAGTCACTCTGGATAAGAGCGCCTGCTAAATGAATAAATATAAATGCAAATGTTTCTCTGCCTCTCCCTCCACGTCTCTCCGTCTCTCAAATTATCATGTCTAGTTTATGCCAGTGCACCACATAAACTTACACACACACACACACACACACGCACACACACACGCACATGTGTCTCTCTACGCCACACAGTGGCAAAAAGGTCAAGCAGACGCAGTGACATCATGCGGGCTGACGCAAGACACCAGGAAGGAATGCGCCGTAAATAAAGACCTCTAAACTTAGCGGGATAGCACCTGCCTTGAGGTTAAAGGTCACTGCCAATGCCCAAACACTCATCAACATCAAAATCTGTCATCATCACCAAGATAATTATTTTCAGTTGAAGTAGCAGTTGTAGTGACAACACTGATATTATAATTTTTGACATTTTTTCCATTTTTAGCACTCATGCCACTGTCATTACTACTACTGATAATAATAATAATGATGATAATCATACTATTAATAACAGAAATCATGATCTGCACATCATCATCATAGTCATCATCCTCATCATCATCATCTCCCTCTTCCTCTCCATATAAAGGCCAAAACGCAGCCCACATGTTCTGTGCTATAAAACAGATGCTGGCGGATGTGCAGAAAGGACAGTCTGTTCTCCTGGCAGCAGAAGACAGGAGACAGAGGGCTGGTTGAGCTGGGGTCACTGGTGTGCTGGATAGCTGAGCTCTCCCTCCTCTCTCAGCACTAACACCGCCTGAACGTCACCAGGGTGCTGGATAACAGAGCCCCTCCTCCTCTAACGGCACTGCCACTGACTGAACACCATAAAATTAACTCCTCACTAAACACTCCACCTCTCACCTCAACACCTAAAATTTTACCATCCTTCTTAGATTAATTTCACAATGTACTAGTCACAAAACTGGAATTTGCCTGCATCCAGTTTTGATGATTTCCCTCACCGCTCTGTCACCTTTGGTATTACTTTACAAGAGCAGGGGTGTCTGACAGGAAGTAAGGCCTGATTGGCCTTACACCATGCATTTTGTGCATTTTGATCATGACCTCTGGCCCTTTGCAACGTGAGAGAGTTTTTCTGTTGAATTTCCGTATCACAGTGTTTGATGTAGCTAAGCAGCTGTATGGGTTCAGTTCTCCACCAAGGTAAACAGTAACTGCTGGAGTTACATATTAGCGTGTGGGTCTCCTTTCACCCACACAACCCCTCCCCTATTCAGCGCATAATTACTCATCTGCTGTGAATGTCCATTTGCCACCGACTCCACAGTCTGTAAGCTCAGCTGGGACTCTGAAGGTTAGAGGTCAGTTGCTTGATACACTGACACTCTGAGAAAGGTTTGGAATCCTACACTACAGCATTTCTCTGCCCTAGTCCTGGTGTGTTTCATTGTGTGTGTGTGTGTGTGTGTGTGTGTGTGTGTGTGTGTGTGTGTGTGTGTGTGTGTGTGTGTGAGGTGAGGGTGGAGGGTGTTCTTTCCAGCTCAACTCTCAAGTAGCAACCTATATCGAGTTACTCTCTGAATGATTGTTTGGAGCAGGGTTCAACTGCATGTTAATTAATAAAAAGATAAAGCAGAGCAGAGTTTAATTTTCTGAGTTTAAAGCCTCATGGTTCTAAATTCTCCTGCCTGAAAATGTAAGTGCACACACATCTCTATAAAGGGACTCATTACTCACACAGTAGTGCAGTTTCATAAATTGCTTGGGGGTGAAGAAGCAGGGTTTTAATTATTCAAATAATCAATCCTGGGGGCCATAAAATGATTATCAAATTGAAGATATGCCTGATACGAACTCAAAGGGTGGACTGGATCTCGCCCCCTCTCTCCTCACTGTATTACTAGAACTCATAGACTCTGGAGAGTGACATAATCCATACTTAGGGTTTTTTAAAATTATTTAGTTAATATAAATGGAGGCCAATGGAGCCATTTCTGTTCACAAAATGTCACAAAAATATGGCGACAGTACCATTTATGACAGGGCTTCAGACAAAGGGTAGGATCACAGCTTTTACATACTGCAATAACATGTGACCCAAAGCTCAACAGCAGGACAAGCTCCAAATGACATCAACCCTTCAACTGCAAGCACCTCCTCCTTGTCAAACACCTCTATGGAGAGAAGGCTTTTCTGGGACAGTGAAAAACAGTTTTTGTCCGTTATCAGAATAAATGTTCAGTATGAAACCCTGTGAGCTTTCTTCTGCTGTGGGTCTTTATCCAGTCCACAGAGAGACTTATCTCACTGGACAGCTGAGGTTGATTCTCCCGAGAGCAACGCTAAGAATACAGACCTCGTTCTGAGGTTCCAGCTGCCCCTCGGACCTCCAACCATGCGCTGTCACAGGCCCTCTCTGGGGAAGATCAGACCTTAGGGTGACGCTGATTGACAGCTGCCACTCTGCTTTGATCGGGAGCCTCTTGCAGCTGTGTCTGCACCAGTCCCCATTCCGCGTATGCTGAAGGCATGCCATTATTTATGCCTTCAGATGCAGAGGGGAAGCATGCCTGTGTGTTTTACAGGACACACGTGGTGGGGCTGCACTCTGGAAACCATCAACAGTCTGATAATGATGATGACAATGTTGATGATAATACTAATAACGATGGATTGCAACCACCTTTCCATTACCTCATGGAGGTATGGAGTATGGAGCATGGAGTAGGGGGACCCATTTCAGCAAACACCAATGTGTGTGTGCACGTGATGGTGACGGCGGAGCGGCAGGCACTCACATGTCGCTGGCGATGGAGGAGTTCCGGGACATGGACTTGGGCGACAGGTCGTAGTCGCTGTCGGAGCGGTACAGGAAGGACTCGCGCCGCTGGCTGTGGACGAAGTTGGCCTGGAGGATGAGCCCCGACCCAGGGCTTGCCATGGGGTCCAGCGGACTGCGGCCCGACGACGTCCCATTGTCCACGTCGAAGCTGCAGGACAGAGGAGGAGCCGTACTGTCAGTCCAGCACACAGGACTCAAACCGCACGTAAGCACACAGGACTACAACTGAACTAAAATAAGCACACGGGACTAAAACCATACTAAAATAAGCTCATAGAATAAAACATACTAAAATGTTCCCAAAAGGTAAAATAGGACCAAAATATGCAGAGAGGCCAAAACAGGACTAAATTATGCAGAGAGGCTGAAACAGGATTACAACATGCCCATTGGCAGAAACAGGACAAAAATATGCCAACAGGCCCTCAGACAGACACTACAGGTGAGACCCAAGAGACCCCTCACAGCCACTCCTCTCAAAATAAGGGTGAAAACGCACAGCGCAGGGGTATTAGAGCAGGAGCATTAGAGCAGGCTGTGATGTTCCTGTAAATGCCATTCATAAAGGATTGAGCTTAAAACACAGGCAAGTTTAGCCTCTGCATGGGATCAAAACCCTGAACCATATACCATTAAAAAGGGACAAAGCCAAAGTATTTAGATGCTACTCTGAGCTGTAGAATGCAGAAATGCACTGTGGCAGCTTCCCTGAGTTCTACATGGGGGAAATTTCAGCATTTTAATATGATCATACTCACAGAGTGGAGGGTTTCTCCTCTTTAACGCACTCATCATTCAGCACTACAGACCAAAAGGCAGCATATGCTATAGTTCAAACTGGCTGGAACACCCAAACCAGGGACAGAAATCACTACAAAGTGGGCAACCGCATACCAGGGCACAAAGTCACATGGCTCCAGCACTGGCATGGAGGACATATTTGCCGAGAAAGGAATGTGACCGAGTGTTTTTAACCCTGTAAAAATCGACCCCCGGTATGGAAGGCATTTCACTGCCATCACGCCGCCAGTGCACAGAGACTGTCGTTTCCCACACTCCCCTGCTGGCCTTGCCTGAGTGCCTGGGACATCACTGCATGTGCGCTCCTGTTTAACACAGCTGTCTGCCTCCTCGCTGAACACCACAAGCCAACATATCCATCTCCGTTCAGATCCAATGAGAAAGCGGCATCTGCTGATGAGCTGTCTGTGCTGTTTTAATGAGTACGTACACACACACATGAAAGCTGAATGGATGAGATTTAGTACAGTATTAAACGTCTGTGTACTAAGCCCCCTGTTTATGTATCCACCTGGAAAACACAGCTTTAGGGATCTGCAGCCTGTCTCCCTCACTTAGCTAATCAGTTTACCAATATTTACTTAACCTCAGGCTAATATTTTACTAACACACTCTAATTTCATAAAGCAGTTCTGCTTCTCACAAGCAAAATGGAGAGCAAAGTTTCCTCAAGTCTTTATGCCGTTAATCAAGCATAATTTGGCAGCTTCTGTGGGTTGTAAGAGCCAAAGGCAACGCCACACGTGCTCCCACTAAACATGGACATGTCTTTCTGTCAGACTGGGATCTCCGAAAGACCCTTCATCAGCTAAACGAATCTGACCATCTTTAAACCACGTGTTGGATCTCTGCCTAATGAGCTAACACAGCCTGAAGGAAACATGCCGTTCTGAGCTCCCCCCTTACACAGGCTCAAATGAGCGATACTGCAAATGATATCCCCGTCTGTTCCCACGTCAACACATCCCACACTCACACCCGTGACTCCATCAGGGCCGCACGAGTCAGTCACGTGTGAACAAACGCGCTTCCCAAGGCTAATATTAATGTGCAACCTTTTTACCATTACACATCGCTTCTCTTTCTGAATGTTTACACTCAGACACCTGCAGCGCTCCCTCACCTGGCTTCCGCAGAGGGACGGACTGGTTTTTACACCTGCTTTGACACCTGTTTGCCCCCTCACACACACATACACACACACCTCCCCACAGCTTGCGCTTACACATCCTCAAGTTTGGCTTGTGGAAAAAAAAAGCCCAAGTAAAGAAAGGAGATTTTCTGATAGCTACGGCTCCTGGCCCAAGGAACACCACTAACCAGGAGAGTCAGAATTAGCCAGTTTTTCCAGCACTGCCACATTTTCAGATTAAGACAGGTGGCTGTTTACCTGATTGACAATATGACACCTTAAAAGGGAATGATCGCATTACAGTTTCATTCAGCATGCAGTTTAAAATACCTTGGCAGGCACCCTAACAGCAGACAAAACTATTGACCATGATAAACTTTATTTAGAGTCTATGCACGGCTGTTAAAAGTTACTCTTAAATTACAAGACGGGCTTCTCAATTGACACTGGTAATATTAACTTGCTTAATACCTGCTTGATCTATTTATTCCCAAAGAACAAGTCCTTCTGCTCTAAGGTGCTTTCCATATTTTACACATTGAGAGTACAACACATAGAGAACATTGTTGTCTTGTAAGCAGGCACCCAAATGCAACAGAAATCATATGTCTAGTTATAAACACTCTGTTCAAAATACACTGGCCAAGGCAGAGGAGAGTGGTCATTTAATCTTCAGCCCCACATCCTCAGACAGGGACAAAGACACTAGGTCTCCTGTCTTTGTCTCTTAAACAGCAGTCTTGGCAAAGCCACTGGCCTTTTGAAGCTTGGGTGGGTTTTGTTATTGAAACAACAGAAGATTTCCCAATCCAGCCAAGTCAAGCAGCACACTTCCTCTCCCCAATCACCCAAGTAAAATCTGAACCCCTCTGGGGGCAGGGAGAGGGGGCCTGCACCTGTGTTAAAGGAACAAACCACAGCCCCTTTGTACATTTACTCATCTTTTTCTGCATTCTTTGGTATGGACAAACAAAAGACCATCAACCCCCCCCAAACCAGCTCAACTTCAGTTTTAGGAGGCAGAGAGTCTTATGAACAAGTGTGTTCAAGACTAGGCTGGCAGTCAGGTAAAGGCTGGCAAATATCATTTGCAGAGAGAGACAGAAAGAGAGGGGAAATATGGAGATACAGAGAGAGGGAGAGGAGCATTTGCAGGTGTTTGACAGTGGGGACATTCGAGAGGCCTGTTACGCACAGTGAACACCGGCAGTGTGTTTGTGCGGATCTTTGCACAGGAAGCAGGACCCTGAGAAGGCGTTTCCACAGCACTGAGCTCATGTACACAGAGCAGGGACACGCCCAACAGCCAGGCCACTCACAAAGCATTACCATCACCCCTGACAAATGTCACATTTCACCTGCTGGACTCTGCATTGCATATCAGAAGAACAGAGGATGCTTACACTAGACTATTACACTCTAATGCACTGTTTTGAAAACAAGACTTTTCATATTGATATATGTATGCTAAAGAGGACATTAATGACTGTCCACCTGCCCGTCTGCTGCCCAGCTGATGTATGACATGCAATTACAGAATAACTTTGGTGACGTTTTAGCAATGCTACATTTTAAATAATTGTTATTACTTTTTTATGTTACAGAAAAATTGCAAGAATGTTCGTCCTACCCTAGGTCATTGAGTAAAGGGCTGCCTGCCCTTATCGACTGGTGTGAGGAGATGACAAAGAGTTTATTTTTAACTGAGGTTAAGGAGCAGGAGGAAGACTGGGATGCCAAGGGGGTCGCCCTTGGACTAGATCAACAGAGAGAGAGGACTCTGTGAAACAGATCAGCCAAGAATAGAGAGAAAGGGAGGGAGAGAGAAAGAGGGGAGAGTGTGAGAGAGAGGGAGAGGGAAATGGAAAGAGAAAGAGAGAGGGAGGGAGAGATGGAGAAACAGAGGAGAGAGAAAGAGAGAGGAGAGAGAGAGAGAGAAAAAGAGAGTGGGAGAAAGAGGGGGTAGTGGCACATTCAGGGAGTGATAACAGGAGAAAAAGAAAGAGATAGTGGGAGAGAATTAGGGTATACTCAGTATTTGTGATTGGGATAAACTATAAATTGGAGTCTCCCCAACAGAACAAACGTAACCAAAACTCAGAAACAGAAGCTTGATATGTCTAATCAAACACATTCCCTGAGTTTGATCAATGAGCTGCCTTGAGAAATATCTGGTATGAGCTGAAACCCAACTTCCCAGTTTCAGCTGAGTGTGTTGAGATGTTTGACGTCTTTGATGACCTAGGAGAATTCCACCCATCTTTGAATCCCAGGCCCTGTCTGTGCCCTGACTCACTCAGCATGTACGCAAAGCACAGTAATGATGTTTCTTCCTGCAACATCCTTAGATCACATTGATTTTCCCTGTGAGAAGCTGAAAACAATGCAAAGTGAAAAAAGAGAACCACCGCATTACTTGACCAAATATAACAAGTATGACTCAGTCAGGACGTGATGGAGTCAATGGGGCAGTCAGTCAGTGACGGAGTCTGTGCATCATTCAGACAGTCAGTTAGTGAGGAAGTCAGTGGATCATTCATACAATCAGTTAGTGAGGGAGTCTGTGGGTCAGTCAGTCAATCAGTCAGTGACGGAGTCTGTGGATCATTCAGTCAGTCAGTAACACAGTCATTGGATGAGTCAGTAGAGCCAAGGCCATCATGTCCATTACTGTTTCTCTCAGTTGCAGGTAGACACTGTACTGAAAGGAGCGCATTCGGTAATGTAACAAAAGTTCACTTATAAGTTTGCCAGACTGTTTATACAAACTGCTGCCATGGGGGCACTAAGGAGACACGTGCTTCCCTGCATGTATGAGCCAGTTGTCTGTGAGCGGGCTGTCTGTGAGTGTGCTATCCGTGGGCAAGATGCCGGTAAGTTACGTATCAATGCGCATGTGATCTGTGAGTGTGTTGTCTGTGACACATGCATCTGTGAGCAGTGAAACAGCTGTCTGAAAGCGAACACTAAAATCCACTACAAGAATCCAGAATCACAGTCAAAATCAATCGCTCGGGTCCGTGTGGAAACGTACAGCAGAGTACAGGCCACTCCTGCAGTCCCCACACCTTTAGCTGAGCAACGGCAAGAGCATGACTTCCGAATCACACGTTACCATGGAGAGCTTCACACAACAATGAGAAACAAGGATCCATAGTTATATACGTAATAATGCGAATGAGTTGCTGTCAAAACCAACATAAGCAGAAACTTCTGAAACAAGCACACTGAACACAGAAATCTGGAAAAAAATGAATCCAACCTTTTGAGTGACATCACACAAATTTTGGGCAAGCACAAGATTCCAGAATATACAATACACAATCAAGACCAGTTTCTTACATCAATGTACATCAAATGACCCTCTCACACTGCCACTGAAACACCTTCAGAAGACACTAGCAGCATTTTCAGCGGAAGCTGTGCTCAGTGTCTGGCTCTATTTGTGAATGTGGAGCGCAATCAAGGACACCACTGACAGAACACAGCCCAACTGGCTCTGGAATGTGAGACACAGTCTAAAAACAGAGGGAGAGAAGGGAGAGCTGCACACTGAGAACGACCGCACAGGAACAACGACGTCTACCACACAACGCTGAACCGCTTCTCCCAAAACACAGACAGCTACATCGCTGGTCAGAGTGGAGAGTCTACTCTGACCTGACCTGTGGTCTGGCTGTAAAGTCAGCCAGCTGCCTGCATTCGGTTAACCTTGGAATGTAGATCACACAGACCCTGGCCAAGCATCCATAACACACTGCCATACTGGCATGATACAGAGGAGAACTGGCTGGAGGGGGAGAGGAAGAAGGACAGAAGGAGGAAAGGAGTACAGCTGAAAAATCAGGAAAAAGGGACAGAGCAGAAGAGAGGAAGAGGGAGAATGAGGAGATATCAGGGAAAAAAAGAAAAGGGTCGCTGAAAGATGTGAAGAGAGAGTGGGAGGGAGAGATAGAGGGGGTATGATATCAGGAGCAAGTGAGAGAGCAGGTGAAAGCAGTGATGAAGGGAGACAGATGGGGGTGACAGAGAGAGGGAGTGGGGGAGAGATGGATGGAGAGGACACAGAGAGGAGAAGATCGTACCAGATCCCCTCCATGTTCCTGAGGGAGCTGGTGGAGCGGGACCTGGGTTTCAGAACGATGCTCATGGTGTGAGCGGAGGTTCCCCCTCTGTTCCTGCGTTAATCCTCACAGAGCCCGGGCAGAGACCCGCATCACCAGCGGCTCTGAATTTCAGCTCCTCCTGGGCGCGTGGCTGCGGCGGCGGCTCGGAGCTCGGAATCGAGGGTCCACCGTCAGATGTGGCGCCAAGTATCCTCACTGTGACAGTCCGTGGGATCTCTGTTCTCCGGGCCAAAACGCCACGGGTTAGCTCTGAGAGTTAATCCACCCCGGAGAGCCTTCTGCTGTAACCTTACACCCCCCCCCCTCCAAACTCACAGAGACAGCAGGCATGCGAGGACTCAAATGATCAGGAATCACTGGATGAGAAGACTTTCACAGCAGTGGAAGAGGCGGAGGAAAAAAAGTGGGTGTGACAGAGACAGAAGAGAGAGAGACAGGGAGAGAGAGAGGGAGGGAGGGAGAGAGAGGGAGGCCTGCCACTGCCAGAGGGGTAGGGTTTGACAAAGAAAGCTTCTCCTAACTTCAGGTTCTCACTTGATTGTTTTATTCTTATTGACGGAAATGTAAATATCAATACTTTTTCGTTAAGACCGTACGTTCATATGCTGCTTTCTTGTTTTAATTGTCCTTCTTGATAATAATGTGTCAATTGATAGCTCAACTTGCATGTCATGTATCCCAAACTATGGGACCACTAATGTATTTTATCATGTCTACAAAGCAACATGAATAGAGAGACTATTATAAGAGGTTATTACATTAGTCACCTCCCACAGAATTGTACAGAGCTCAGCTGCACTCTAGCTATGCCACTCCACCATTGTTATATCACAGTGGTGTAACTCTGCCATTGTTACAACATGATGTAACTCCGCAACTGTTATATCATAATGATGTAAACTGGTTACAGAACAGCAGCTCCAGGTGTACAGGTGAACACACGGCACAAAAACAAACACATCCTCCCTCACCGTTCAGGGAATGTGTGTTGCACTGTACCAATCAGGATCCATGACAGATAACAGGCTAAACAGTGAACAAGACAAAAAGCATCAATCAATCAATCAATCAATCAATCAATCAATCAATCAACCAACACAAATGCATTTCATATGCACATTTTTGTGGTCCTGAACAAAGCATATTTTCCCAAGGGACTTCAAAACCACGAAAACCTGGAACCAATTGGGAATAACTGCAAAATTAGTCCCTGACCCTGAGAAATGGTGGTCAAGAAACACTTTTGCTTCAGATGGAAGAGAAATAAAGAGTAAAACACTCAAAGCAAAAAAGGTTTAATCTGCTTCACACACCACATCAAGGCACATTAAGCAGTACCACTTTCATTGGCCATCACTTTCAGTAACCTCCCATGTAACACAGCTAACTGACTGAGTTTATTGAAGCAAAACACATATATTTAAATAATATAAATGTAGTCTGGATGTGACAACCCCAGCTCCCAGAGCCACTGAGGAATTTCCAGAAACAAAGACTTTGCTAGTTTCTGTTAAACTAAATAGTGTAAAAGTGGAGTATGTATTAGGTTCACTCCTTCCATTAAGACGCTGAATAGAGTTGCCATGTGACACCAAAGTGTGTCTAGCAAACATATTGTTCAGCTTTTTAAAACTAGCTGCAGTGTTCTGGAAAAGCCATTGTGTAGTGTATGGGCTCCACAACACCTCCATTTATTTTACCTGCAAACAGGAAGTCTGCATGCACTCAACAAAGGTGCACGCATCACAATGACCTCATTGCAAAGGGAACCCCCCGGACAGGTGTGGGTTTGCCTGGCAGACAGGTGTGTCCCGCTTTGGAAATGTGAAACCACACAGAGCGACAGTAGGACAACAACAGCTGTTACTGTAACTGATCGGTTTGTAGGGAACGCGAGACGGACAGGGAATACCAGGAGCGATGTCTTTAAAAATGCAACTATTGCGAAAGACATTAACACGACACCCTGTCACTCGACCCCTGTCATTAGTGCATGATCTCTTCCATCAGGAAAAAATAAAAACTCTTTTCTATATAAAGATCTTTAAGCAATACAAACACATGGACCACAGGGTGTTAAAACCTGCGGCACTGCAAAGTGAACAAGGATGAGGAACATGCTGTTACATTACTGGTATTTAGCTCTTATCCAGCAACTTACATCAATTACAGGCTTTTTTTTTAAACAATGTTATCCCTTTTGCGCAGCTGGATGTTTATTGAGGCAATTCTGCGTTGTTACTTGTCCAAGGGTACAGCAGCAGTGCCCCCTTGGCGAATCAAACCAGCAGCTGCCCCTTAACCACTATGCTACATCCTCAACAACTCCACTGCAGTCAGCTCTGTTTCTCCCGCAGGTTAAAAATTATCAGTGATAAATGAGGTTTCACTCATCGCTCTGTCTATTTGGTCAGGATACTCCCTCGCCTGGGGCAAAGGTTTAACGTTTCACACTACATTTATACAGCTGGGTTAAACACCGGGGTGAAGAGGTGTCTTGCTCATGGCTACAACAGTGACACCTCACCTCAAGTCTACAGACTCGCACTCTAACCACGTCACAATCATGCCATATTTAGACAATAAGGCGGCCAATGAGACGGCTGCCAAATCAGACTCAGATCGGTTCGTTTCTAAGTTACCTTAAAGGGGACAGGTGAACATGAGATTTGGGTGGGATGGGTCTCACAGCAAAGGAAACAGCAGCAATTGTCGCCACCGCTGACTGTTCTATACTCCGTTTCTCGTGACCAAACACGGGACCAAGTCCAGGACAGCAAAGTGTCTACAAACATGGTGTCCTGCCACAGCCAATGACATGAAACCAGCATAAAGAAGGCCAACTGCCTCCACAGACTGAAATGTTTTGACTGAAGTTGACACACCGGTTGGTGGACTTCTGACACAATGAGTTGTGTTACTTTAAAGGTTTCCTGTGACCTGAATCAGAAAGAATATACTGACATTCCGTGAAACAGGACAATTGTTAAACACTAGTACCATCGTTTGTGCATGTTTGGCATACTTTGCAATTTGAGCAACCTCCTCTATTTGTGCGTTCTGATTGCTTATCCTTGTAAGTGGCTGGCATACATAAACAAGCCATTCACAGCTTCTGTCAGAGGCACAGAGGTGAAAACGAAGCTGATCATCTCTACGTTTCTGTAACAGCAATCTCGTTTCTACAAAATAGCCCAGCTTTATCACCCAAAATTAACAGGCAAAGAACCCGGATTTCAAGGGGGTGCCAGACACAAAAACATAATCAGAAATTAAGTGAACGTTGTAACATGAATTCTGAATGTGACACAAGCTGTTCGATTGGCATTGTGGGCACACAGGGTCCCCTCATCAGCCAGTTCACTCATGCGGAATATCTATTTCCAACAGCAGTCCTATAACTCACAGAATGGTGGAAAAACCAAAACGCCTCAAACAAAAAACCCTCAGGGATTTAGCAAGCGGCCTGTAGAGGGGGATGGGGGGTTACACTAGGGTGTCAAATAACATTTTTTGTAATATAGTAAAATAACACTATACAATCCTAAGAATATATTAGGACCACATATTTTGGATTAGCTCTGATGGGATCTTCAGGCACATACATACAAGCACATTCACATTCACATTCACTCTCTCTATCCGACTGATTCAATAGGAGTGGAACAGGGGTGGTCTGAGGGTCGAAAAAGTCTGTAAAATCCTGTAAAAATGTGAAGTGGGGGGGGCAAGTTGTGTCACATCTTATGAAAGGAAACTTGCTTTTCACTCGTAGTGTGGATTAAATCACAGAAATTATTATCCATCTAAAGCATAACATTACAACAGCATGTTTACTAAGCTGAAGCAATGTCACTGTCAACTTATCAGCTGGTCAGTTGGTCTACCTTCAATACTGAGCACTAGTGCCCCCTTGTGTCCTGAGGAGAAACATGAGTTTTGTGCATGTTACTGCAAGCAAGCTGGTGCGCTCAATGCCACCGCGTTATTTTCATGAGACAGAGAGTGAGTTACAGCCAGAGGCTGATATTGTGGTAGTTCTGCTTGAGCTAGCGTGAGAAATGGAGAACTTGACTCGCTTCGCCCTGACACTGCTGAGGCAGAAAAGGAGAACTTGGATATCGTAATAACCTGTTGTTGGAGAGGCTGCAGGCCACCCCCTCCAGCCCTCCTTTCATATGTCACACCACATTTTGTATGATACAGTATGGTTTGTATGTTACAGGTTGTGTTATGCTACATTACAGTGTGCTACACGCATTTTTAACCCTTCTCTTCCCTCTGGTTCCATCTGAAGCTCTTACATAAATGCAAACAGTCATTTCTGAGAACACTGCGGGGGAAAAGCCACTGTTCCCTGATGATTTACCTCTATGGCCTTACACTTCCCCCTCTGTGCCATAAACAGCTTCAGCATTTCCATCAGCTGCCCACCTCTCTCTCCCACGGCACAGAGACTAGGTTATCTCACACAGCAGCACCCCACATACCTGCAGCCCCATGCGGAAAAGCCAGCGTCTCAGAAACAACAAGCATCAGAAGCAGTTCACACACATCCCCCAAGGGGCAGTGTCCCGGGTTTGAATGAGGACCACTGTGAATGGCCCCCACTCACGCACAGCGACGGCCCCTCTCTCTACCTGAAGAACCTGAGCAAACCCCTCCTCCTCATGGCTCTGGGCTTGACAGGTAAACGTCCCGAGGTTCCCAGCCGGTCCACAACCGTCCGGGCGAGGGACTCTGACCAGAAAAGGGGAACCAGCAACCTCCGCTCTACAGGACCAGGAAGCTGTTCAGTTGTACAATGCACAGAGTTACAAAACTCCACCTCAGCAAAGAAGGAACCAAACGCCGCTGTGCGTTGCTGAGCAGGACTCTACGGAGTGAGGCTGCAGCCATTCTCTGCTTTGCAGGGCGGGGTGGAGGAGCCTGTGACAGCCTGCCTCCTACCCCTCCCGTGATCACAAGTACATCCTCCCCTGTGATGTTACTTTCACTCTTGTCCCTCATCCCAGTGCTTCAGTCGTATCTAAATCATGTTGATCTTCTGACCCGTTTAGGCTTTCTAATATCTTTCACAGGGTCGTCACATATCTCTACAATCAGAGAGAAATCTTTGCGTTGGGGGAAGCATTTCTGTCCAGGTGTGCTTTAATCTCCTGTTTTGGACTTGATTCTCTTTAAATATGCAACATTGTGGGAGAGCCGTGACTCCTCCCTTCAGTGTGTAATGTTATGGTAGAGCTGTGACTCCTTCCTTCAGTGTGTAATGTTACGGTAGAGCTGTGACTCCTTCCTTCAGTGTGTAATGTTACCGTAGAGCTGTGACTCCTCCCTTCAGTGTGTAACATTACGATAGAGCTGTGACTCCTCCCTTCAGCATGTAATGTTAAGGAAGAACTGTGACTCCTCCCTCCCTTCAACAACAAACACCTGCAGTGTTTGTTGTTGTGGTAACTCTCTCACAAGTTGGATCCTGTTTATGGGCAGTTATTATCAGTGCTGTCCTCCATGTTCTCAAACAGAACACAATAAGGCCTCAGCACCAGCTCCCTCATTCAGAAAGATTCATATCACTCAAAATGAATTACCTGGCTAGGCAACACTTACACCTGCATCTCAGTAGAAACAGAGCTGTATTCACTAGTTGCCATGACAGCACCTGAGACAGGGATTTTCTTCAGTAAATATTTTTAATTGGGGACTTCATTTCCTCTTTAGATTAACATATCCTGTGGCTGGCATGGACTGAACCTCCCACTGTCTGATTGAAGTAGATGTTACACTTCATGAATTCCACTAGAGGGCAGCAGAGGACTACACACACCCACACATAACCACTCAGTCCCAAAAGAACTGTACCCATAGGATGTTATTAAATGTGTAAATCTGTTTGTCATTAGCGTAAATAGACCAATGAAATCAAGCAGCTTTAATGACAATTTAATTGTTCTGATAATTTACACCCGCTGATTGAGAGGCAGCTCTGGGCTGATATGAATATCACACAACACCTGTCCTTTCACCTGTGTGCATCTGAATGTGACCACGATACTCAGGAGACAAACAGGTACATGTAAGAGCCGCATGTTCTTTACATATGACATAACATAACCAGCTGGCATAGGATTATTATCGATTATTAGGATTATTATAGGAGTGTAATAATGAAACCATGAATGCTTAGGGCAGGTAATCTCCTATGAACATACAAAACACTCCACACACCTGTACCAGGCTGCTTATGAAAACACTACTCAGCCAATCACCATTTCTATTCTCCCTCACCTCTTCATCCAATCAGAATGCCTGCTCTCTGTTGCTGTGCAGATGGACACAGAAAACATGTTGCAGTTAAACCGAGTTAAGTGTAAATCAGTACATATGCATCCATCACTCCACCTTCTGCAGGGCTGAGGCAAGGCTAGTTTATAAGGACAATCTGCTTTTCTTCTGTCTTCAGCCACAAAAATGTCAATTCATCTGATGAAAACCTTTCACTGCTTAATGCTTAATGAACAATAAAAATCAGGAGCCTGGCTTTGCAGCTGAATTTGAGTTAGATTTGATATGGTCCACACTGAGGGAGCCTGATTTGGATCTCACTGTAGCTAAGATTTTACTGTACAATACTGTAGCTTTCTCAGCTAAGTGTTCTAGCATGCACCAGTTTCATGCAGTTTCTTTGGTTCAGTGTCCCTCTGCCCCCCATGCAGCAAGTATGCCAAAAGGAAATGGGGGGAGGGAGGGGGAGCACACAAACCATGGGATTTCTTCAATGACTACATGGCCGATACGGGACAGTTGAGGGTTAGAAGGTGGGGGCATCTAATTAAAGTATGTAACATTTTGATATTTTTTCTGTCAGCACCCCACACAAGCCACAGTTAGCCTGTAACAACAGGGAATAAATATTCTCTGACAGCAATCCCCTGTCCCAGACTCTTTCATCCATGTCTGGGCCAAAACAAAGCCAGGAGGCTGTGCACAAGACAATACAAAAAATTTTAAGTGGAAACATTACATTTTATGTTGTTGTTCTGCTATTTGCCATAAGAGGGCAATCCATTCACATCTGTGGGATATTTCTTCACTATTGCTTCACTATATCACTGCAGCAACCAGACCAACAAGGACATCAATCTAGCATCAGGGCTAAAGTATTAGCACAAAGCAGTAATTGTGTTAGCACACTCATAGTGCTTTACATCATTCCTGAAAGGGATACACTGTATCCATATCATATTAGCATGCACACAGAGGCTCATAACGACCTGTAAGTGTGAAGCGTGACACCAGCTTACATACTGTGCCTAAATATGGTCTGCTTATAGACTGATTATACTCAGGTTTCTCTGAGAGCATGGAGTGATCAGGTATGGGGTACTACATGTAGAATGCATCAGAGATAATGTGTTTTATAAGCGCCATCTGCTTCAACTCACCTCACGTTTTGCTGGACGATTATTGGGGAGAGATCAGTGTTTTACATGCACATTTTTGATGTGTAATTGTTCAGTAGTTAATTGGTGTATGTGACGCTAGCACCTGGGGGGGTGGGTGTTCCACATCAAACAGCTCGTAAAACTTCTTGGTTCGAGATTCTTGGTTTTTAATGTAGGACCTCTGGGAAATATTTATTCTTAAAAGCCCTCATTAACATTAAAAAATGTTAAAAAAGTACATCCGCCCTCCAGCAAATCGGCAATGTTCAAAGCAAGGTGGTTTGCTGCCTTGCAATTATAATCAGTTTAAGTCACTTGAGTGTTGAATAACGGGTAGATTTTCACATACTTCAAACACCCTCTTTAGGAAAAATATCCCAACAACCGAATGTCAAAGACGTCCACCCGCTAAGCGAGTAATGACTGATTAAGCTTTTTTAGCTGCCCGCAGGAAAACACTGGCACACAGTGACAACCGAATGGCCCACACAGCATTTAAAGTATTTCTCATTTCGATTTTTCTGAGCTCCTTCATGAAGACATCGAAGTGCCTCATTTACTTTGTTGTTTGAATGACCTTTACAACAACTGGTGAGCTTATTAACCATAAAACATTCAAGAAACAAACTATTAAAATCAGGTCCACATCCATTTGGTGGGATAGACACTGGGGAAGAGAGCGAAGCACAGCAATCTTGGAAGCAGAGAAATGTGCGTGTGAAATGGAGTATGAGCAACGTTTGAAACACTAGTTTTTAGCAAGGCGCGTATGATTTAGGTGCGCAGAGCCAGCCTGCTCCATCACAGGCTGATGTGGAAGCAGAGAGGGCAGGCAGCGTCGGGCTGCTGTTCACTCTGTTAATTCATGCTGTCCTAACAGCATCGATACTGACTCACTTCATTACCAGCACTCAATATCTTCACCTGGTTCCTGCCAGGTCCTGAGTGATGGATCGTTTTGTTTGTTTGTTTGTTGTTTTTTTTTTTTTCTCTGCACCCGGGCGAAACCTAAGACCGTCTTTGTGCACCCTGAAATGCATTGCCATGGAAACCCCATTATTTCACCGGCTCTTCCTCTCGTCCGGGACTCCGTGACTGAGCGCTGGTTTCCATGGCTGCTGCTGGAGAGAGGCGGGGGCCCTCGAGAGTTTGTGTATGAAAGCGGCCGGCCGTCCAATCAGAGCGCTGCACCTGAGAGACGACAGCCTGTCAGAAGCAAGCGGCGTCGTGAGGAGAGAAAGAAAGTCACCGCACGCCCTGTCTGGCTATATTGTGCTGTTCTTTCTTAGACAAGTGAAGGGCACAAGAGCCTCGTATTAATGCTGTAGTCAGGGAGGAGTGGGTGGGAGTATGCTTTTAGTGTGGGAGTATGTCTTGAGTTTAGTGTGGGAGAATGGCTTTAATGTGGAAATATGGGTTTAGTGTAGGAGTATTGTTTTAGTATGGGAGTATGGTTTTAGTGTTCGAGTATGGCTTTATTGTAGGAGTATGGCTTTAGTGTAGGAGCATTGTTTTAGTTTTGGAATATGCCTTTAGTGTTGGAGTATGGCTTTAGTGTAGAGTATGGCTTCAGTGTCTGAGTATGCCTTTAGTGTCCGAGTATGGCTTTAGTGAAGGAGTATTGTTTTAGTGTAGGAGTATTGCTTAAGTTAAGAGATGATTTGCTGAGGTTCAGGAATGTGTGGAACAACTGGCCTAAATCTGTGATCAATTAATCATTAAGTGTATTTACCACTGTGACTTATGCCTTTATAATGAAATTGTGCAGCATCACACAAGGGGCTATTATGAGCTCCTGCAATCACTTCTGCCTTCAGAACTGCTCAGTAACACCCTGCCATCTGCCCTGCCCTTAGGGAAGGAGAGAGCAGGAGAGGGATGATGGAGGGGGCTTTGAGGGGATGGGGTGGGTGAGCCCCAGAGTTGTTTGTGGCCACAGGAGATCCCTCAGAGCGCAGATGCTCTCCGCTCAAGAGGGTGCAACGCGAAAACTCCGCAAAGACATTAAATATGCAAGAGGAGCCTCTTCACTGGCTCTGCCTTCCCACAAGGCACTGCAAGAAGCAAAAGCCTGGGCTGCCGGACACAAGCTTTCCACGGGAGAAGAAACAAAGCTCAGAAGCCTCTGCTTGACACAGCGATGGGAAATCAAAGTGACGAATAAACAAAAGACCAGAGAGGGATTAGTGGTGTGGGGTGAAAGAGATTTCCCTACGAAAGCCTCCCTCGCCATGGCGTGAGGGGATTAGCTCTCCCTTACTGACAGCAGAGTGGGAATAGATAGATGGCAGGATGGTAAAGCAGCGCGCGCTCTGACGTCAATGCGCCTCCGGGAACAGCAGATGCTTCGGGACCATGCCATTGGCTAGTGGCAGTGATCACGTGACCTGGCACAAGCAGAAGATGGATGCCCACAGTAACGAGGGAATTTTGGGATTTGTTAGTTAATGCGGCAGAGAGGCCACACCCCCCTTTCTGTAAACAGACCAAACAGGCTCATCGGCAGAATGACAGACAGGCCTCACCCGTGGCACTGATTGGCTGAGGAAACACTGAACACTGATCAAGTTATATTAGAGACAATATTTCTAGAGATCACATGACTTTTAGCAGCAAGCATAGGAGCAGCGCTCTCATTGCAAAGCACTAAGGAAATGCACAAATAACTCCTGCATAGTGCAAACTAGAATCCTGATTTTGGGGTTCAGGGTCCTCAGCAAAATTTGTAGTTTTCTTTCAGCAGATGTGCTAACAACAAGGTCATTGAACCAGTTCTATCAATTTATTACACAGTGAAAACAACTGTAACAATAATTAAATCAACACTGAGAGTCAAGTAAAATTTGTATCAAACTGTACAGAGAATCCTTTCACAAGGTAAATCTACATTACATGTTTTTTAAAGAAAGCAAGAGGCTGTGTCCCTAAAGAAGGATTATTGTTAGAGGCTTAGTCTTAATCTTCAGTCAGTGATTTTGGTGCAGTTTTGGGAGTGTAATTTGGCATTAAACTCTGTCATTTTGCTCTTTTTTGCGGTGGGGGGCATGGGGTGTTGCTTGTTCTCCCTCTCCAGAGGAGAGTGATTAAAAAGGCATAGAAACGCTGAGTTGCAGCTGCACCTGATCAGGTGACACAGTGTCTGTTCTCTCTGTCATTCACTGTTGAGCTCTCTCATAACAACGTTACTACAACATCACAACAACGTTGGAAGAACAGTCAGCATTAGGACTGGTTTAGGGGCCCTAACCAGAAGGCTGTAGGTTCAAATCTTTAATGGGACACTAAATCAGTAAAAATCCTACTCTGTAATGGATGATATGTAAATATCTATATGTAAATACAGTATATATGAATGTGAATGTTATATCTAACATGAGTCATATATAAGTGTGACTGATCAGTACATCAGTGACGTATTACATAAATCCAAGCAACCCACATCTGACAGACAGAGTCTCCTTCACCCAGAGACAAACTGCATGCCTCAAGGGGGCTGCAGCTTTGACGCATTTTCAGAGATTACAGTCGTGTGAAAACCTCACCAGGATCTGATGCATCTCCACCTTTCCTGCCTCTGTAGAGAGATCGATCCTGCATCCATATTTAAACAGCCGGCCCACGATAAGATTTTATGTGTGTGCGTTTATTTCAGCGTTCCAAGGGAAAAAGTGCGTTTTCAAAGCAGAGCTCAGAGAGGGAGAGAGAGAGAGAGAGAGAGAGAGAGATCCCCGGGCCTGAGTGCGCACCAGCAGCAGAGAGGAGCAGAGCATGGCTGCACCAAGCTGAGGAATGTTTAATTATATTCCCTATGAAACTTCAAATAGTTGGACACTCTGCTGCACTTCAAAGCTATGCTAGTTGCTCCATAAGTGAAAAATGCAATGGTACATATGCATGCAGTATATATCGGTCATACAGAGAATTACTACTAGTATTATTATTATTATTATTATCTATTTCCTTAGCAGATGGCCTTATGCAGGCTGAATTATTCATAGATTATATTCATATTGTAATATGAAACAATGGCATGCAGATGACACAAGTTATGTTGCTTCATAACTTGCATGGCATATAAAATGAGGAGCTACTCAGTCATGATGCCCTTACGCAGAGGAAAACATTACAAAACCTTATTTTAAAAGTTTACATGGCTGGATATTTAATCGAGACATCCATGCTTTGAGCACATCCCTCCAGAGTACAACAGAAACCCCAAGCTAGGATTTTTACCTGCAGCTTTTTCTACAGCAAGACCAGCCCCCTCACGCTCAGCCAGGAGAAACCATGAGAAGAATCACCGCCTGGACTTACTCTAAAATAAACTCAGCAGAGAAACAGATTGTCTCTGGTCAAAAAGATGGGCTGGACAACCTGTTCTTGTCATTACTGTAAACTTTCTTAAGGTCTTGTATTCTGTGATGCTGAGCACCAATCAGAAGCGAGGACTCCTTAGCGCACGGCTGGGGTTGATCCTCCTCTCTCCCGCACCACTCTCTGATCCCACGCGGACGGAGGCGTCTCTGTGCGTGGGGGCCGAGCCGCGTTCTGATGGCAGGGCCCGCACTGCGTCCCGCCGCGAGCGGGAGAGCGTTACATCACACCTCTTAAAAAACCAAGCCCCCACGGTGCGAACGGCAGAGCCGGGCCCTCTCACACAGCCAGCTCCGCACACGGGCAGGGGAACAGCCTCTATCTACTCCTCACTCGCTTATGTAACAGGCACACGCACACACAAACATCATGAGTCATTAAAAGTTAAGATCTCCCTCTCTCTAATTACATGCATGTCACTTCTATGCATGAGAAAATAACGAAAATAGGACGCTTTCTTCTGCAGCGGAGAAATGGCTGTTCCATACTCACCCCAAAGCCACAACACAGCATTACTACACTGGAAAAGAACCAAGACTCCATAAAATCCCAGTTACATTTCACCAGCTGCTTTACTGTACCTGGAGCCAAACCATGAGAACTCGCTGTCTGTTCTCTGCATCTTCTGACAAAGGTTTCTAAAATAAATGCTATGTGAAGAAAATGATGCATGATGTTTAAATTCACCACTTGTTGGTAGATCTTTGGTAGGGAGGACCCCTGTGATACTGAGGTGACCCATTGCGGTCTTTGTTTTGCTTGTTTGTAGCACACATGCCTCTGCAGCTATGCTGTATAACTGCGCAGCGTTCACACGGCAACACCAACGCTGCCCTCTGCATTACTGCAGCACCCCCGCATGGGTCTGCACAGCTGTGATGCTCCTCCTCTCATCATGTTGCACGCGATTAATGCAGTAATACGGCAAGGTGTTGCGCAGGTGCCTGTGACGGAGCATCACTTCTGACAGAGCGTGGCCCTGATGGTTGAAATTGAAACTGACCATACGTGATGGTGTACAGGTTGCGGTCAGTATGTCTGGTTTTAAAGATGGCTGCCCTATGCAACACCGCCCGCTGCTGGTGTGACTGCAGCTGGGATGAAGCTCTCCGAGCCCCTTGTTTGAGGACAGCATCGCGCTGTCTCTCCAGAGACTCTGACTCGCAGCCTGGGACCAGACAGCAGGAAGAGGAGCTGCATGGAGATGCTACAGAGCTGACTGCAGCAGGGGAGCAAGGTGCAGCTTCTGATAGGGCAATCACAGGTCCTATCAGGTCAACTTTTGGAAGACCATATCCCACAAAGGGTGAGGTAATTGGTCCAGAGAGAACGATATTCGAACACACATGTAAGTACAAAAAGGATCAGTCTGTACTGTATGATAACTTCACAGAGTGGAAGCTCCCCTCCCCTGCTCACCCCCAACACTCTCCCTCCCTCTCTTTCCCTCTCTCCCTTGTTATTTACAGTCTGCTGTCTCATCCCGCTCCTTGCTGTCTGATTTACTTTCAGTAATACAGATCCATTGCAGTTAGAGTTTACCACTATCTATTTAAACGGTCTCGACACAGCCGAGCTGTAAAGACCATTATAAATCTCTTGGGAAGGAATGTGGATTGTAAACGGACATGTCCAGAGAAAGGCATGTTAAAAACACTGCCCACCAGATTAGAAGAGAAAAACACTACTCACAAACACACAAACATATACATATGTATACAACAAACTAAATACACTACAAAGTTGTGTGTGTGTGTGTGTGTGTGTGTGTTTGTGTGTGTGCACGCATGCATGTGTATGTGTGTGTGTGCATAAGTGCATGCATGTGCATGTGTCTTAGTGTGTGTGTGTGCATGTGTGTATGTTCGTGTGTGTGCATGCATGCGTGTGTGTGTGTGTGTGTTTGTGTGTGTGCACGCATGCATGTGTATGTGTGTGTGTGCATAAGTGAATGCATGTGCATGTGTCTTAGTGTGTGTGTGTGTGTGCGTGTGTGTATGTTTGTGTGTGTGCATGCATGCGTGTGTGTGTGTGTGTGTACGTGCGTGTATGTGCGTGTGTGTGTATGTGAGTGTATGTATGTATGTATGTATGTGTGATGTGTGAGCATGTGCATCAGGGGGCTGCGTAGTCACAGAGGCCGCTCGTGGCTGTAGCAGGCTGCGATCCTGCCTCCGCTAGGCTGGCTGTGGGTTAAACAGGGACTCTGACACTCTGTGCAGTCTGTTCACGTCTGCGCTGATGGAAACCTCCACGCTAATTTCGCTGAGGTATTGAGCTTTATCTGTGGAACCTGATTTATGTACAGATACTGCCTCTTCTCTGGCACAACGCAGCCAATCCACAGGAGATTACATGAGCCGATTTGCCCTGATCATTTTTCATTACATTCTCCTACTCTGGTCGAATATATGAAATTCAGTAGCAACGGCAGGGGGAGGCAGAGAACTTGACTACATTTCATAATCGGCCTCAAGTTGATTTCAGTTGTTACATGTGCTTAATAGGCACAGCAGTATCAATAAAATATTAAAACATCTCTCACCCCCATGCAATATTCTCAAGGCCGAGTCCATCTTTAAAACCACGTTTCTGTAATGTTGAGAAAACGTGAATGTGACATCACGACAGCAAACCACCACAGCCAGGCCCTAGGAGGAGAGGGTCTGTGTGGGCATGGAGGCCTGTCGACTCACAGGTATTACAACTCTTTTTTTATTCCAGTTTATTCATTTATAACAAAACCAAACGCACGGAGAGAAAGACCTCTTTGAACCCTCTCCATCTTCATGCAGACTACAGCGCTGACATCTTTCAGCAAAGTAATCCTTCTCAACAGGAACCCCCACAAGTACAGTATCAGTGTTCCCTCTCAGGGTATTGTGCCTTGTCGAATTCAGAAGCGTGAGAGTTTTTATTCTGAGCTGGCTTTTCAGCAGTCATAGAATAGCAGCTCCTGGCCAAGCACACCTGCTTGCTGTCTGCCGAGTTTGTTGTGCAACGTTAATTAATGTCGTTAGGCTTCACTGGGCACTTCACAGCAGCACGGAGTTTGTTTAAGGTGTGAGAGACGGGGTGGGCACAGGGTGAGGATAAAGAGATAAAGCCAGCTTACTATGGCTGTTCTTTTTGCCTTTGCATAGCATCAGAGCCATGTAATGCACCTGAAAACACACCCATTCAGACCTCACGCGACCCTACACCCCAAGCCCAAAACCAGATGCAGAGAATCGCAGCTCTTTCCGATCATTGTCAGCCTCTATAAATACGGTAATAAGATACTTGTTCTTCATTTGCTCATAATTTCAGACACAGAGTGATGAAATGTGGAAAGAGACAAAGAACGCTGGTGATGACTAAGTCTGTTAAGCAGCTGGGGTTAAAGGTCAAACATGCACAGTCAAAGATGCAAAAACACCAAGCGAACACAAGCGCACAAAGTACAATGCTGTCTCTGCTGATAGGACATTTAAGAATGCACTGCACATGAGTTTTCAGACATTTCTTGGACATGTAAGAAGCCAGGGGTGACCAATAACAAAACCTCAATGAATTCTGCCTTTTCTGCAAGTCTCTTATGCAAATCTGCTCCTCATTTGCACTGAGGCAATTACTGAACACACGCAGCACCTCCACAGAACTCTCCTCTCAGAAGAGAGGGCTCTAAAGCCCCAGTTAGCCTCATTTCCAGCGAATTCCTGCATCAGCCCAGGGCGTGTGCAGATGGGGAGCTTTGAAGAAATGATGACACCCAAGAGCAGGGGACAGACTCCAGCCCCATCTGTCTGTCCTGACTGCCACTGTTTCTGCTCTGACTCTCTCTGTCTCTCGGTGTCTCTAGCTCTCTCCCTCTGCCTCCCTACCTCTCTCTGTGTGTCATAGCTACCTGCTCTGAGCCCAGTCCTTTGTCACCCCTTTCACTGCTGCATTTATGATAATCATGCTGCATGCGGAGGAAGCTTCTGCAGGGAGTGAGCGGATTTAATGAATCACTGATGAATGAATGAACCTCAGCCTCTTACCTGCTCACTCACACTTATTTAACAGTCCAAATCTCGTGGTTTATCATGTGGTTTAACGTTACATTAACCGTTCATTATGTTTTTGTTGTGCAGAGCAACTTACGCAGCATTCAGGTTCTACATGTGATCAGTGTATACAGCTGTACCTTTACTGAGGCTGTAAGTACCTTACCCAAGTGCACAGCAGCAGCAACCCCCCTAGGAATCGAACCAGGAGCCTTTGGGTTATGATCACTGTTGCTTACCACTACACCACAATGCGTGCCAGTGAAATATAAATCAAATAAAAGTTCACTGTCTGGGTAGAGCTACAGAGAAAGAGACAGATCCAGGGAGAGAAAGGCAGGCAGAAGCAGAGAGGTATGGCAGACAGCTTTACAAAGCAAGGGAGAAAGAGGACACACCTGGAAAGAGTGAGTTTTTTTACTGTGTGCTTGAGCACTCCTCAAAGAGTTTGCTTGTCCCTGGTATGAGACAGGCTGAGAAACATTCCACAGTGAGGCAGTGTGGCTGGTATCCACTCTCACACGCACAGCGGAGAGGGGCTGTGATTTTCCTCAAGAACCATGAGATATCCTACACAGATGCTCCGCCTTCACATAATGTTCCCATTTCATGGCACAAAATGACCAGAAAAACCTACAGATGTTGCATGGCAACCATGAAGGCCCTGTGTGCTGGTTATTACCCTGATAGTGCTTATGGAATGTTATTTTCAGGTTGTTGCAGGTGTACAGAAATGCCCGTGCTGGGAAACGTAACCCAGAGATTTGCGTCAGAAATCGATAATAGCCACACTGCAGCAGAGCTTCAGATGGCTTCCCTGGCAGGAGGAAGGAGAGGCAAGAGAGAGGAAAGGGCAAGGAGACACAGAGAAAGAGAGAGAGAGCATAAGAGAGGGAGAGGGAGAGAAAAAGAGAGACATGGAGAAAGAGAGTGGGAAAGATAAAGAAAAGGGACAGAGGCAGAGAGAGAGTGAGAAGATGAAAAAAGAAGAAACACATGTGAAGAGAAAAGGAGAGGCAGACAGAAAAAAGAGGGAACAAGAGAGAAGAAAAGAGGGAAAGAGAAAGGCTCTTAGTTTTTAGTTCTCTCGTGACATCAGCAGTCCCTTATCTGGGGGACCACTACACCACACATTACTCCTATTAATACAAATATATCTAACCTAATTAAGAGGAAATTGTTAAGTTGTGTTTTAGTTATAATTGCACTGCCGTTAGCCCTATTGGATTCAATTTTTCTTTCTGCAGGAAAGGTGAATGTGGTTATAAACTAATTAGCTGAGCAGAAATGAAACCTGTTTTACGTCTTTGTTGGAATGTATTTTGGAGGGTAATAAAATGACTGAATGGATGAGCATTGGTACCGTACTTCATTTGCATAATTGTGATTTTGTATGAAAGCAATTTCCCATGCGACAGATTTTCATGAGCTCCATTACAAGGTGTGAATTATGCAAACTGCAGTGCATCCTGGGAAACCCTCTGACATTAAACTCTTCAGGTAATTAGAGATGTGGTGGAGGACACAAAATAGATTTATGTTCTGCATATATTCGCTGTATTTTCCATTTGGGTCATTTATTTGTCTACCCATGAAAACACTGGTGCTTATGGCAGATGGTTATTATTAATATTTATCTGTTAGAGTATTTATCTACTAAGCAAATATCAGAGTACCCCCTCCGCATAGCATTACCTTATACACATTCCCATATACTCACACAGACACACACACTCACACTTTCACACACACACTCACACACACACATTTTCAAACACCTCATAAACTCTCACACACATACATACATTTTCACACACACACTCACACACACAAACGCACACACACACACTCATACTCACATACCCAACAAGAAAGACGCTCAGAGATAGATATTGTCTTTCAGCCACATATGCACATACACACCCACACACACAGCCACATACATACACGCACAAACAATGTGCTAGATATATCCTGTAGGGGCTCAAAGACCAGAGAAAAAAGCAGGAACGAGTGTGTTTTGTTAAAAATAAAACCTCCGACGCCTCTTGTGCTCGTATATTGAGAGCTGAACTGCTTCCGAAAATACCCCTCAGGAGGGACCCTGTGGGCTGTTTATGCAACAGCAATAGAGCTGTCTGCATGCTTCCGCTCATATCACTGCAAACACCGGTGTCAGAGCGCAGATCCGGGCTCATTTACTGAGCTTTGCTGAATGCTAAGAGATTCAGTGAAAACTTAGGTGAGAGTGATGCTATCAGACAGAATTACGCACAGTGACAGGCGCTGGAGACAGCTCCACACTGACTGCAACAGCATGTCAGCTCCAATATATTACACAGTAATACACACACACACACACACACACACACACAAAACACACATACACACACACACACACACACACACACACACACACACACACACACACAACACACACACACACACACCCCACCCACACACACACACACACACACACACACACACACATGAACATACACACACACACACACACACATAAACATGTATACACGGATGCAATTAAAATGCAGATTCATCTAGATAGATGCGGGTGTGGAAATGTGACAGAATTTTAAGTTTCTGATTTCTCTTTGGTAGAGTTGGTACTGTTGATGTTGATGGTGCTGTTCTGTGTGTGAACTGAAACAATGTCTTTGTGTGCAGTACAGGTTGAGGTAAAGTCAGGGGTCAATGCGATTTCAGTTCAGTGCCAGGACTCTTACAGACTTCAAAAGCATGTAGACACATCACACTCACAAAAGCACCATCACCTGAAACAGCCAGCAATAACAGCTAAGATCTGATTGGCCAGGCCTGAACATGAACTGGCTCTTAGCTTGCCATTAGTTTTGATGGTATATCTGTAACACAAAAAATCATCTCAAGCAAAAAATCTGTCTACACAGAGAGAAATACAACGACACCATCTGACAGCAGGTTTCACACGTAGAAAATTTTCTGTTTGCCGGACAGCTTGAAGTTCTTCCATAAACGCTTTGGTAATATTCACAGCTGATCCTTCTGGCTTCTCCACGTGTTTTCATCCACACTATAGGCTGAGACGCTGCTGTCTCACACAGATCCCAATCTGATTCTGGTCGCCACAACGACAAAAATATTGACGTAAGAATCCTGATGTCTCTGTGCCGCTCTCTTAACAAAGGTGAGTGGGGAAAGGGGAAATGACATCATCCACAGCAGATGCACCTAGAGTGATACTTCAGAGTCGTGGATTCACTGCATTGCATTTCAAAAAATCAATCCATCAACAGAATTTTAACTGATACAGCACTCTTAAGAACAGAACTGTCACACAGTTTGTTAAAATAACTCCTGTTGAAGAGGATGTAGTTTACAGTTTTTTACAACCGTTTTCACACTTAGGTCAATACCATGGCCACTTTTTCAAAACTCTTAACACTGTGTGCTTAACAACCATGCATACGAGCACATCAGTTAATCTTTCGTGCAAAATGCACTACAACCACCAAAACACTTCATAATTCACCCAAAAGTGACTCGTGCTGCCATAACTATAGCAAATGCTCTCTCCCAGCAGACTACTTTGTCACTCAAAGTACAATGGACTGAAAAACAGAAACAACTTGAAGCATTGCAAAATGCATAGATTATGTGTTGCTGTATCCTCTGTTTTAGCATAGATTACTGTAGCGTTGCATTTTAAAAAAGAAAAAAAAGAATGACACCTCTTTAGAGTACATATTGTAATACAAAACAAATAATTCTAAAATGTTTCATTACAGCAATATGCTAAATTTCTGTTACTGTATAGGCCTACCACAGCACAACAAAAAGCATGCAGATGTTACGTATTCATTTCCAGTGCATTAAGTTTATTGTTTATTGTTTATAGGATCCCGTTAGCCAAGCCATACAGCCCCGCTTTTCTTCCTGGGGTCCGAAAAATAAAGAATCATGATAATCAAATTTAAAAACACATTACATTGCAAGAGACATCAAAAAAAAAAAAAAAAAAACTCCAAAGACACAAAAATGAGTTATTTAAATAAGAAGGATAAGCATTAAAACACAATCATTGTGAAACACACTAAAAGAAGACGGGTAAAAAAGAAAACACTACAAATGCACGCACTAACAAGGATTGATATAATAGCAGTGATTAGGTGTATATCTGACCAAGGTAATTCTTTACTTGCTTTTTAAAAGTAGATTTAATATTTATTTTTGTTAAAAAAGATGGCAGCTCATTCCATGATGTAATTGCTCTTTATATAAGTGTGCGTTGAAGTGAATTGGTACTAGCCTTTGGTACTACAAAACGTCCTTCCACCGCATATCGTGTGCTATAGGTGTGGGAGTAGCAACTTTTATGGAAAAGATTATATTGATTTGGTGGGGTATTTTTATTTAAAATTGACCAGGTTGAGAGTAGTAGAGAAGCGTTTAGCCTATCTTCAACTTTAAGCCAATGTAAACTTGAATGCATGCTGTTGATGTTTGTTCTATATGGACATTTGAGAGCAAGGCGTGCTGCTTTGTTCTGGACCAGCTGAAGTTTTCCCAGATGTTTCTTTGTGGCATTTGACCATATGATGTTACAATACTCCATCTGAGCTAGAACCAAGCCACCCTTCTTGGTTAATTCAGGTGTAAGGTATGTACTGCAGCGCCTAAGTAAGGCAAGGCCTCTACTCATTTGGTTTACAATCTTGTCAGCTTGCTTTGACCAGGACAATCTACAGTCTAAGATGACACCAAGCAACTTTATTTCCTTAACCTAGTTGCTTGGTGTCAACTAGGTTATGATGTGTTGTTGTTTGTAACCTAGTTACAGTACATGATACAGTATACCTCAGTAATACCACTGGAAGTCTGCTGTAGCCCTAATGCTGATCCATGGTGTACTCTGTATTTTGGGTCAAATTTTTATGATTTTCACATTTACTGCAACATTCTCCCTTGCCTTGAACCTTTAGAAAAAAATCTTTAGCATATCTTATCCACCCCTACAATCCCCCTTGCCCCATATTTGAAGGCAAGTAACTATCATGACACCAAGAACAAACTTTTTGATCTGTTGTTTTGCCTGTCACAATACTTTAGATACTACTGTTGAGTGTGGTAAATTTACTGTAGTTGCATTCTTGGGTCACCTTCTCTCACTGATAGCCCATGACTTACATATACAGCAGTAATAGTGGAAAAATCTCTTCAGCGACAACTACATCTATATTTTGCCTATATACATGCAAATTTCAACGCAAATATGACCTCTCACAAAAGTGGTAACAAGGCTGGAAACAAAAAAACTGAATAAACTTTCTGCTAAAATCAGAATAATCTGTCTTATTTCAAGCATATAGTTTCATTTGTCTGTCAAAATGCAGCATATTTCCTTCTACAGTGATCTAAATTTCGTTAGGTTTTGAAGTGAAAGTTAACTGTTTTGAACAGAGTATCTTAATGTCTGCAAAATTTGCTGTAGTTGTACAGAATTTTGCTAGTGGTGAACTTTGACTGAGAGAGGTATTCATGAATTTCAGAAGAAGTGGTGATTGAATGCATTTTGTATGAAAGCAATGCAAAAGTATACACAGTTTAGTTCACATAGTCTACTGATATGGTGGATGTGTTAAGTGTTTTGAAAACGTGGACATGGTATTGAGACACGTGTGAAAATGATTGTAAAAAACTGTAAATGAATATTGAAGCTGCTGTAACAATGAAGCAGCACCAGCCAGAGTGAGAGTCATGTCCCAGATTAGATGTCTTTACTTAGTCCCCAAATTTCCCCGCCTGGGAATCAATAAAGTGTTATCTTATCTTATTTTATCTTATCTTAGTCTTAATCAAAACCCCATGTGGCAAAATAACATTGACAAAATGAAACATTTTGGTGCACAGAACCATTCAAAGCTGAGCTTGTGGGGTGAGGTAGCCAGTGCACATGGACAAGAGCCAGACATTGACAGTATGTCATTTTAAGCTGCGTGACATACATGAGTAGCAATGTGGTGTGGTGGAAAGCAGCACGGTATAGTACTTTCCAGGACTCTGTAGTACAGTAGTGTACTCTATAGTACAGCACAGAGCTCAACAGTACTCTATAGTAGACTGTTGAGTATTGGGGTTTACAATACTCTGTGGTACTGTACTCACACTGTTCCCAGTGTGAACCCTCATTTCAGAAGAAAAGACCACTGTTACTGTCTGAAGCATCTCACTGCCTTTCTAAAGCACCTTTTTCAAAAGAGACCAAGGAGAGAGAGGGGGAGGTAGTGGGCATAATTCACAATGCAAGGGACTCCAATCACAGCTAATCCCCACCAAAGCAGCTCTAAGACTCCAGAGTGGCTGCCATGGTGACCCAGGGGAGGGGCATACGGTATGGGTAATAAACTCCAAACTGGCCTGTAGTGTGCTGCATCAGTGAGACCCCCCCCGCTGCTGACTTCCTGTGCCCCCACTCTTCCTCGTCTTCTCGCTCTGCCTCTCACGGGAGTCTTCAGAGAGACAGGTCTCTCCTAATGAACAGCTCTCTCTCCCTCTCTCTCTGTCTATCAGTGTGTTGTTGCTCCCTGCTTTTTCACTCTCTCTTCCGACCCCCATCTCACTTTCCCTCTCTTCATGGCTCTCATTTCTCCCCTGCATCCCCCTCTACCTTCTCTCTAACTCTCTTTGTCACACAAACACTCACTGCTCTCCATCTCCTTAGTGCTGTACGCAGTCACATTTCCTACAGAGAGGACCATCAGAACCAGTGAAATACTCTGAGTAACATACTCTGAGTACTCTGAGAAAACATGATGATGACGATGATGACGATAACGTAGGGCAGTGAGTGGCGTTGGGGGTGAGATTGCCAGGCTAATTTCGGTTGAGGTTGTCTCTGATTCCTCAATAGGTGGAGGTGTATTGGCTCGTTGTCGTGCCGATGGTGCTCAGGAGCAGGTCGGCAGGCGGCAAATTCAATTCCTTGAAAACCCATTGTGGTTGAAAATTGTCTCCACAGAAAAATCTAGCCAAACCCAAAATAATTGCATCAGTGACCGAGAGAATGAAAAGAGCTAAAAATAGACTCCGCATGAGGCCTCTAACGCCCCCCAGATCCTCCTTCATAGTGCAGGAAACACAGTCATTCAGCACCGCACGTTTTCTCTTTTGGATTTCACCATACGTGAAAATACCTTTTTAACAATACGTGAAAATCATTTAACAATGCCAAGCTTTGCTCAATCTACAGGACCCTGTCAAATATCTTGAGATGCAGCTCCTCTCTTCTGTCATATTGAAACACCTCTCCAATGCAGGTCCTCTCTCTGTCTTTTCTGGAACACACTATATAATCATGTGTTCTTTGTGTGTGTGTGTGTGTGTGTGTGTGTAGGTGTGTGTTCTCAGTTATATCATTTCCACTGTGTTGTCAATCACACCCCTGCTGGTTATCTGGCCAGTGATGGTACCACAAGATTCCAGTCTCACAGAAATCCCTGTCATGCTGATAAACAGTGGTATTACTGCAGCAGGCAGCAACCTGGCAGTTTCGCAAACAGATTTCTTTGATGAAATGGCTCTGCATTCAGGATTAACACTTATCAATACATTCTACACAACACATCGGCTTCACTCAACTTGTGTAAAAGAAGTTGTGTTTTTGTTATCCTAGCATCAAAGTCACCAAAGAGTTTGCATGTGGCCATGCCTCTGAGTGAATTTTTTAATTGATTTTCAGGGTGATCTTAGTTCTAGCACTATACAATGTACTACACAAGGACACTTGTTTATGTGTATCTTTTCTGCATTCATGCCAGTGCTCTGAAAAAAAAACATGAAGAGGACCACATGGATGGAAAGCAGATATTTGGAGGTTTGGGGGAAGAAAGTAATATTTGTCATGAGTAACACATATAGATGACAAAAAGACAAAAGCCAGTTTGAAAAACGCACAGAACTATGTTTCCTGTAGAGAAATGAAAGGCTGATTTAAGTTTACTACTTTTAGAGATAACTGGAGAGGTCAGCTTTTTATGAACCAGAGGGACCGGTGACACACATTCACAAGGAACTTCCTGCATTAGTTGAGTCTCACTCACGCACACCGCGATCCTTCAGGCTTCTCATAAACATCACAAGACAAATCGATCTGGAGATGTGACACACCCTAAGATAATGCTTCTGGAAAAAAGAGTATCCTGTGCAGTTCAGGACAAATGACCTCAGGGTTAATCCTTCTGCAAAGAGAGGCGTGAAAGAGGAGTGAACAGTTCTCATTTGCACACGATCTCCTGGTACATCCTCACACACGCATTCACCTGATCTCTACAATCAGAAGGAAAAACACTCCAGTTCACTGAAATATTATCAAATTAATGGAGGTTCCAAATGAAGAGTCAGGAGGAGAATTTTCAGACAATCCCTAAGCAATTAACCACTCCAGGACGAACTTTTTTATGGTCATGGTCCCATCCACAACCATAAAAATCCCATGTATTACTTGCTTTCTGCATCACAGCATCCCTCCTCAACCCCATCTCCCCCTGTCTTTACCCTGTTCATGATGTCCAAATGGGCGGTCAACAATCTCGGCTCGTGGCCACGCACAGTCCTTCATCGGATTCCAAGCCAAATAACAAGTGCAGCATTAACCACATCAAATGCAACCTTTGAACTTTGACTATGAGAATTCATATCTACTGAGTTTTGAACCCACAGTGTGAGTCATTTTGTCAGTGTATACCCTGGCTAACAGAATTGCACACCTGAGGCTAACATTTGACCTGGCTCCCATCCCAGGTCCTTTCCTGGCCTCTCACCCATCACCGGCTACGGCCAGTGAGTGCAGCTGGAGAAACACTGCACCCTGCTCTCATGCAGAACCATCACCATGCTGCATTTGAAAGATACACAGAAACAACCGTCTGTGCCAACAACCTATTCTGAGGTTTTTAATACCCGTATTACATAACACAGGGTGTTAAACCCGGCACTGACGCAAATAATTCACATCCCCTTTTGTTCCTCTGATCCATCCCACTCCCTAATGTATTTATTTAGAAAAACCTGTGGATTAGGTGCTTCTGGCCTGCTTGCACAGCGAAGCCAAGCGTGTGAAAGCAGGCCCTTCTCTCTCACAAAGCGCTGAGCCTTCCTTAGCACCAGTAGGCTGTGTGCACACAAACAGCAGAGTCCCCTGCTAGGGCTATGTGATATGACCAAAATCTCACATCCCGATATAGGTCATTTCATATCCCGATAACGATACATATCACGATATAGCACATTTTCTGTAAATTTAATGAATAAATATTTTATATAAAATGACCACATGGAAAGGCCTATTTCTGATTACATTTTGAATTATATACTCGACAAATAAAAGGTACTTACTCATATTTGATTATTTTTCTCCTTTTATTTAGAACCTTTGTGCAAATTTTCAATGAACCCTTTCGCGCGTATGGTCACACTAGTGTAATTAGTCGTTTAGCGCGTATGCTAAAACCGGTGCGATTAAAACACTAGATTGGAAAAATTCTAGCTAATTTTAGCTTTGAGGAAACAGCGATTTAACGTTAAAAAAAATACAGCGAATGCGAACTGAAAACTAGAAGCTTAATAACACTAATGAAAGCATAACGAACCATGTAACATATCACGCGCGCTACATAGGATTAAGCATGTAACAATATATAAAACATTAATGTATAAAATATAAAAAGGTAAATAGAAAACACTTTTCAACTATAGTTCTGTGTCACGTTCACTCTCCTCCATGTTTGTTTGTGTTGCCTTCATGCAAATTTCCTGCTTGCATCCGTGCCATGTGAAAGAAGGCAAAGCGTCGTCTAAATGACGAAAAATATTGCCGTAAAGTGTGTGATTTGCAACACAACGAAATAGAGCATAATACGAAACGATAGACGTTTTTCTATCGTCACACGATATATATCGTCATATCGCACAGCCCTAATCCCCGCTCAGTCAGACCAGCTCGCTTCCACAGGCAGCTTTACATCAATGCTGCTATGGGTGAAACTCCATCAGGGCTGCTGGAGACATGGCGCAGCGTGGATGTTAGTGTGAATGATGGCAAGATGAACTGCAGGTTCCTGTGACGCCTGACTCCAGTCACACTACACATCAGACCGCTATGAGCGTGCACAAGTACAAGCGTGAATGTATACAAGCATGAACGTACACAAATGTGAACACGTACAAGCATGAATGTATACAAGCAAAATCGTTCCCAGGTGTGAGAATATACAAGCATGAATGTACATGAGTGTGAAGACGTAAGCATACAGGCATATATGAGTGTGAATGTGTTTCATCAATGGTGTGGATGACAGGTTCGTTAAGCCTTATTTAAACCTTGCCTCAACGCAAATCAGACGTCAATTGAACGGTTGTTATAGTCGTTTACTGTCTGAGCAGGCACTTTTTGACCTATGGCCTTTTGCTGGCAAACACCATTAAGGCACCTGTAAGCACGGCCCCGCTCCTCTCTCTGGGCAAATTGAGGAGCTGCGTCCCTTCCACTGCACTGTATGAATAAGTTATCCCTTCCCTCCACGTAGTTAATGCTGTTGCTTTGTCTTGTTTTTTAATTAAAGTCTGCTTTGCTCATTAGAGAGGCAGATGCGTGCACTAATTTAGAGATACATTCTTCTGTGTTTTTATGGCTAATTAGTTTTGCAAGCGCCTACACGGGGTGGAAGAGTAGGCATTAGACAACATTTCAATCACAGCCCTCTTTAAATACCGTTCACAAGCGTAAAGTCTAAACCATCTGAATATCCCTGTCGTTCCGAAGACAAAACCATGGCAGCTGCAAACTCCACACTCTGCCTCACAGGAAGCCCAACGCCATATTCCACCCTGTCACAGGTATCCAGAGGTGGGCTCTCAGCTGGCCTCTGACCTTTCCAGCTCACAAACAGGCAAATAAATCAGTGGCTTGAAGCCAGACGCTGGAACTGTTCCTCGACCCCGTTTTCTAGATTATCACATACAAGAGCTACATGAAGAGGCTGCGCTCATGTCCATCAAGCATTTACAATGTAAATCTGGCCTCCTTCCCCCCCGCAGACAGACACTTTGAAGTGTGACTCACTGCTGTCTGCTTCCCTCCTGCAGGTTTAATTAACAATCAGCGTCGCCTCTCCTGGCCTGGCATTCACACACCACTGCCTGCCTCCCTCCTCCTGTGGAGACGCCTGTCGGAAGTGGGGATATGTTCAGCGTCTCCGCTATGCTCATGCCGGGATGAGTTTGATGAGTTGCTGCTTCACCGTGTATGGCAGAACTGAACTTGCAGAGGAATCACTGGGAGTCCCAGCTGTGATAAACTCATCTGTGTCCAAGAATCTTTCCAGCTGTCCTGTTACAGAACAGAATCTGCCAGAAAAGGACATTCCTGCACACTGTTTATACACTCCCAAGTGAGATCTATTACACTGAAAAGTATGTTTCACCTGTGACTGTCTTTGCCAGGCTTTTGTAACCCCCAGAGCTAGAGACAGTAAAGAGACACGTTATTGATTAATGTGGAGGTGACAGTGTTGCCAAGGGAGAGAGGATTTCTCTCCCTGTGTATTTTGGGTTAAAACCACACCCCACATCACTGTTCTGTTTTAAATATTGTTTGTTTCCTTTAAAATTAGGCATGACTTTATTGGGGCCTGAACCCAACACTATCTGGTGCGGAGGGGCGGAAGCAGTGGGCTGCAGCTCTCCCACAGGAGAATGAGAGGATCATGCCAATAAAGATCTGCCCTGAAATGTCCTAAGAACTGCCTACAGCAGCACGAGAGCGGCTCTTTAACAAGCTCAAAGAGCTCCTTCCAGGCTCCCCACTGCCTAATTAAAGGCTGAAATATGCTCTCCAAAAAGCGTCATTGTAATTTCATGGTAATCCAAACAGTTCCCCAATATCTAACATACACTTATCGCATAAGCCCTTATCTGCTATAGAAGGCTTCTTTTTTATGAGCTGGAGTTTTTTATGAAGTGAGGCAGAAAGGAATAGGTCACATGAGACTTGTCTCCTTCCTGCAGGCTTACGGTGGAAGATGTGGAGGGAGTATCGGGGACAGTGATCTGACATGAAACAGACGTTTGTACAGCCTGGAAGTGCTGCTGTCATATCAGGGACACTTTCTCTCACCCAGAGGTGTGCAGACAATGATGTTGTCAGAATGCATGAGACTGGTGTATTTTTGAGCCGTGCAATGAAGCAAATGTAACCCCCCCCCCCCTTTAATTTCAATGAATGTCTGAAGATTCATCCCCCATCCCCCATGAACCAATTAGGGCAAACAAACTGGGATCATCATTTTTCTGCACTCACCATCCAACAGAAAAGAAAATCTGTCTGGGGGATTGAAAGTGAAAACAGACTGTGCAAAAGACACCCACAGATTCACACAAATACATACACACACACGCGCGCGCACACACACATGCATATACATATACATAAACAATGTGATTGACAGTATACAGGACGGTAGATGCATAAGCAACGATCCCTTAGCTGTCAATCGTTAAATATTAGGTGGATGCCTATTCTCTCTCAGCGGTGTTTATTAGAGGCCTCTGGTCCCCGGGGCCTAATCTGGGCTGGGCTGTGTCTCATTCTATCACCCCAGACTGCTGACCCCACCGATGCTACAGCCGGCTTTGATCTTTTCCCTGTCGAGGCCAAGTCCATGCAAACGCCTGCAGTGGAACCCGGCTCAGGCCTGACCGCCCTCCAGGTTCAGCGTTTTAATAATGTCTTTGGATGGGCTTTTGTGGAGAAGAAAAAGGACAGACAGGCTCATGAGATGTTCTGGAAAGATCTTTAAGTCCTTCAACATTTTATGACCGCACCAGAGCACTCCCATCTTGTTTTAAATGTTTTTTTTGTTGTGGAGTTCAGAGACTGAGAGACATGGATTGATTTTGCAGCACGGGATTGGAGCTGTGACCTAAGTTTCAGTCGTGCTGTTGACAACACTTGGCTGCATTTCTTGCTAAAACTACTATGTGGAATTGAACAAGTTTATGCCATGCTGTAAAGTGTAAATATTATAAATGTTGCAATCCAATCCATGTCATTGAGATTGTTATCATAACAGGAAAAAAACATCTAAGAAAAGAATACCTACAACCCTAGAGGCTTTATATCTTAAACTAAAGTGCAATCAGCCAAGATAGTCAAGTCAGTAAAGATATTTAATGGGAAAGAATGGATAAAACTTAGGTAAAATGAAGAATAAAATAAAAAATAAAATAATAAAATGAGCATTTTATCAAAGCCAAAAGGTATGTCTTTAACTGCTTTTTAAAACTGTTCACAGACTCAGCCTGTCTGATTTCTTGAGGCAAGATGTTCCACACTTTCAGTGCATAAAAGTTGTTTTATGTTTTACCTTTGTGGTATTATTGTGAGATACAGTTGTTCACAGAACCAGAATGCATTGTGTACGAATTACAGGGCCACAGTGGTTGGGGACAGGACATTACAGCTGCATTACCGTACGCACATGCTCTATTCCTGCAACTGCTTGTAACATTTTTCAGTATTTTATGATTGCTTCCACTCAATTTTAACAACAGCGTTTCAATGTGCAAAACTCTTAGCACAAAGAGATAAACTGACTTGCAAAATTCTTACCTCATGATGCAAAATGCTGAATCTACATAATAAAGTGCAAAACTCTAAATCATATGCTGAATTCTCAGAATACAGCTCCCTCATATTAGTACAATGTTCAAATGCTCTTTACTAGACATGCAGACCATTAAATCAATTCAGCATGTACTTACAATCATGTCTCATTACTTCCAACAACGTTGCCTAGGTGAGTAGCTCTGCAACACAATTGGTAATCACCTCACCACTACATAAAAGGCTGTTAGAAAACCAGTATGGCAGTTTCTGACAACATGGAGCAGGCCAATGCAGTTGGTATTAAAGGACAGGGCCATGGACAGGGTCATTGCTGAGGTCGTTTTTGTGGTTCTGGTGTGGTTGTGGTCATGGCTGAGGTCATGGTTGCAGACATGAACATGGTAGAGGTAGATGTCACGGACTCCGCTGCATTCGGATTCCTTTGTACAATGTACAGGATTTTGATCCAACCTCCAACTCTATACATTGTATATATCACAGGGACAGCTGCGCTTAATTTCAAACACTTACTACAATGTAGGTTACAAACCTTTTAGTCATTGTTATATGGGTAATCTACTTACGAGGGTCCACTTCATACTCTGCTTTGATAAGAATTATTTTTCGTTTGATGGCATGATTTGACAATGACCATTTTATTTTAAAATGCAGCAATGATTATGTTTCAACGATGGACATATCCAATGTTTTGATGCTATGATAAAATTTTGCATGATGTACTACCTTATTTGATTGAGTCGTTTTTATTTTGCATGCTACATGGGGTTTTGAGCCAAAAATTAGGAGTATGGTGTTTTGCGTGAAGAGTTTTGCACAATGAAACTGTGAAAATTGAGTCAAAGCAATCATAAAATACTGTAACACTGACTGGAAGAGTATGGAAGGCCCCCTAGTGGTGGAATGTGTGTGGGGTGAGAGCTTGTAATTTACTGCTACAGTTAAACTGTACTCTCTGTGACCTGTGATTGGGGTGAGGCAGTGGTCCAGCAGGAACACCTTCCCAGGAAGCTCCTGAGGGCCTGCAGCAAAAAGTCTAAAACCCATCTCCACAGCAATGGTCAGAAGCACGCAGGCCCATGTGACCTAACTGCCGAGACCGGAGTCTCGTCGAGTTGCAACCTGGCTGGGTTCAGCTGCATGCTGCTGACTGGAAGCAGCTCGTATGCATATGCTTCATGTGATACTTTTCAGCCTGTCTGGGTCCTGTGCAGGCAAACTTCAATCACGCCTGTCTTTTTAACATCCTGTTGAACCTGTGTTTGCAGGGCCCAACACTCCAGTTTGTAAACAGGGCGGATTAGATTGACTGCACTGGTCCAGTCCAGTCAATTCCCTGACTGCTGGCAGATGGTGAGCAGAGTAAACACAGCAGGGCTGGGCTGGTTATCCATGGCTCTCCATTTGCCGTTGCCATTGTTCCTGTTATTGTGGCTGTTGCTATTCATTTATTTGCTGAAAGCTCTTACCCAGGGGGGAACCAACTCAACGCTCAGAAAACACAAGCACATAGCAATGCACCTGTGTTTAGGGAATGCAGAGATACAGGAACTGTGTCCCTCCCCTTGGCACAGTTACATAATAACCAATACCAGTGTGTCATACATTTCTATCACTGTATGGAAGTGCAGGAAAAAGAAACAGCCCAATCAATTTCATACGGGCCCTGAGGGGAGTGCACTACAGCAAACCACATGCCATGGGTAAAATTCAGCAATTAAACAAAGATCCATGAGAGGAAAAAAAGTGGAGACATTCAACGTTCAGCTCACTGTTGCTCTAATGGGTTACAATTTGTCATCATGTTAACACTTTGATATGAGGTGCTGTTGCTCTTACAGAACACTACATTCCTCTAAATGATCAACATTAGGCTCTACATGCACATTAATAAGATAATGATACACTATTAGACAATGACTGCATGACTGCTAAAACAATCATTGCTGCATGTATCTAGGCACTGTTTTTTTCCTCTGTTCATGTTCTTACTGCTCCAGCAAAATGGATGTTAGTTACCTGGAAATTAATAATGAACAGTTGCAGCTGCTAAACATACAAGATAATACCTAATAATAGCAATGAAGGCAGCACTGTACATGATGAAATTCCCTCATACAGTTTTATTAAACTGTACCCACTCTCGGCAAAGAAAATAAAAGCCTTTCAATTGTATTTGCTCCGTTCTTTTCGGCGCACCGGGAACTGCGGGTCCATCGTTCTTCATCTGTCAGTATCTCGCAGCCTACAGCCGTAATACGTCCCTATCGTATTCGGCGATAAAGCAAGATCCAGCTGTAGACGACTTTCTCGCAGATGAAAAGAGAGCGCTTCTGGGACGCATGAGTTTATCGTTCCCGGCTAAGTGTGCGCTCGGCTGTTTGCCTCGGCGAATACCACGTCAAGTTTAAACAGCGGTCTGTTTACTTGAAATCCACGCGCAATTAGGCGGCGTTTACTTTTGAAGATAAGTCCTCCACTTCAGTGGAACCATAAACGTTTTCAACCCGGGGCAACATAGTATATTGCTTGTGAGAAAACCGCGGAGACTCCATGTGAAATAGCATTGTAAACCAAATGCATTAAGTTCCGGGGCTAACTGTTAATAATTCAGAGCAGCATGTTGTTGATTTTTTCCATTTGTCTCCTCAATCAGATTATAATTTACTCGGTTATAGTGTGTGACAGTGTAAGTGTGGGTTACCAACTGGCCTCCCTCTTCGGGAGTTTTTAAGACACTGTCCAGATCCACAGACGCATGTAGGATAACACTTTCTATTCTCCATGATAAAAGCCAGTCCACAGAGAGCTGAAACTGTTACATTAAACTGCAGGAAGTAGGAGAAAAGATTAGTTTACAACTGACAGCCAGGCCCCATGGCTAATGCTATTTCCACAGGACAGGAACATCAGCAGGATATCAGTCCTGGCTGGAACGTTTACTTAATGGTTAATGTTTCCAGTCTAGAATGCCCTCAACACCTTTAATGATAATTTACTCATATTAATAGTCAGGGGATGGCTCTGTTCATAAACAGTTAACTTTTGTATGTTTCTTTTTCTCATCCCATCCTGCTGTTGGCATCTCTTTAAAATTAAATTATATATCAGATCATGGAATTTGAATTAAAGCATACTACCATGCATTATCAGGTTTATAGCAATGAATGTGCAAAAACATGTATGATTCTGGTAGTTACTTGCTACACACTAGCTACGAAAGATAGCTCTCTGTGTTATTCAGATGTATAAACGATGGTATTTGTTGGTTGGTAGAACACAGGCCAGCTTGCCAGAAAAGACCAATTATTCTTCATTTCCTCACTGAAATACCAATAATTAAAAATGGTTGGCCACTACAGAGCTCCGCCTGCAATATATTCCTTAACTGGCTCTTACTGTCTCTCAAGACAGTACTTTTGGGGATGCTTCCTGACCTTCACACTAGTGACGGGAGAGTGAGGCTTCATGTACCCTATAATGGGAGGAGACTGCATGTGCTGCCTGAACCAAATCAAAAGACTGTGCTCTCTAAAGAAATCAATATATATAATTGGTTCAAATTAGTGAGTCACTGACAGCACATGGTACCTCCACACATTTTTGGCTCATGAAGCCTCACTCTTGCTGCACTGCTTCTGGCCTTCCACCAAACTCCATCTTGGCCTTGCCTGCTTTTCAGCATTTGTCAAACACTGAAAACAAACTCTGCATTTGTGAAATATTTATTCAAGATATTTATTCCTGTGTGACACATATAAAGCAGAAGTAACCTTTTTCAGCTGTTTAATACTTTTGGAACTTTAATGGAACTTGAAAGTATTAAGAGTCAGAATGACAAAAATATGTGGTGACATTTGAAGGTGTCTGGCAGTATTATTATGGAAGTATCACTGGGAAGGCTGAGCCACAGGAAAAGCTGTTAACCTTCAATTGTTTCAAGAAAGAAGAGCTGGAATTGGTTACATCGCTGATCCATCACTGGGGGCTCTGGAAACCACAATCCTACTGTTCCTAACTCTATCGTAACCAGTTTCACTCTACCTATCTGTACTGCTGAAAACATTTTAACCAGGTATAACATCATATTAACATTAATTTTTATAAATTAATTGAAAAACTATAATGTTGATTACATAAAATAGGATTTCTTCATTTGCAAAATGTGCTTCCTCTTTCTCTAACCAGTGTATTTTGGAAGGCTGTTAAATATAAAGCACTTCTCAAATGCCGTATGGTAAGAGTGTGAAAGTGCTTTTTGGAGTCTGAGGTATTTTTGGGGGAAATTGATTTTTGAGTGGTAGCAGCGTGTTCAGGCCAACCTTGAACCCTGGGCTGTTGGAGGGGTTTACTCAAAGCTGGAGTGCGGCTCTCCACGCTGCGCATCTAAACACCACCCCCGCACTCTTCTGAGGGCCGACCGCTGAAGACAGCACGGCGCGTCCAGAGAGAACGCCAGCGCAGCTCCTAGCGAAGCACGCGCACGCAGGACCCCCGGACAGGCACGGGAACGGCAGCTCCATCAGCACAGCGCAGATCGATAACCAGCGCTCCAGTGGATCAGGGTAATGAGCTGCATTTATACAGCACCTCATGAGGAGATCAAAAGCATGCAGGGGAAGGGGGGGGAGCGTGGTGGTTCACTTCAATTTATAGCCCCCCAACTGGGTGTCACACAGCAGCCATTTTGCACCAGAATCCACACCGCACACCTGGTGAGATGGAGAGGCAGGGGTTTATGTAACCAACTTAAACAGTGGCGCTATGAGATGACGAGATTGAGAAAACCAGACGAGCAATACCAGGACTGTCAGGAACTCCCCTGCTCTTTTGATAAGATTTGAGAGACTTAATACAGTGAGTCAGGACCTCTCATTGGGTTTAACATCTCATCTGAAAGATAGCACCTCCTACAGCACAGCATCCGCCTTTTACTGCACACCTCATCTGCATGTGGCTCGCGTAAGACTGTTCTGCAGTGAAGTGACTGTTTTTAGGAACCTAAAATGAGCTCTGAGAGTGTTTTCCTTGCCTCTGATTGTCCTACTTTCCAGTTCTTGACAGGCGTAAATTACCTGAAATGACCATCATGTGAGCAAAGAGATGAGTGAGAGGCACTTGAAGCAGATGATGATGACAGCGATGGCGTTGGTGACAGCTGCTCAAGAGACAAAAGCCATTCCCCAGTCAAATCAAAGCGCTGTCTTTACACCACATTCAAAATAGTTAATTTGATGAAAATGAAGGCTTTAAGTATAAACTGTTGATAAACACCAGTGCACTCAGGGGAGGTTTTCTTTCAGTCTGCATTCTGCTGTCTGAGGTGGTGCTACAGGAAGGATGGATGGATTAAACGCTGTACGTCTGAGGCTTTAGTACGAGCTGCAAAACGCACGCACTGAAGCGCTGACGCTGGCAAGACCAAGTGTGAAGAGGGATTACATAATCCTGCAGCCCTCTCTGCAAACGGCATCACTGCCATCGCTTTCTTCAAGGGGACGGGGACCGAAGCTACAGCATGAGAAACTGCACACGATGCAGAAAGAAAATGCAGAGGGGTAAAAATGACTCTGTGACAAATCAGAAATCTGACCCTCACAGCTCGATCTCTGGAAATAGCCCCAAGCAGGTGGGGAGCGTGAGACCTCCTGCACTTTTAAATCTCTTTGAAACAAAACAGATATTAATATGTCAAAATATGCGGCGTGCGAGAGAGAGGTAAAAGGAAGCCCGCATCCGACCGCTGTGGAGACTATTGTGATGTGCAGCTGCCTGATTGGATGAAAGCCGTGATGTTTGATCTTTTTTTCTCTGTTGTCTCCCTTTCTCTCCCATGCGGTTTCCATCTGCTGTGAAAGTCCAACGTCACAGACGGGGACCGCTTCGACCCCCGCCCATGAACCACCTGCTATCAAACGCAGGCCGAACGCATTGATCCAACGCACAGCACTTAACAAGATAGAGTTTTACAGTACCTGGCACAAGGGGGTATAATGTGAAAAAAGAGATTATGAAATTACAGAATGTTATATGTACTATAGATAGAGATGACAAGCTGAGTGCTCAGGAACATTCCACACGTTAAAAACAGTTCATTCGACATCTTCCCTCTGCTCTGTGCCAAAGCAGGAAAAAAGCAGTAAAATGGCACATTGTTTTTCCACATGTTAGGAAAGAGATATGTCACTAACAAGGAGGATAATTAGTAGATGTTACTATGGTGACGCAGTGTCAGTGGGGGGTATGATATCAGCACACAGCAGGAGAAACAAAGTCACCAGTCATAGAAAACAAGCACAGGACCGCACTCACTCACTCAGTCACACACACACACACATACTCAACACATGCACACACATGTGCGCACACACACATGCATGCACACACATGCACACACACACACACTCCACACACACACTCATTCACACATGCACACACACATGCATGCACAGACACATTTCTAGTGCTTCCTTTAAACCTGCAGTAACATTACAACGGAGAAAATACACCATTATTCTGGAGTGCAGGACTATTGGGGATTTGAAACCATCACACACACCTAGCCACTTTAACATTCTCACACACACACACACATAAACACACTCACATATAGATATACATGCAATCGCACACACACTCTCACACGCCCTCACACACACATATACACATGCACGCAGTCACACGCAGATATACGCACAGTCACGCGCTCTCACACACACAGACGGGCACAGGCGTGTCCTACCAGGTGTGTGCAACGGTGAAGCGCCTCTGCTTGTGGATGTTGTTGTTGAGCAGCATGCGGCGGAGCAGGCGGGGGGAGTTTCGGGGCGACAGGCGGGGCGAAGCGGAGCAGGGCGAGCGGCGGGCGCTGCGGGGCCTCTGCTGCTGCAGCAGGTTCTCCCGCAGGATCTTCACCAGGTCCTGGTTCAGGCCCGTGTGCTTCTCGGCGTCCGGCACGGCCAGCGTGTCCTGCTGCGCCGCGGGGTGCGCCATCTTGAGTCCCCCCCCGAAAAACACACACGCAGCCGAAGTCAAAGCCGAAGACGCGTCCCGGTACCCGCGCTTCTCATCCACCCGACGGGAAGTTCAGAGGGGCAGCGAGGGTTGGGGGGGGGGGTTATCCCGGCCCGGTCCAGCACAGCTCAGATCAGCTCAGCTCTGACTGCAGCGTGATGAAGAGCACTGACTGCACGCCGCTTCCCTGGTAACAGTCCTGAGGAACGTCAGACTCCTCCAAAGCAGCTGTGAGAGAAAGCACTCCTCTCCACTCCTCTCCTCTGCTCTCCTCTGCTGTGCCTCGCTCTCCTCCTTCCAATCCTGCTTCAGCATCAGGGAGGGGAGGGTGTGTGTGTGTGTGTGCAAGGGTGTGCGTGTTCAATGCTGTGTGTGTGTGAATGTGCATGAGCCTGTGTGTGAGCAAGACTGTGAGAGCCTGTGTGTGTATAGTGTGTCTGTGTGTGCGTATGTGTGAATGCGTAAGGGTGAGACTGTGGGTATGTGTGTGTATGAGTGTACGTGTATAGTGTTTTTACAGAGTATCTGTGCATGAGTGTGAGTCTGTGAGTGTGTGTGAGTATATGTGTATAGAGTGTGTGTGTTTGTGTTTGAGTGTACTGTATGTGCATTTCATGTGTAAACAGCGTGTGTGTGTGTGTGTGTGTGTGTGTGTGTGTGTGTGTGTGTGTGTGTGTGTGTGTGCATATGAGAGGAGAGCTGGATGGTTTGATTGTGTTCCGCTCTAAAAGCAGGTTTCCGTAGTTACTGAATAAACCAGAAGCTCTAAAAGCAGGTTGCATTACTGTAGTTACTGAATTAACCAGCAGCTCTTAACAGGATGTTCCATGACATGCCAGAGCTGACGGGTGCAGTCGTGGAAGAGGAGGAAAGAGGCGAGGTGTCTGCAGGTGGACCGTCACTTCTTCTTACCAGCCTGCAGGTGGTGGTCTCCTCTGAACCCCTCAGCCCCAGGTTGGGAAAAGCCCTGAAATTTGAGGACTAAGCACACACACAGAAGGGTTCACCAAGAGGGGCGGAGGGGGTTCAAGTGAAAGTATTTCGTTTTTACTTTACTCTTATTCTCTTTCTCTCTCGCTCTTCCTCTCCCTCCGTGAAGCATTACGGCCCACTTTCTTTAAAAGCATGGCCACATAAATGTTTTACTTTGTTAACTGACTCATAGCCACAGCAGCAGGCTCTGCTGGGATTAGTGTGTATTAATTAATTTAGAGCACGTACAAATTGTTCTCATAAAGAGTACATCAGGGGATAAATTCAAGACTGTCGGCGACACCACTTGGACATAAAATCAATTGATAATTCCATTTCTTTTTTTAACACGAAAACATAAAACATTAAAGACTTGCACTCCTCCCACGATCTCCTTTCGGTGAATATTCATGAGAGCATAGAGTTTTTGCAGGATGATGATGATTTAAAGGGCTTTTCAGGTTAGTACTCCAAATACAGCAAGCTGCTCAGCTGAGCTGAGCACAGATATACAGTTCATACCGAAGTTCACAGTCAGCATATCAGTAAATGGGTGGAGCTGTCATATCAGTGTTATCAGTGGCTTGCCAATTTGAACCAATCATAGTGTGTTGCTATGGACAGATTTGATTAGTTACAAGACTGTGATTGACAGCCCATGGTAGTCTCACCCACTATGGGATTTGTGAAGTCTCTCTATCTTATCACTCACTTGGGGTTTTCTGCTGTGAGATGAGAAGTACATTTCTCCACTTACAAATGCATAGGTCCTCCCAGAACCCCTGTGCCCCAGGACGCACTACCAAAGACCAGAGCTGTCAGTGAAATGCATGCTTATCCTCTCACTTTGTCCCACGTTGTCTGTATGTCAATCTATGTAGTCTTTTTACTTTTCTCATTGGAATGAGGCTTTGTTACTTCTCCATTTTCTTTTCATTGTCTTATTTTTCATTTATCTCTGGATTTACTGCTGAAAGCCGCAGATTAACTGTCTCCGGGGAGAGCGGCAATTAACAAGTTTGTGCTTATCATTGCAAACGGCCGCAATCAACAATCAGCAGACAGCCACGCTATCAGCGACTGTCAGAGCTGCAAAGACAAGTGGCGAGATTGTAATTGTGTTGCAGCAGGCAGATTGGCAGAGAAGACTGTGGTGCTGGTAGTTCCTGTTCATGTAATGTGTGCTGCACAAACAAACCTTCTGCAGGAGCTTTGGCTCTGAATGCTGAAGAGAAAAGGGAATGTCCAGGTGTTCAAGAGCCAGTCACACACTTCGTTTAAAGGAAGGACAGCCGTTCATGAATGTGTTACATTTTACTGTAATTAACACACAATTTGCAGCTCTTAAACAGAGTGTGAAGGGGAACTCCAGAGGGAAGAAGATTCATGTCTTGTACACCGGTTTGGGTAGGAAGAGCCAAATTGTGTTCATCCCATGAAAAGAGGAGCAGTGCTGTGTGTCTGAGGACTAAAACACACCTGGAGAGAACAGTGATGTGGAAGAGCAGTGAAACCTGATGTGCATTTTCAATGAGAATAAAACACAAACGGGGACTAAAGCCCTACATTTTCCGGGAGTCATGTCAGACCTTTTACAGAAGGGTTTGAGCTCATATTAAGAGCAGCAGCCACCCTGGAGGTATAGCTTCTCTGTCAGAACTTGGATGAACATTACCTACTGTCCCTGGAGAAAGGAGGCTTACAAGTATCGCATCTCCTCTGGATGCCAGAAATATACTACAAAACCCCAGCAGCTGCCAAGCGTGACAGGTGTTCTATAGGTGAGCAGTGACTGTGATTCAAACGCAGCGTGGGAACGGAGGAGAGACCAACTGTTTGTTTTGTGGGGCGTCATAAGATAGATCTGACACACGGCAAAAAAAAGACACGTTGGAATCGTCGTGGTTTTGCTGTCAGGGTAGGCAAGATCTCAGCAAACCATGAGAAAACAGATTACAAAATGACACTGCTCTGCTGTGAGCCAGGAGAGTTTATTTGAGAAAATATAACAGCAGCTGGGAGATGATACTGAATTTCCAAAAATGGACAATTTAATAGCGCGAGTCAAACATCAAGACAAATCAAATACTTCACATTCAATGTGTCCCTGCAGGAGTTTTCTTTTACCTACAGGCTGAATGCTTCTCTATGAAACCATCCATCCTGTCTTCCCCCTACTCTTCAGTCCTTCCAAATCAAAAGTGCTGTAAAAGCCAGCTGCCTGCTGGGGGTTTTGGTGAAATCCCTTGCACCCTGGCACACCAGCGGGCCTTTCACCCTCCTGCTCCGAGTGTCAGCTTCAGCCACGGTACGCATGAAGCTGCGTAAAAAACACACATGACAGGCAGAAATGTGCTATGACACACACATCAGTCCATCACTGCCTCAGAGTCTCAAGGATCCTCCATATCAGCTGACACTATGAGGGACACACATTCCCTTTTACTGTAGGTCAATTAGATTACTAAACCACTTCCATCTCCATTATAGTGAATGTGACCTATAGGAAAAATCATGTATTGAGAATATATTTTATAGCAAATTTTTTTTTTGGCTTAAACAATGTATTTAAAATATGTAAAATATTGCCATTTCGGTGTATTATAATTGGTACATGCAATATATTCCTGGGCTGAACAACTCAATTTTCTCAATATATTCGAATGTATTTCATTTCCGTATGGTAATTCTGCATATTAATCGGGACTGAGCCCTGTGATGGCGCCCCAGTGTTGGCTTCCACTCAGAACCTACTTTTTCACAGTGCCACAGTACAGTGAAACATCAGGCCACGTAAACTGGACCTTTGTCTACCCGAATGTGAGGTATAAAATTCATGACTGAAGAGATAAAAGCTGAATATAATGTATTATAAGGTATGATTGCTGTAGCTTTTACTGCAGAGTTAGGGATGTGCGAACACTCTGACACACACCAGCACGCTTGCCTCTGTTAAAGGGCTTTTAGTGTTTGGTTTCAGTGAAAGCATTTTCATTGTCCTCATTCATTAAGGTCATTGTTATCACACTACATGCCGTTCTGCACAGAGATTTGATATGGAAAGGAGAGAGAGAGGAGTTTCCCTAATGTTACTGCCTGAAGAGATCTCTCTTAAATCTTAATCACATCCATCCAAAAGCTCAGATGTGCTCTCTCTCTCTCTCTCTCTCTCTCTCTCTCTCTCTCTCTCTCCCTCTCTCTCTCTCTCCCTTTCTCTCACTCTCTCTCTCTTTCTGTCTTATCTGGTGACGTGTGTGTGCATTTGCTTCCGTTACCAATGGCAACATGAACGGAGAGGGAGAGAGACGTGAGGTGCTATACGAGAGCTGGAGGTAAAGCGAAACATCTGCAGCATACTGTCCTTCATACAACACACTCACCGACACACACTCACACCCACAACACACTCACTCACACACACACACACACACACACACACCTAAAATCAGTCTCACACACACACATAATACACACACACACACACTAACTCACACACACAAACACACACACACACACACACACACACTCACACTCACACACATAACACACACACATTAACTCACACACACACACACACACACTCACACACAAAATCAGTCTCACACACACATAATACACACACACACACAAAAACACAGTCTCGCACACACATAACACACACACACACACACACACACACACATAAACATACGCACACACACAGGAGCCACAATCAGATGTCCTCTGTCTGGAGGAGTGAAAACTTTTGCTCTAACCCAGCAGAGTAAATATTTACCCTTGAACAGACGCACTGCCGTGTGACAGCATTCCCTGGAAAGCCCTGCTGATATTTCCAGTTTACCAGCACACCTGCCTAGCAGTAAAGCTTTAATTACACTCTGCCACAAAAAGTCCCACCTCATCTGTTCACCTTATATATATGTAAATGAACCAATTACTCTGCATATTTCAGCCTGCAATTTTAATGCTTTATGGAATGACAGCCAGGCTACAACCTCTGACTGGCATGCACTGCAGATCTGGAACCAGGCTGGCTGATTATGCCCCTTTGCCACTGTAGTTGTGGAACCAGGCTGGTTCTTTATATCCCTTTCCCACTGTGGAGCTGGAACTAGAACTGGATCATTATACCCCTTCCCACTGTAGAGCTGGAACCAAGCAGGTTCATTTTACTCCTTGCCCACTGTGGAACTGGAAGCAGACTGGCTCAACATACCCTTTTACCACTGTAGAACATACCAGTCTCTTTTGGTTTTACAGGACACGGTCACAATAAATTGATCATTATTATCCCATAACAACTTCACAAACCAGACCTTTCACTCAAATCTTGCCAAGGGCACAATTCTGAAATTAACAGCATGGTGCGTTGATGCAGAAATTATTGCTGCAGATAATAAACCAGGGAAAATGTAATTAAGCACTCTGAGAGCCACGCTGTACTCATCAACATTATCTCTGCTCTCTTGACTTATTCAGAAATCCCATGCTGTAAACTGTTACGGCTAATAGAGCAATAAGCCCCAGATGTTACTCAGGGAGTCTTCCTCTCCCTATACCAAGGCCTGTGTCTCTCTCTTGTGGACAGAGTTGGTATTGGTTCAATAGACAATTCTCACCTGTTCTTCAATATGTAATACTGCAAGTATTGATTCAATAAACAGTCAGGTTTTGCAAAACCCAGACATCAACAACAGAGTTATTCACCTCTGTGTGAAATGGGCAAGATGCTTTAGAGGCATTGAGGTGCGTAGACACCGCGCAAAACAACGATGACCCCGTGACCCTTGCACATCACGTGACCAATTTTACCAACAGCACACCTTGTGGAATTACAGACGTGAGCTCACATCTATCACAATTTACACATCCTCAGTTCATGCAGCTGCGTATTTTCTGGAAGGATCAGGGTTCAGTGTTAGGTGCCTTACATACAGAAACGTCCACAGAGCCCCACACAGCAATTGAACATTCTCCACATTCACTACTGCATGCTGCCACCTGTTGGCACTGGGAGGAAAAACACACAGCCTCTGCCGACTGCTAGGGGTGGCAATCTACCACACACCGTTAAGGGCAACCCAGTGCTGCTGAGATTGCTGTTGAGTGCAAAGTGGTGATATTTTGCATAATACGACCACAGTGACTAGGGGTTACTGCTTTTATTCACCAATACAAATTTAGGTTTGACATGTGAGGCAGTAAGCAGACTGCCAATGGAGCTGCGGTGTCTGAATGAAGAATAATGCATCGATGGAAATGCTTTTTATGGGGCAATTTAAAGATATAAAGGCTCACAGAAGAGCTTAGATTCAAATACAGGTGGCCTAGCAATGGCACTGGAATCCAGTCAAAACATCTTGAAATTCATCAGTCACATGTGAGAATTTGCTGCCAGGGGTGGATATAAAGTAAACCCTCCATTACCATCGGAATAAACCACCACACAGTGGCTACATAACAAAATGAACAAAGCAAATTTACACATACTGTTACAGTGCACATAGACATTTACACATTCACATTTATTCATTTGGCAAATCCTCTCATCCAGAGGAACTTACATAAAGTGCATTCATTGGGTTAGGTACATAGCCTTATAGATACTGGATCTCTAGTACCATACCTGTAATATAGTGCTAACCATGTGGAACACTGCCACAAGTGCTGTCATAACATCATTACATCACATTACATTACATTACTTCATTAAGCACTTCCAAATAAGTGCATCACAATGCTAAGAGTAGTTATCAAAAAGTACTACAAGAGGTCAGTAATGAGTTAAGTGCTAATCTAGTGTAGAGTGCATTTTGTGAATAGGGATAGATAGGATAGATAGAGAGGAAGGTAGACTAGAGATAAAGCTTGAAGAGATGAGTTTTCAGCTTTCTCTTCTAGGAAGCCAGGGAATCTGTTCTATGAATCTCAGCAGGAAGTTCATTCCACCAGTGTGGAGCCAGTACTGAGAAGAGACGGGTCCGAGAGATGCTGCTCTTGTATTTCGTGACACAGAGGCAACCCGAGGTAGCAGAGAGCAGCGCTCTTACTGACTTGTAGGCCTTGATCATGTCTTGTATGTGTCGGGGTCCCTTGCATTGAGTCCCATAAACATCCACACACATATGCACATACACGTGTGAAGAGAAAAGGGAATGATTTGTAAATGTCAGGATGCACAGCTGTCAGTAAACATGGTACCACCATCACCACCATCAGAAGCGACCATCACCTCCACCATGAAGGTTTCAGTTTCAAAAAGTTGAGCATTAAACTGCCATGCAGAATGTCACTGATTGTAGCATCCTTTGTGCCCAGCAGAGGGTAGTAGAGAATTAGGAGTTCAGGTGAGGGTGGACTGTTTTCAACACTGGGCTCCTGCTCACATTAGAAATCAAAAGAGCCCTTGAGACAGTGATTCATTTGCTCACTCTGTGCGACTGTATGGAATGTTTTTTATTACAGGGGTTGTGTTCCTGACCCTAATATTTTCCAGTGCACTCAAAATCCAAGGTCAAAGGTCAGACAATAAGCTTGCCGCCAAGTCATTACCGCTATTCGATAATGAATGGGATATTCCAGAATAACCTCAGATGCATACCTGCTAGCAGGAAAAATGGGCCCTGTTCAACCAAACTGCTGTGGTGTTTGCTCCTTTAAATGTTTACTCGTAAAAGGCAAAGTCAGCATCAGCATGCCCACATCTACTGCTGAGGGCACCTGTTTACCTCATGCACCAGGAGTCAGGACAAGGTCTGCCCCCTTAACCCCTCTCATTCTTTGTGCTGAGTCACAAGTACCTGATACAGGCAGGATGGATTCCGAGAGTATAGTAATGTTAGTAATATAAGTATTTTCTCATTCTTTATAAGTGGTGTCTATATATTTTAGTAAGTATTCATGTTTGTCATTGAATTGAATGTTACTGAATTCACACCAGTGGTATCAGACACAGGTGACAGAGGCAACGAAGGTAGGTTCAAAACAAATAATTTCCTTCAGGGCTATGGATTTTTATGGTTTATTCGTTTAGCAGATGCTCTTTCCATACACATAAGCGTGACTTACATTTCTACATATTAACCATGTGGATATTTGCAAAAGGGCATCGAACATGCAACCTCCAGGTTATGACCTTAGCTCCAGTAAGGCACACAGCTGACCACACGCTGTTTCTGTGTGTGTTAGAGAGCACAGCACGGCTGCCGGGACCTCAGTGCTGCACTCGCTGAGGCGGGCTGATTTCATATGACAGATGATTACAGATGTCTGCTTTCGTCCTACAGCAGAAATCACAGCGGGGCAACTGAAAGCTCTTATTTCATTTTTTTACCAGGCTTAGTGGACACCACGTCAAAAAACATGAAGCTGGATCACGGGGTGGAAGTGTGTCACCCCATTCTGCACTTGACCAATAGTAATGCACACAAGCACATGTGAAATGAGTCATATTTGAGATGGCTTTGTGTGTGTGTGTCTGTGTGTGTCTGTGTGTCTGTGAGTGTGTGTGTGCGTGTGTGTATGTGTGTGTGTGAGTGTGTGTGTGTCTGTGTGTGTCTGTGTGTCTGTGAGTGTGTGTGCACATGTGTACATGTGTGTGTTTCTGAATGAAGGAATGTGGCATTAGCAGAGGTTAGCAACCAAGGGACCATTCTATTTCTGTCTTTCTTCTGGTCTCTGCCTGTTCATAAATCTTACAGTTATAAAGCCTTTGAGCAGCTCTCTCCCACCCTCTTTCTCTCTGTCTCTCTCAGTAGCAGAGATCAGGGAGACTTTTGATGTTTCATTAACAGCAGAATATAAGCAGCAGATGATATTACATCATCTATGAGAGACCCATTTGCTCAGCTCACTGTTAGGACACCACCAGGTACCAGTGTGTCCTCAGATAGGCAAGAAACAGGACTCTTATCCCCACAAATAATTCCAATGTTACAGAAACATTGTGGCAAGGTTATATTGCCAAGGAGCACATAGTCAGTCTGAAATATTCCTTCTGTGAATTCCGCCAGCGCTATATACATTATTGATTTTAAACAGATACCGAGACTTTGAGATTTTATTGTTTCATTATAATTTCCTGCTTTAATCACAGTTTGACTGCTTCATCACCAAGCTGCAATCTGTAATGCCGATTTACAGCACTAATGTGGACAGAATGAATAATTAATTAGCCACTGTTTTTTTGCTCTATCACTTTCCTGCCTCCAGCATCCAGCAAATATTGAATTTCATGTTGAGATATTAATCTCTCACACCCACGAGCCAATGAGCAACAGGCTTCAGAGTGTGGTCTGCCAGCACTGTTCTCCACAGCAGAAACCGAAAGAAAGGAACATCCTCTGAAACCTCCTCAGAGACAGAGGGATAGGCATTTCATTTGCTGGTTACACACACATTCACACTGAATGACACATACTTCAGTTTGAGGTCCGTCTCTGCTGACAAACCTCTGCCACAGGAGGGGGATATCGATCTGTATCTGTCATAACGCCTGAAGGCCTTTCAGCATCAGCACTGCCCCTCAACGCCACACAGACCACCTGACCACCTGACTCTCACAGCGCGATCGCAAAGCCGCAAGCCAGTCAGCAGCTGGCCGGTCCGAACGCAGCCTGAAACGGTTTAAGGAGATTAAGCCCAGCGGTGCTTACCTGAGGGGTGAGTCACGGGGCGACAGCCGAGGCGGGTCCGCAGCCCACGGGGAGGAGAGAAAGAGAGAGCAGGATGGTTAGACACACCGTCGCACCTCTGTGCACAACAGCAGGACACAAAGTGCAGCCAGCAACAGATCAAACGCACTCTTCTGCGCTCCTGATGAGGGAGAAGACCTGTGGAGGGTGGGACCTAGAGTACCTGCAGGGTCAGGGAGGGTGAGAATGTGTGGCTTTGGTCTGAATCCCCCTGCAGGTTCCATAACCCTGTGACCAACAGCACATCAACATGAAGCTTACACTGGGTTCGGGGTTGTTGGGTTACACATGCATACGGGGAGGTGGGAACAGTTTTATTCTTGAGGAAGGTATTGTACCTGAAACTGAAAAGGTAAAATCTAGTAATACAAATGGACAAGGTCTTGAACATATATGTAAACACCTGCTCCTACATTAATTGCACAGCCATTATCAAACAAACTGGAACACCTTTCAGAGAAGATTAAGCAAGTGAAAGGAAAATGTTGGTCAATCCCAAAATTCAATGTATGGCTACTAATAATAAAATCTAAAATTTCCTACTATAGAGGCAACTGAAATTTTGGCTGTGGTTCGACCTGAGCATCCTTTCCATCAGGACAAAATATGGGTATGCATAATACACAGCAAATCATATTACAGCATTCACATTAATATTTATATCAATCCATTTCAATTAAACTTGTTATCCCTGTTGTCGTTCTTCAAACATACACACATAGATACACACAGATTTTCTCTTTCACAAGCACACACACTGCCTCCCCCTCACACACACAATCTTTCATACATACACACACACACGGTACACACATAGACACACACTTTCTGAGTCACACATCTTTTCCTTTTTTTTTTTTTTTGATTTTGGTACAGCTCAGGCTGAGCGTGATGCATGACTGGCTTAGTTTTTGACACCAAGGAGCTATTATGGCCTGTATGCGTAAGGGGTATTGTGTGAGTGTGTGTGTGTGTGTGCGTGAGTGTGTGTGTGTGTGTGTGTTTTGAGGATCAAAATCTATTTCCATTAAATAGTAGGTCTCAGACATGCTAATTGCTCATCAATCACAGATCCTTAAGAGGGGCAGCTCGTTAAAAGGGACAGCTTGTTACGAGAGGCAGCTCATGCTACAGATAATCAGATCATAACAGGGAGGGACATGTGACATGCCTCTGTTTTTTCACTCATTAAGCAAATTATGCAAATGAGAGCATTGGCCCTACTTCCTGTTTTCCCAGTCTAAATGAGTAACATTGTTCTGAGTTCTGGGCCTGAGTCTGGCTCAAACCCTGGCTCTGTCAGCCCCTTAGTGCAAGATACCTTACCTGAATGACTCAACCCAGCTCTAATGATACCTCACACAGTGTGTAGCAAACAACACTACAACACAAGAACTAATCCCCTCTCCTTTAGGAGTCACTGGCTTTCTCTACAGTGAAAGGGTCATTTACACAGTGTGCATGATGTCAGTGCGGATGCTGCGCTACAGTGAAATTTTATAAATCAGACTGCTCGAGAGAGAAACCAACTCTCTTATTGGAGTAACAGCATGAATGCTGACAGACACATCAGTTTATCACAGGTTTATATGTTGTTGCCATGGAGACAGAACCTTGGGGGGCAGGGGGGTTTGGGTAAAAGGAGGTGGGGTAAGGGGCAAACCCCTCCTGGGAGCAGCGCGGGGTGAAACTTGAGGGGAATCACACCTGTGGGAGAAGCAGGCAGCTCCGGCACCCTGAGCATCACAGAGCTCCAGGAGGGTTATCGCTTAACTCACACTCTGAATCACACCATGCTGACCACCTGTGACAAGAGCCTTTCACCTGGCAAAAACTGCGAATGAATTACATTGCTATTTCCTCATAACTCCTTCACACACGCCGCAGGCCACCTAGCGAATTGCCATGTCTTGCGTGTGGCTGTGAGTGGGTCTGATGAAATCAATGTAATGAGATCTTAAACTTCCTGAAAGTCACTGAAAAAGCTTTCTCCAAAATAAGCTGTGTGTGTATTCCTTCCAGTACTGTACTACTCTCACCTGTCATTAGTACCGTACTACTCTCTCCCACCCTTAATACTGTACTACCACTCCTGCTGTTATTTCACATTTCCAGTCCTTGTGCCTCACCAAGGCCTGAAGCACCGGCTCTGATGAAAACATTAAAAATAACTGTGCCTCACTGGACATACCCCCTCAGGCATTCACCAGCACCGAGGTGCCCTTGTGATGAAAACTGCGGCTCCCACCACCACGACCTCAATTAATCAGAGAAATTCAGTTACACTTTCACAATTACGCCATAGTTACATTTTCCTTCCTACAGCAATAGCACAGAGCATACTGAGTACCAGAGGGGACCCATGATGCCCATCTACTGCTACGACTACAGAATATTTTGACCACCACAATGAAATTATGGTATACATTCAGCATCACTGTGCCAAACATATGATACTTCAAATTTAGATTGATCTTTCACTGCACTGTTGTCTCATCGATCGATGGAAGCCACACCGATCAGGACTAGGGCCCTTGTGAAAGATATCTCTGAGGCACGACTGCTATTTGGGAAAATCGTTGCCGGTCTGAGATCTGTGCGCTCCTAGAACACCTCCTGACTCCAGCTCCCCGTTCTCCTCGGTGTGGAGGCGGGCTACACGGAAGCCGCAGATTTAATCTTAACACCCTTAGCCTCTGGGGTTCGCGGGACCGCAATCTCGTCTTCTTCTTTTCAATTTGTTTCAAGATGAGAAAAGTCGCACCGCTCTCTGATGGATATCCATCAGTCCGCGGAAGCCGGCTCGGCTTCGACTGGCCCCAAATCCAATCTCAGAGAGGTTATTCCCACATCTGCTCTGAGCTGCTGGGACAGGCGCGTGGTCACTGTGCCAGCCCAGCCGCTGCCGCTAAGTGGTGAGATATATATCGCAGCGCTATCAGCGCACACGTCTGAGCTTGTTGTCCATCTGCTCACAGCAGCGCGGCTCCTGTACGGGGCAGGGGTGAGCCGGAGCAAAACCCAAAATACACGCGCATTCATACGGTACAAACTCAATCACACTCAGCCACACATGCACACACATATGGATGTCTGCATGCATGTGCATGTGTGGTTGAGTGTGTACTGTAGGCGCAACTGCACATGTATGTCTGTACGCATGTGTAGTTACTTCATCAGACAGCAAGTAACACAGAGGAAAAAAGAGTACTGAAAACAGGCCAGGGCATAAAAATTACTTGCCTCTGGCCCGTGCTATACTAGTCATTATTCACAATGCATGCTGCAAACACAGCAAGACACCAGAGTCTGTGTATTCTGCAGGCCAATGCCATTCGGAGCCCAGTTCATGCATTCATCAGACAGACCAGGATGCATCTTCCTGCTGTAACTGCCAGCGTTTCAGAAGCCATATGTGAGTGATACCCCTCCTCAGCTGCACATTTTGATTCAGTATCCATGGATTTGCATGAAATTAATATTTTGAAAAGATTATACCCGTCACATATCAACAGGCAAAAAGCTCAGGTGGGAACAGTGTCAGCCAAATTAAAAAAACACATCAGTGACCTTTAGCGGTGTTGGGACCATTCTGAGAGAATTCTGAGTAAAAGGTCAGAAGTGAGTTATTCAGCAAAGGTACCGTTTCTTAGAAGGTCAATGAATGTTTTAGACAAGTTGTTATCCCTTGGAGAGGATCCTCTCCTTCTCCAAAGCGCATTAGATACAGCTGGTTTAAGTCCGTGAAGTGCTGAATGAAAATGCAGGCACTTGTTGGTATCCAGGCTGACAGAGACAACAATGCAGTAATGAAGACACTACACATCAAGGACTCCTGGCTCTGTCCATGGCAAAGAGTCCCAGCACTCCGAATGACTCCTAAACAGCACACAAACAACATCAAAACATCACGCAAACACTACTCAAACGTCACAAAAACAACTCCCAAACAACATAAAACCACACAAAACTCAGAAGACTCTTATTTCCTATTCTCCCAGTGACAAATGAGAACAGCTCGTGTCTGTATGTGTGTGTATATGTGTGAGAGAACAAGTGTGAGTTTTGTGTGTGTGGCTGCAGGCGTGTGTGTGTGTGCCTATGTGCTATATGTATATATGTGTGTATGTATGTGTGTGTGCATGTGTGAGTGTGTGCACATGTATGTGAGCAAGACCGCAAGTGTGACTTTTGTGTGTGTGTATGTGTGTGTGAGCACATGTCTATGTATTTGAGTGTACTCAATCACTGATAATTCTTTACATTTACAGTTAAACCTCAATCTAATTCAGTACCATTAGATTTTCCCCACAGTGGAGGCCAAATCACATATGCCCATCATAGAGCCTGTAGCTCTGAGTGAACCTGTCTCTCATGAGATTTCATTTCTTATGTGGATTTCCAGATGGGATATTAAAATAGATGGGCTAGTAATGCAATAAAACCATATTGACCAAGGTACTGTAGCATGAAATGGGAGGGGAACACAATATGCACATGACTGAGCTTTCAAAATTCAGTTGTTTCTGTCATGGGAGCACCTCTTCACCAGATGTCTGCACTCAGAAAGTCAGGAGGACTGGCCTTTGCTTGCAATGGCGAACACTCCTGTTTCTTCCATATTCATATTCAACATTTAGTGCTTATTTCAGCCTGAATATGTCTTTATTAAAACAGAAACTATGGCAAATGTGTCTTGAAGGTACACAAACAATCACTCAGTGCTATGCACTGATTCACTGGTCCTAAATCTACTGTTTAAGGACTGTGTTTCGCACATGAAGGCGTCATTACTCGCCCATGCAGGGCCCCACCCAGTCAGTGGAGGATAGATGTACAGGTGAATTGCATGCCATTTAAGGTTGTGATGTATGTCTGTGTAATGATGCTCTGATGTATCAGTCACAGTGAGGATCCACTGCTTTCTAGTGCTGTCACTAGAGATCCTTCTAGAGAGAATATTTGAGAAAAACAGTTCAAGACTGCTGATAACAAGCCAACATTTCCATGTGGTGCCAATACCACCTACCTTTCTTTCAGCCTTTGCATATACACTGTGCTTCAAATCTCCATGAAAACATTACAGTTCTGGGCTAAATATGCTGCATAATTATCAGAATGAAGCCCATGACACAAATGGAAAAAAAATCCTTATCTAAATATATATATTTATTTATATATATATATTTGAAAAGTCAATATTCCTACAGCACAGGGTACTCACTGTTTGTCCCTCAGGCTATCTCTCATTCTCTCCCTCTGATACTCACAGGTGCAGGAGGTCAGCTGCTTTGGCCACACTGTAGTGCTAGAGTAGTTGCTTCTAAGAGGAGCCCAAACACATCCTGCAAGTTTAATGGGCACCTTTAAAGAACTTTTGAAAGGTTGTGGTGTGAAAGGTCAGAGACAGGTGTGAAAACAAACCCCAGGGGGTTATGGAATGTCTCACTGTTTGGGGGGTGGGGAGTTGTGCAGTGTCAGTTAAGTAGTTACCTTAGGTTGTGTTTCATGAACACCTCCAGTTGCTTCCTGATAAAAACTAAACACAGATTAACTAAGTGCCAAGTACTCCTATTATTATTTTAAATCTACCTTGTATTTGGTGCATGCCTGATAAACCAGGACACACACTTTCCCCTTGCTATGGATTATTGACTGTGTACTGTTTACAGACCAGACAAATGTTTGGGGCCCCCAAAAAAATTGGGAAAAGGGGCCCCAGATGGCCACTCATATTGGCACATTTTGCAATGACAACTATAAACCCCCTTAAACCTCCCATAAAGGCACTATACAGTGCACCACCGCTGCCCCAAAAACCCCCTAAGTGGGGCCCCTTCTAGCTACCGTATGACAGCTGGATACCGTTAGTTAGGACAGTCAGCTAGCTACCTGTAACTGTCATACATACAACGTTAGGTGTAACCGTCAGCGCAATGAAACCTTTCTGGTCACCAGAAACGAAAGAAAAAAATGAGAAGAGGAGGAAAAACGACACCAGGACAGTGGTAAGTGGATATAATTATGATAAATAAATACACCATGATTAGGTTGATTTTACTTTATACTGTCTGTGCCGGCAAATGTGCTAACGTTAGCGAGGTAATGTGTCAGTTCATCTCATTAAACATTACTGTTCTGATGAGTCACAGCTTGTGGCAACATCTCTTAAAACAATTATTTTCTGATCTGTTGACAAGTGTTATTTGCTATTTGCAAAATGACACACAGATATAGGCTATGAAAAAGCAAGTCAGAAGTTAATTTAGGTTTTAACGGCATCTGAGTGATATGCAACCTACTGCAGTTCCAATCAGCAACAACCTTTTACATATGGTATCAACAGCTGGCTAGCTATCACTAGCTAACTATCCAGCTAGAGTTTAGCTAGCTAACAAAACATTTTTAAAGTTAAGTAGCGATTCATTTGTTACGTATTTAGTTGACATCTGGGTAAAAAATACAAATAGTTAATATACATTTATATTAAACCCTTTAAAGAAAGATGCATGATAAGATAATGTAGAAAATTGTGCTTGCATATAAGACACCTTGATGGTTAAGTTAGCTAGCTCATGTGAGTTAACTTACTTACTGTTGTTGAAATACTCAGACGTGTGTGTGTGCATGGTGTTATTTATTTTTTAATAAATGATTATTACGTTCGATCAAGCACAGCTGACCGAATGCATCTTTTGACTGAATTGACTGAATGCGTTGTTATGGGGGCAGAGGGCGTGGGGCGCGGGGGGAGGGGCTCTATGCCTGGGGCCCCCCAGAGTCTAGGATCACCACTGGCCTCATGTAATCTATCCCAGAGTATTTCCTAATGAAGCCCAGCCTCAGGCACATGTAATCTACCCCAGAATGTCTGCTAACTCAAATACATTCTGAGGTAAAGGAGATAACACAGCCATTTTGTTGCTGGGGTGAGGAAAGGTTTGTGAAAGACTGAAATTGTGACTCAGTTTGGCTGTTTTTTTCTACAGTGGACAGAGGAATATATGACCAATGGGTCTAATATAAATTCTCCTCCAAAGAGTTCTTACATAATGCCTCTATTAAAAATGTATGAATTTCTGTGCCAGAGATTTGTGACTTTATAATAATATTTGTATATGATTCACATAAAACTATCAGCCATTGCTCAAAATATAGACAGCAGAGTGCCTTTTGAAATCGCTACACATTGCTTCTGTGAGAGCGACAGAAAAAAAGGTCTGACTATTGTTCTGAAAGACAGTACATCCAAACCATCCCTGGTCTCCTCAAACAGAACTAAAACAAGAGGACTGAAACATGAATAATGGTGAGCATGTCCCTGTTTGTGTGGTCTGAGCGGTCACACAGCGGCTCTTAAAATTTCAGCGAGTGTCACGCCGCCCTGGACTGTGTGCCACATCGTTAGATCTGACCTGACAGCTCTCAGGCAGAGTGCATGCTGGGTAATCTCCCCCAGGCTCAGAGGATGAAGCGCTGCAAGGTTCCTGGCTGCAGGAATGTCACGGAGCCAGCCGTTAACGCTCACCTGACATCCTCAGTTAGCGTCTGCGGCCGCGACAGCGCCCCGTCTTCCTTAAAAGCCATACCGCTAACGCCACGCTGCCAAACATCCTCTATTTTTAAATACAGGATGCCACACAGCTCTCTGTGCTTGCAATTTCTGTGCCTGTGCTGTTCAGAGGCATCAAACATTCAGACCCCTTCCCCTCCTGTGAGCCACGCCATGATCTCTCCCAATCTGTCTGGGACAAAGTTGTCCAATTTCATGCCAGCTCCAGAGATCATCTCTTAGGTAAGAAAGCAGTGCTAAGACCCTGTCACGGTCATTTCACTGGACCTTTTGTGGAGGACAGGTGTGCCTGAATATTCAACAGCAGGTGTGGTCATGATTCTAATCACAGTCAATATATGCATAGCATCTCTGTAACTGCCAACCATTCGTAATATAAACATTAATTTGAGAATGCTCATTAATATTCATGAGACAAAAAGATGATTGGCTGTCTTTGCTGGAACTCTTCAGCGAGCAAAGTATCAGCAGTCTTTCGTCTTCACAGTCAGTTGTCTTCATCAGCCTTCACATGGAGCTGACGTCAGACTGCAACATTGCCACGCTGCTACAATGTTAGAGGAAGGTCATAGCAACGTTGTGAGAATGTCATGCTGTAGGTCAAACTTGTACGCTGATCTCTGCTGGTGTAGGTGGACTGGGGGTGGGAGGGAGGGGTGAGGTTGTGAACTGCTGGTTCTCCTCACATCCTGAAGGCTGCTGGTCATGTGACCGCATCCACACATCCTAACCTCTGCCCCCCCCACCCTGAAGAATCTGTGATCCTCTGAGCTTCTGAGCCTGGTGTGTCAGCATGCAGTGGCTAGTGTTTCCTTCCATAGCCTCCACACTAAAGGAACAGATGGATTTCTCCATGGTGAGGAGGAATTTTCTTTTTTAAAGTTCACACCCCGCTGCTCACATACAGTAATCCACTTAGCAGCTGGAGCTGATGAATTATTCAGAGGGATTGCAAGGGTCTTTCTTAAACAGCCCTCGGGCCTGATCCGAACAGCGAAATGACCAGCCGCTGAGCCAACCACAAGCTACCGGGATCCAAACCAGTCATCCGCTGGCAAAGGCTCGAGAAGAAGGGGGAGTGCAAAGAGGAGAGAGGGGGAGAGTGAGGAGGGATGGAGCGAGAAGATGGTGAGAGAGAGAGAAAACAAGAGGGTGGAAAGAGAGAGGGATGGACCTACAGCCAGAGGGAGAGAGAAGGAAAGGGAGTAAGAAGGAAGAAGAAAGAGGGAAGAGGATGGAGAGGAACAAGACAGAGGACGAGATAAAGAGGAAAGGCTCTGATTGGCAGATGCAGTCTTTTAAAAAGGCTGGTCATTCAATTAGAGCTACTCCCCATTCAGGTTGCCTGCCCTTCTCTGCACACCGCTACCCTGTGACGGTGATAAAGAGATCCAACCTGCCCAGCGCTTGATCTCTTTTCTCACCCTCTCATTACTAATCCAGCCATGCTTCATTTGCTGCCACTCACTGGATCTCGGCGCACCGCAATTAAATGGGTTATCAGGACTAATCAATAACAAACTTCTTCACAGGAGCTCGAGTGAATGCCGTGATTATGGGGTCCGTATCTCCCCCTGCGAGAGGCTGGCTGGTGTATCTTTGCTCAGACAGGATGTTTATTTCTCTCCCTGTCAGAAATGAGCGTATAGCATCCGCACACACGTCTGCAATTGGCAATGCCGGCATCTGTGTTTTGCTCTGTAATCGGAGTGAAGTGCAGCTCAGGTGATTCGAAATAACCAAGCGTCCTAGCAGTGACAGCCAGTGTCCCTCACTAGGGTAATAACAGCTATCACAGTTATAATGTACTGTCATGTTGCACCACAAATATACTCTTATCCAACTGTGTAATCAATAAACCGTCAATATATAAATGATTAAATATACTAATTACTGCTTTGTGACAGTGTAGCATATTTTGTAATATGTTGATACTGTAGATATGTTGATACTCTAGACCAAATAAAGATCAGCCTCTGCTAATTGCTTTTTATTCTTATGTCCTTTCCCATTGGTGCTGGTTAATGCAGATCTCCCTACAGGGAGACAAAATTTATAAACAAGACTGCAGGTACATAATATTGTCCTTGATAATATAAAGACATAAAAAGGTTCTCATTATTAGAATAGTCACCATTAGTATCCACAAGATTTTTCAAAAACCTGTTCTCAGTGCTAATGAAAGGAAAAAAGGAGTAAAAAAAAACTCATAGTCACAGCTTCACTATGGCCTTGTTGTAAATAACAGAGGCGTGAGTCCTCTGATTTCTGTTTTGGAAGTAAAGGTTTCCAAGGTCGTCTCTTTCCTTCTCACTGATTAATATGTAGTGCTGTATTCACTGCGGTTGCATTATTTTGATAAAACACTTGCCGTCGTTCGGGGCATCGGCGGCGCGTTTTCACAGCGATGGCTACAGCTACGATGGGAGATGCTGCGTGTCATGCCTGGCGTCAGCTGTCACGGCCATCTGGACTCTGCTCGTTCCGATTGGAGATCACGGAGAGCCGAGGGGTCGTCCGCTGCACTGACACTCTCCGACTGACTGCCAGCTCAATCAATCACATGCTACCGCAGCCCTCCTCCTCCACAGTGGCATTCACACAGCACAGAACACTCAGAGGTACACCGAAGTGCTGGGATTATAACACTGAAAATGACTGTTTTTTTAACAGAGATGATGGAGTGACACAAACCAGCTTGAAAACGATCCAGACAGAATGATGACAGTTATTTTGAAAATAAATGTCACTCCTTCTCAACATCCGTCCTGAAGGAGCTAAAGGAGTGGCCCATCTCTCTGTGAGTGTGTGACACTGTAGAGGCTCTGGCTGTTGACTAATTGATTTTAATAAACTGCATTTATTATTGCATGTGTTTCACACATGATATGAGCTAAAGACAAAATTGTAACCAAACAGTATGTGTTACTCAAAGGAACAGGAATTGTTTTTATATGAATTTTCATATTATTTTTAAAGAGCAAATATGTGGTAGCATCATGCACTTGGAGAAGGCTGATAGGATGAGGACCAGTTCTCCTTCCCCCTCTCCTCTGCACCTCTCTCTCTTTCTCTCTCCCAAGGGATGACCTCTGTCAAAGGTCCCGGCACTCTCTGTATCTCACATGGTGAAATCTGGGTCATCATGTTTTCTGTGTAGAGTAAGTTAAACAATATCTACCTCTTCAGTCTCCCCCAAGAAATATTGGCATATTGTTCAAATAAAGAGACCATCTGGTTGGTCATACCCTTTAACCTAGAGCACAACACTACAGCACTGTGTCCCAGAACCAACAGCCCACTTCACAAGCAGAAATAACCAAACTCTAAGGACACGAAATGGGCATCTGAAATTGGGTTTTTATTTTTGCTATGGTTTCTCATTTCTGATTCTGATCATTCCACACTGAGACACACACAGGCCTGGACTCTACAGCAGCATGGAAACACGTTGCTTTAAAGTATCAAAGCTAAAAGGCAGACTCATGCAGGCACTGCAACTGGAACTGGAAGCCCATGTAGTTCTACAGGATTGTAACAGAAGCTGCAAGCACACAAACCTCACCACAATTGTTCGCTGTCAGCCACGGTACTATGGAAAACCAAGGCAGATTTCCTGGGGAAAAAAACTAGATTTTTACAAACATAAAGCTGGTGATTCAACCTGCAGAGTACCAGAGTGTCACAGACTCCAAATAGGTTTCACAGCAACATTGTGTCCCGTAGCAGGAGTAGGATGCAAGGGCTTTCCCTGGTACACTCATCAGTCCACCAACCTCCCTGCTATGTTCCTCATGAATAGTCAGTGACACACCGGGCCTAACCTTGAAAGAAACACAACACAAATCTCACCATATGCTCTGTCCAGAAGCTCCGCTTGCATCAGTCCAAACAGTCAACTTTTATCAGCCATGTATTCCTGAAAACTGCTCCACGTGCTGTTTGCTAAGATGGGGAGGCTGACTGTTTGCAAAAGCAGCATGCCCTATATTCTAAGAAATTAATGTCTGACCTCACTAATTAGCAGAACAGACCTTCCAGGATGGTTTAAGAAGATTATGTGGCATTCACAACAAAAATCCATTTTTCACCCAGAATAACCTACAGTGCTCAAGTGTCCACCAAAAAAAGCTGTTTCTTAAAACGTCCCACTGATCAGGTAACAGATCAAGACAGGATTTCAAGCAGGTGTAGATTTTCCTGGCCTTGGGTTAGCAGTTGTAGTCATCCATTTCCACTCCAACGGAAATGAAAGACTCTTTCTGCAAATACTGCTGCAGTTTCTTTCATATCCCCAGATGACATGTTCCATTGTAGTATCGTTTTCATTTGTCCTTGAAAGAACAGAAATACTCTCTACCCTGACAAAAGAATTAACTGAGAGGCTAGTACTGAAATGGCATATTTCATAGAATTTACTGATATAACTGCATAATTAATTGCAGCGAGAAAGCCAATATCTTAACTGGAATACCATTTTGGGCAGTAGCTCCTGTCAGGGTATTGACATTGCTTTATTAGCTTATTACTGTCATTTCTATTGCACTATACAACACACACAAACACACACACACACATTCTTTTATTACTAGCTTTATTTTAAGAAAATATGATGTATGATGAAAACAAATCTAATCAGTACCTCAAAAGAGCACAGTGTGTACTCCATTGTTTTCCTTCTGCAATTATAAAAAGGAGAACATCATTTTGGAAGAGTCTTGAGAAAAAATCATATCAATATTTGATGAGAGATCAGAGAAACTGAGATGATAAAACATGCACATTCTTACATATCAAACCTTTAAAAGAATAGCTTTTTTCTTATTTTTATTCCATAAATGATTACAATATCCTATCCAACTCAAGATTTCCAGGGGAGTGAACACATGACTTCACAGTTAATTAGAGATTAGTGCTGTCAAAATGCTTGGCAGAAGACAGAAAAGGACTCATAGATGAAACTTGTCTTTGCCAAACTGCTACGCTGCGAGACAGAGACTACAGTGCCATTTGGATTACAGACCTTCAATCTTCAGCCCACAAACTGGAGACACTGTGTCCTCGTTTCCTTTTTTTGCATTTTCCGCTTTTCCAACAAACTTTATTAGTAGCCAATTATGCTTTTAAGCTTGTCATTCCCATAACAACAACCACTGAATCCACGTAGGAACACAGGGGGAGGTCTGTGCAATCCTTTGATACACACACATGCCCACCAAGGCTGTTTATAAAACTATAGATTCCACTCTGCACCAGGAAGCAAATGCCATCAGAGCATAACTTACAGGTGCCCATGTGAGTCCCAGGTTGTCAACAAGAGAGCTATGAGAGGACCATAGCCGACATCAGCAGAACAAAGCCAATCTGATCCACCACTCCCAGTCATTGCTGAAAAAATGACATGAAAGGTTTTGAACCCGGGCTGTAGGGCTCAGCCAGTGCTTGTAATAAGCATCTGATCCAGTCAAGAGTCCAGTATGGTTTGGGTGAGCATTGAGAAGAAGGTGTATTAGGTACTGTAAATATGCAGCTAACTTCCAGTCCCCATATCAAAAGTTTGCCTTTTCCTCACAAAGCAATACAATAGTGTGTGATATTCATTTCCATGGCAACTTGCCCAGGCTCATCAAACCGTCCTCTCACCATGCCAAGAACGGGATCAATGTGATGGTTACATGATAGATCTCCCTGCCATAGCTGCTGATAATCCCACTTTATAATGCTATTTCTACGACAGGAGAGCCTGTGAGATTTGTGTTCCTTTTCAAAGTGTGCGAAATTGTGTCTGTTGAGGACATGGCAAGGAGCTGTGGATGGAAGTGTCGCTTCGATCAAGATTTTTCAAAAGTTAAAGACTTTGGTGCGGAAAACATTTCCTTCAGAGGCAATAAATCATCAGTGATGCGTATCATTGCTGTCACAAAAAAACCTGAGGACTGGAGGTTTTACCAATTCATGTTTTTACAGTAACAGCATGATCACCCAAATCTCCACATCTTGGAAAGGTATTGTGGCAATAATACTAGACTGAAAACAATGCCTATGTGAAAAGGCACACTAACATCTTTTTTTGCTGTTCCAAAAATTTAGGGTACATTTTTTTGTGTGGGTGCAGTGTCCTTACAGCTGTTCATTCGAGTGTTTAGAAATTGAATATATGTATCTAATCCTGATATGTAGTTTAATTACTGCGGAATACACTGTGTATTAATGGATAACTGAGACTGTATCACTGCAACTGGAAAGGAATGATGAAATCCAAATGAAATCAACAACTTGGCTTGATTACTATAAACACTGCCTGGTCCTCAGCTCAAAAAAGGACCTGCACTGGTTGGATGAGGACACGTAGATTTGTATCAAATTTTGTGTCCAATTCTGACGAAAACACATGTTAGCATAAAAAATATGAAGCAAAAGTTGATGAGACATGCTGGTATTGTGCCGCATGTAGCCTACATTCTCGTGGATGCAGGTATTCAGTAACACCGTGACCTGTATCAGCTAGGGCACTCGTCACCTGTAGTTACTGCCCTGAGTCACAGCTGAAGTGATGTGAGAGCACACGGGTCCCACAGTCAGAGCAGGGTTACAGGACGTTTCATATTAACCTTGAAATGCCAACACGAAACAAATTCCAAATCAAATCACGTCTGAAGATTAATGACCAGCTTTTAGCGTCAATCTCGATCTCAAAACGACGACCGCAAGCGCATGTCCTTTTCCTTGCTCGTCACATGACCCACACACTCGCCCTGGCCTGCTGCAATTTGTTTTCATTTATCAGATCATAAATGTATGAAGCCATTAACTTGCACATCATCACAAACAAAGCGTGACAAATTTAATTCCTAATATAGATATGGTGTCAGTGTGTCTTTCATCATTTTCCTGCGGAAGATGCATTATGTCTGGACTGAACCATGTGTGTGTCTGTGTGTGTATGTGTGTGAGCCAAACTGTCATATTATCATAACATCAAATTTGTTAGCTTGGCAGATGCCCCTTATACAAGATACCATCTATATTTTACAAGCTCTTCATGAATACAGCTGGATTTTTACTGAGGCAGTTGCTCAGCTGAAGGGTAAACCACAGTGCCCCATCTGGGATTCAAGCCAGCAACCTCCTGATTACAGGACCAGGTGGCTAACCAGAACACAGGAGGACTCCCACCACAGTAATTAAAGCAGCAGTTTACAAAGCCCAGATGACTGTGCATAGTGCCCTGATTTGGAACCTCACCACAAACGCAGTTGAAGGCCTTCACCCTGTCACAAGGGGTCAAGGGTCAGGGTTCAGAGGGCACGACCCATGCCAAGGACTGAAGTGCACATGAGGGCAAAGTTATGCACGATTTTACAAAGAGCAGATTCCAAGTTCTAAATGGAGGACAAGAGGGAAGACATTTAAGAGTCAAGTAGTCTCTCCATAAATGGGCATGGTCTGACCACAGCTCACAGATTTTACTCTAATGCTACCACTCAAGGTTGTTTCTTCTCCAATGCAAAGATTAATTACTCTTTCCTTACTCACCCACTTTATATCTGTGCAACACATATCTTTTCTTACAGTGCACTGTGTTGTGTGCCAATTACTTTGTTAAGAGCAACATATTAAATACAATTGGATTGATGGGCTTTTCCGAAGAATGTTGCCAGAGCCAAACACACTTTGCTTTTATGGGTCTCCCCTGAGAGGGTCCTGTTACGCCTGTGAGCACGCCAGACAGATGGGTCTCTCTAAGATTCTCAGTATAGATCATTTACACTGATGGTTCATGGAACCAATAGACAGGAAATGCAGTCATTAGCCCTTTGTGACTTCCTGTAAAAGCAGGTGACATGCCTCCCAGGAGACCAGCAATGTAGGACACGAATTTGAGAATGATGTCGGTAGATTGCTTGTACAATGTTGAGGTCAGTAGATTGCTTACGCTTTGGCCCAGTAAACACATACGTCATTACCCTGTCCTGTTCAACATCCCAGGGAGTGCTGAAACCGGTCAATGTGCATACGTGACAAAGATCTGCATCCTAGAGCAGCCTCTCAGCTCTTGCCCTCCAGGCTGAAGGTGAAAGGTGAGAGGTTTGCTTTGTGCAGCAGCATGGTGTAGCAGTAAAGGGCAGGGGTTTTGGCCTAAATGTTGCCAGTTCAATTCCCAGGTTTGTCACCTCTGTGGTGCCCTGTGTAAATAGATGTTGTTAAAATTGTAAACTGTGCAAGTTGCTCTGGATAAGAGCATCTGCAGAGCACAGCTTGTCACTTTTACACAAAAGGAACAAGTAATATCTGGCTGGGGAAGTGGACTCTGCATGTTATAAAGTGGTGCGCTCTCTGATTCCTGTGTTTGACTGTCTTGCATTACCTTTTTGCTACTGTGGCTTGATCATTTGTTGCAACAGTCTATCATGTCATCAGATAGCCAAGCAAACGCTGCATCGCGTTTACAAGATTCCCCACCTTACAAGGAACTGCCTCAGAATGGCACTGCGTTCAGGCGTAAAATGAGAGCAGTGGTGTATCGACCAGAATCAGTAGTTTAAAAAGAATACTGTGAGCTATTCCCTGTGAGCGAGTGCACCCTTGTACTTCACATCACAGTAACAATGTTGTTTGCCTGACGGATCTCCGACAGGAGAATCAATACCGAGCAAACCGTGTGGTACACGTGATACGTTACACAAGTCTACATATAATGCGTTCAGGGTAAAAAGAAGACACATTTATCGCTGTACGGTCTTTAGCATGTTTCACAACAATACAGTAATTTCATCAGGATCGCAGGTCTCTGACTCTGTCTCCACTAACAGAATGTCCAACGCTAGCGTACGTGTTTTCCGGTAAGTCTATTCCTCAGCTATTGCACCGGATACCCACAGACGAAATGTATGAAATACGCTTGGCCACGAAAACGATAAATATAAATATTTTGTAAATTTCATTCTTTAGTTCTCCCAGCCGCAAAATGCACCGCTGCTCCGGTGGAGTGTCGCCTGAATTTTTCCCCTTTTTGCTAGCATCACGTGCAGGGCGTTGCAGGCTGCGCGCCTCTGGAGCGAGGACGTTCGTCGCCGTTTCCAGCAACTTCGTGACCTCCGCGACCTCCACTGCCTTTACCGTCTTTCAGGGGAAACAAAGGGCAAAGCTTTGCGTCGTTCAACCTGCTGTGATACTGCTACTGCAAATTCAGAATGAGATGCCGGATCATGCATGGATAATCGGAGATAATGATACATGTTAATGTTCCAGCAGATAGAGTGCGGGAGAGAATGAGAAAGAGGAAGAGGTAAACAGACTATTTACGCCCTCTCTTAAACCCCACCTTGTATTTTTGGAAGTGCAGTGAGATATGCGACCCAGGGAAATATCCGGTCATTTTGGTACAAAAAAATCCCAACCTGCACAAATGGCAAAAAAGAGAGCTTAGAACGGTGTTATATTATAAACGCTGTGAAATGGGATCCATACTGCGTTCCCAGTCCACAACAGAATAGTCAACCATAGCCACCTATGTGTTTAATGTATACATTTGCAAAAGGTCATCAACCATTCGTTATAACGTAGGTTTTAGACTTTTTTTCTACCCGAGTATTTCGGCGACTAATCATTAACGCCTGGGAATAATTTCTTTGTTCCTGTGCCTATAGGTCATATATATTTATCGCAACGTGTACCTTGTAGTCGCACGCTGTAATCTAAATTAATTAGGTATAGTCTACACGTCTTCTATGTGCAGTTTGTGACTGCATACACTTAAAAAACACTTGCACACAGTCAGAAATATTAAGCGTACAGGCTACTTAAGGCTATGGTATGAATACAGTTTTTAGTACAAATATAACTCTCTCACACTCGTCCCTGAAAACGGAGTGAACCTTCTGTTCACTATTATATATACTATGTATACGATGCTACTATGTTATAAATCAATATATTAATCGAGAGAACATATCGTTTATGTATTCTCTCAATGAATATCTCGACTTAAACCACACCACAGGAGTGCTCAGAAATTCGCCACGACATAAGAACTGTCTTCCAAGTAAAAAAAGACTATAAAACTAGATTGACTTGAATCAGCCGGAGTTCATGTCGGTTAAAAAGTTTAAGTGGTCATCTTTTCGTTTTTTTTTTCAGTTCATGTCCATAACGTGCTGATACAAACTGTAAGATCCCCACAGAAGAGCAGGCTAAAAACACCGTACTCACTACGCTGAACTCTTAACACTACATTCATCCAAGCTCTTCCGACTTTGTTTAGATTATTCATAATCATTAAACAAGCTTCGCTTACCGTTTAAGTCCCTGGAAGGAAGAGGGCCACGACATTCTGGATTTTTTCAAACCGGGTCGGTGTCCGGTGTCCACAGCGTAGGTGCGATCCATTGTACCGGGGCACAGGTATCTCTCGGTGTCCGAGAATCCCCTCTGCCTGACGCGGTGGTGATTTCTCGCACCGAGCGGGTGGTGGTGCGGCTGGAGTGCGGGATGGTGCTGTTGCCTCCATAAATGTTTGGGCGCCTTCGCGGTCCCACCGGTGCTGCCGCCGTAACTGCCACTGCCTGCGACCAGGGACGCTGCCGCCACTTTACCGCCGGCAGAATCCATTCTAGTAACGGGCGGAACGAAAGCACCCGCGCACTACGAGGTTTTGGGTGGAAACGATTGGGAGTTTCTGTTTTGTTTTTCGCCGCCGCACATCGAACTACAGACAAAGAGCTGAAAAGTTGGACAGCTCCTCTCTTCTCCGTAAAGATTACGTCACTGTACCGTTGATAGATACTTCAATTCACGCTGATGAACTTTGATTGCAAGTTACTTTTCTGAAGTATTGCTTTGAATGCATGGAAGATTTTAGATTTTGTCGACAAACGTATTGCTCTTCTACAAATAAGCACATAGCAGACTACATTTACGGAGAATGTATTTTAAAATGTTTTGTAGGTTACTTCCAGGCGTCCTTTCCCCAGCAAAACTGTCCCAGTATGAGTGATATTAGCTAAGTTCTCAGTTCTCATCTCATTTCATCATCTGTCCGTCGTCGCCTTCAGACAAAACACGTAGCCATCCATTCCTCACCTTGCGAAGTCACCAGACAGTAGGCTGACGGTTTACAGAAAAAAAATTGTCGTTCATATTTCATTTTCCACGTGAACACGGTCAATGTTGGAGCCAGCATTAAAGGTTTACATTGCCTTTCTCGTCAGTGGAAAGCCAACGACGCCCACACGTCCAACTTTGGTTTCTCTAGCGTCTGGGTAGAAGCTCATTCACGTCCAGTACAGAATATTCCTCCGCCCCTTCTAAGCACGCCCCTCGTATTCGATAAGGTACTGTTGTGACGATTTAGAGTTATACCTCTTCGTTAAACACGCCCGCGTCACTGGTGAAGAGTACATTGACCAAACTAAAAAAATCGCAAATATATCGCAATGACACAGACCTGCCATACTGGTCATGTATTTTAGGCTCTGGGTCAATAACTTAATAAATTTACACAAGCACCAAAATCCGAAGTGTTAAAAGACTTACCTTTCCTCCTCTGAAACTGTTAAGGACAGAAGAAAGGAAATGTAAACCGACGGTGCATACATTAAATATGAGTCGTCTCCAAAGTCTGCTTAGCCAATGAATTAATAAAACGTGGGTTACGAAAATGTCACCAATTAAACCTAACGGTGTAATGTTGTGCATGATTTCCTAAACCATGCACAACATGCATTGAATGGCACAAAACCAATCGCCAAAGAGAAAGCAGGTTACCGATGGGATAATTATATCGTAATAAAAACGTTAATTATTTTCTCACACGTGTCAGATTCAACTCCTTTAAATTTGTGCTGGTTGTAAGTCAAAGGTTGCAGGGTCAACACCCTATCATACCTATGAGAAAGGGACCTGAATGCTGAATTAGTGAAGAAAATATGGAGGTGTCTATGTGGATATAGCAAGACAGATGTCTCTCCACCTGCGCTCTAAGAGAGGAGGATTGTGGGCACATGGGAGGTGAATATTACCTGCATCAATGCTCTCCTGTCATATGAAACTTATTAATATGTGCTCAGGAGGCATATAATACTTATTTTCACATTTTGTAGAGAAATGAACATAAGTAGGAGAAACCAGCAAAGAAAAGATAAAAAGGAGGATTGCTTTGTTTCGTGAAATAACCCAACTGCATATATAAAACAGAGATGCTGGCAGATACAGGAGCACTGGTCATTGAACCATACATCACTAATGCATCTCACACATTGGCACATAATTGTGGATGTGTTGAGCTATTCAGGCTAGAGTATAGCCATTATGTTGGCTCAAGCAACTTACAAAGCTAGCAGTTATTATATGATTTACAAACGAGTACCATGTTTTTACAAAATTTTACATTTTATCCATTTGTACAGCTGGACATTTGCTGAAGCAATTGAGATGAAGTACAGTACCTTGCCCAAGAGTACAACATCAGTCCCCCACCAGGGAATCAATTTTTTTTTTATTCTTAAAACCACAGAGGTCAAAACTGAATGCACAGTTATAGCACACCTGCATATAATCCAGAGGATCACCTGAGAGGTCACTGATCACCAACAACCAGTTAACTACAGTTAGCTAATGACAATCACTTTGCCACACTGTAATCACAACAATTTGACAATCATCCAAAACATTTATATTAAGCATTTTGCAGTTACTTGTCATAAAGTAAACAGTCATTGATGCCTCATCAGGGACACAAAGTTTGTAAACACTGCATTCTGATTAGTGCCTCTCCTGAGTAATAGCGCTGTGTGTTCAGGGAGCATTGAAATTCAGCACGGATTGTTATCAGACATTCTCCACATGATTGTGCCTCAGCAAGACCTCCATCTCCCTGGGCAAACTGAGATCTTTCAGGGTGACCCTGATCTAGCCCACAAAGCAAAAGGATTTCCCATGATCCTCGTTGGCGTTACTTCCCTACATTGTCACATACCACAAAACACCGAGGAGATGTGAGGGAGGCATTGGTATGGGTGTGCCTTTTTATTTCCTGTGTTTTTTTATGTCTGAAGCAGCCCAGTTGAAAATACCACATGCAAATCCAGCACGGCACCTTGACGGTTACCAGAAAACCCTCCAACGCAGTGACAACCTGCCAGCAAACATACAGGGCAATTATCCCTAATCACGGCTGCTCCCTCCGGATTCTATTGCACTTGACCAAAATGGAGAGGGAACCTGTGACCTCCTCAGCCACACGGCACACCTCACTCTGCAAGGCCCACTCAGGCCACTACAGCAGTGTACCCAGACCTCCTGCGTCACAGACAGAGACCGCGCGGGTGATGGCATCATGTCGCTGCACTCGGCCGCACTTATGCAAATCCACCGTATAAAAACACCCTGGGGCTCCTGAGTGGCTCAGATGGCAAAGCACTCGTCTTGAGTGCAGGCTGAGCCCCACAGCCTGGATTCAAAACTTTGCTGAAAGTAACCAACAATTTGCTCACTGTGACAGGGATTCCATGCTGGCTTTAAGGGACTGTGCAAAAATAGATGTTGGTCTGCATGCAAGTCTATTGGAGGATTATATTTATAATGTTTCAGCACTCCTGTGGGATTGCAAAGGCTGTTGCAGTGACACAAGCCTAATGTGCAATTAGCAGTTCTAAAAAAGGCTGTATATTGTATCAAAAGGAAAAACCTTGAAAAAAAATCTTCTCAAAATACCCCTGAATCTGAAACATGTGCTTTGCTGTTTAACATATTGTACATTCCATTCTACAAGCAGTTTACATTCAGCATTCATTTGAGTCAAAGTTCAGGCAGGCAGTGACAAGAAAATGCTAAAGGGGAAGGGAAAAGAGTCCTGAAAAGCTATTTTGGTCATCCAGTTTGCACCTGTGTGCTTGTTCCTCGTAGTTCTTTTTCACACTTCAGAGCATTTCTTTTTTATTGTAAATTAAATTTCTCACATATTTATTACGCTGAATCACATGATCACACCCATAGCTCTCAAACTGCTTGGTTATACTGTACAGGAGACACCTGGCAGACGTTGTTTATCCTTAATCAAACATACTACTGAAGAAAGATGTGTATTTAAATGCTTTACTCAAACAATTTTATTTCTGGAGTTCCCTGCTGAGAAGCAATTGCACTTAGTTGTTGTTCACCTGTTCATTACTCATGTTTAATCCATTTGTCTTTCTACGCATCCGCAAGGCATGCACAGGGATCTGCAGGGACGTAATTTCAGCCCTTTTCATTACGCAGGCTTCTGTCAACAACAAATCACATGTATAAAAAAGCGGCATAAATCAGAGTGTTGGCATTCAGAGCCCTCCTCCCCTTGTCAGGCGTGGCACAGACAGGAACGGTCAGCTCTTAGAGCACATTTACTCATTCATTCAAGGGCAGGTTGCAGCGGCCTTTCTGCACGTGTGAGAGGGAATTCCTCTGTCTATCTGCCTGTCCTTGAGTCTGTGTGAGCGTCTTTTCTTAATGGAAAGCCTTGTGTCTCGTAATGGGCCATGTGTAACCACCTCTCCAGCCTCGCTGCTGCAAACCTCCAAAAGTGCATTTAACACAATTCATTGGGAGCACGTCAGCTGGAAGGGGATCTGTTCTATGCTGTGGACCCCTTCTTGGGGGTGACTCAAGGGGAAAATGGGATGCTGTCACATGACCTAACGGAGGTAGGAGAATACATCCAATTTATTCTCAAATCCCACCCCTGCCCCCCACATATAAAAGTAGGACCCACCCCCACTAGTAGAGGAATGAGTACTACAGAACCAAGGCAAATGAAACAATGTGAGAATTTTAGCTGTATTATAAATCAGAGTCAATCTGACATATTACTAAGTGCTTCTGTTATGCTCTAATACAGGCTAGTTACTGTATATTGTTAGCACTGTGCTTGTTATGAAAAATGTGACATCATTCGCACAGCTAACTGGCTGTTATACCTGATTTTAGATAATGTTACTTTCCCTTAAACTTAGTGATGGCTACATGGCTATGGATACACAGCTATCAATAGTAAATCATTGTCCATCTAGCTTCGCTCTCTGGCAAGTAAGTAACCAAGCAATATGTATTGGAAGTAATGTTTCAAGATTAAGGAGTGATGAAGATTAATTTTGTAATCAAACTGCTAACAAGATGTATGAAATTAATTATGGCCTGCTACATTTCAAGTAGTCTGTATTATATATTTTTTCTAAAAAAAAATACACTAATATACTACAGACCTACTCTGTGCACAAACCTAAGGGAGAAGTCAGCTTGCTGCTTGTTTCTATAAATATGAGTTATGAAAAAAGTATGTATTAAAACATGTGGTTGTGCCCTCTCAAAGATTCTCCGATTCATTTATGTAATGAATGTCTTCATATGTACTTGATTAATATATTTATGAATTCTCAGACATTGATGTCTCTAATATTCTCTCCCCTGTGATAAATACATGTGACACACAAAGATACATTCTCTTCAGCTAATATAAAACAAAAAATTCAGTTTGCTTTTTACACAACCTTGACATCTTTGCTTTCACAATAGATTGGCAACATGCAGATTGCCTTGAGACAATTACTCACAATCAGTCAAACTCTGAGGTTGGCCACAAGTGTGCTGCTGGTTTGACCTTGTCCTACAGCCCTTTGACTTGAGCTTCTTCGCTGGTCACATGATGTCGCCACTGTAGTCCCCTTAGGTCCTGTCTTGGACATGTCCTTTCATCATCTTAGAGTCTCCCCCCTCAAATATTCTGTGCACCCAGCTGCTGCAGACTCAATCCCCTGAAGCAACTCATGTGAGCAGGACCTGTGAAGATTTCTGAAGCGTCTGTGCCGTTTCTACATTTTGCATGAGATCCAGCACCATTTTCAGACATTCTGTGTTGCAGAAATGGGTCAAAAACATGCCCAGCACCTTCGCCCTCAAGTGTCCTGGCTCCCTCAGGAGCTTCCTGGATATGGTTGAGAGAGCAGACACCGCCACGCCCCGTCACACAGCTGATTGACACCTCTTCCTCCTGTTGGAGACTGCCATCTTCCCTATGGTTTATTAATAAAACATGCTTCATCCTCTCTTTAATGCAGAGCACCCGCTTCTCAGCCATACATACAGTGTACTCCGTCACGTGCTCTGACTTCTTATTGTATAACGTGGCACCTAATCAGATAAAAGCCTGACAGCAGGGAAGCTGGACTTGCTCTGACCTGCTGGGCCGTTGAGTGTTTTTCATTTCTTTCTTCGTCCTTTCATCCTTTCCTCAAGGCCTTGGCATCAAGTTCCGCAGTGGAGCCTGACAACCCACTAAACACCTGATAACCTGAGTAACCTGATAATGCCCATAAACACAGGGCAGCATGACCACACCCACAAACACAGAGTAGCATAACCACACCTACAAACAGAGAGCGCCATAACCATGCCCTCAAACACAGACCAGCATTACCATGCCCATCATCATTTCTAGATAGTAATACAACAGCCTTGTTAGTGCCATTGATTTTGTGTCTGTCCAAATAAATATTTTCCTGCGGTTCATATTCTTTTCGTTTAGATACTTGTCTGAAATAATAATCGCATCATAAAACTCTGATGATTTTCAACAGCCCCAAGCTGTGCCACAGTCTCCCCTTAATATCATGGCGACATCATAGACATATGCTAATGCAGGTGCATGTTAGAGGCGCATTGAGAGAGTTAAGCATGTTAGCAGGAGAGTGCACAAAAGAACCAGCTCATGTTCCCTGTGCGAATCTGAGAGATGAAAACTGAAATATAAAAGAGACTTCATTCACAGCAGCAGATCAATAGTCCTCTGCATGCCTTGTACTCACAATACAGACAGACACTGCGGCTGGAAACGGAGAAGCAGACTTCAGCCAATCAAAATGCTGAGTTGAAGTTAGAAAAAAAAACATTGGTTCCTGTCAGTTAGCAACTGAAAAAGTGCTAAGACTCAACTGCCTTTCAGTTGTGTAAAGTCTCACAAGCTAAACACCAACAAAAATATAAATATTTAGTTTATCATATTACGATTCTCCATTTGATTAGTGTGAACGAAAATGTATTGAGTAATTCTCATTCTCCAGCACTGTCATAAACCTGGGCCCAACCCCAGCACTAGAGGCAGAAGGTCATGATCCCTTGCAGTGACCCATGAGCATGGGTACACAGATGCATATAGGCTTGCGCACACACCTGCTGGGGTCAGCAGATGTGATGGCGATGAGCGGGGGTCCGCGCAGGGGCAGGGTAGTGGGGCGTCGGGGGCCGTGGTCTGAATCAGGTTTGCGGTCGTAGTAGGATTGCTGGGCCTGTCGGAATGCCAGCGGGGGCAACTGGACCGCCCGTGAGAGCCTACGAACCATGAAGGGCTCCATGACAGCAACTGCATCCGATTCCAGAGGTTCAAAAGAGTCGTCTGAGACCTGACAGAAAGGCAGAGAGAAAGAGGGGGGAAGAGGGAGAAGCAGAAACAGAGGAGGGAGGAAAGGAGAGAGAGAGACAGAGAGCAAGAGAGCAAGTGTGAGGAAGAGACAGGTAGGAGAGAGAGGTGGAGAGGGAAAGAGAGGGGAATAGAGAGGAATAGAGTAAGAGAATGAGAGGGAGAAAGAGAGGAAGAGAGAGAGATCTGGTTGTCATGATGAATGTACTGCATGAATCAGCTACTGAAGGCGATTATTTCATTCAGGCAAAAGTCATTAAAAAACACATGTTCATGCAACTTCAGGTCATTTTTCATTCTCCATCATAATCAACATGCTTCATTTTCTTGACATGCCTTTATGGTGTTCTTATTCTATTTATCCTGTCACAAATATACACAGTGACATAAATGTCTGTTCAAGGTTTCTGCTAGATAAATAGGCTTTGTAAATGCTTACTACCATTGCCTTTTTTCTTCTGAGGTCATTGATATCATCAGCTGAAGAAACGTGTGAAATATTTTCATGCCTAAAGGACACTGTGCATATGTGGCCACATTCCAGCAGAGTGTGGATAAAGAGCACTGTATTGTGTAGGAGAATTCACCTTTTCTGCACCTTCAACATGCCACGCCACTGCCATGTGTGGAAATTATCATATTGTGATACATGATATGATTTGACTTGATACGATATGACTTGATATGATATGATCTCTCAACCATTTATATTTATTATCCTCATAACTACATGTACTTGCTCTTTAGATTTTTACTCACTTTATGTTCTGTGTCTCTATGTTTTGATGCAACTCTGGAGCCCTTACAGTAATTGCCCTGAAGGGATAAATGAAGTGGTTTCCTGTTGTATTGCATATGATGGGAGACAGACACAAACCGTACACGGTGTTCCTCTGAATGCATATATATCCTGATAATATCACAATGTAAATATGGATTTGCATGTGTGGGTGTGTGTGTGTGTGCATGCATGCATGGTTGTATGTCTGTGACTGTGTGTGTGTTCCTGTGATTGTGTTGTGCGTTTGTGTGTGTGCATGCTTGTGTGTCTGTGACTGTGTGTGTGTGTGTGTGTGTGTGTGTGTGTGTGTGTGTGTGTAGTATGAACTCCTTATTGGAATCACAAGTAGGGCTTCCTTAGCTTCCTCTCTTTATTGAAGATGAGAGCCACTATCTGAGCCTCCAGCTCCTGTGAGGAGGTGTACTCATAAAGCCATTCTCTACAGCTCTCATCCGTCCCTGAGGTCCACACAGCAGTGACTCAGGAATGCAGGAGCTGGAGCTGTGGCAGAACTCAGCCAGCTTTTCCTGTGAGCACAAACTTCCATCAATCCATCACCACAGATGGGGACACAGTGAACGGCATGCTCTGCATCTCTGACTCTGCGCTGGCATTTCAATCTCTCTCCCCCAGCTGACAAAAAACTAAACTAAATAACTTTTATATTCATTAAATATGGAGGATAAATAAATGATGGTTATATTTCTGAGTGGTAGGTTGCTACACTGGGGCTTCTGAGAGAACAAAGAGAGATGCAGCAAAGAAAATGGTGTGGGTGCAATCCATAGAAAGGAGAACACACACACACACACGCATACACACATGGAAACGTACAGAAAAACATACACATCGACACTGACACACACACAAGTACACATACACACATGTACACACACATACATGCACACACACACACTCACACAAAGTTGAGAATCTATGCTGAGGGGTTGTCCTTTTGGAAAAAAGGAAAAAGGTCAATACTTCTCCTTCACATGTATTATCATTTCAGCATGTAAATCAAAACAGATCGTGTAATTAATTTCAATTTATCCAGTATGTTAAAATAAAACCTGAGGAAAAGTGGTCTGGTTAGTAGCTGGTCTCAGGCTCAGTGCTCAGAAATGCTTCCATTGGCTGATATTTCTGCCTCTGACTGTATTTGCATTCTGATATTTATGGTATACGAGGCCCTGGTGGTTAATGGTGTGTGCAGACCCTGCACTCCTCCCTGTGTAACGCTAATTCTCTGGGCCATAAGAACTGAATAATGCAAAGCCCTGTGAAGTCGTGTTCCCCAAAATGCCAGCAGGGGTTTGGAGGATGGAGTCGGGGGAGGGGGTTGGGGGGGTGGATTGCTTCTGAAACACATTTAGTCCAAACAGCAATGTTCCCTATTAGGAAAAAAGTGGAATTGTTCACAGTAGTTTGACATAAATCAGAGACTGTTTTGCATATAAAAAGGAACATAAATACATGCTCTTGTTGTCAAAGTTATGGTTTTTTAAAACGGGCTTGTGGGGTTTTTATGTCACTGAGTAGCGCCTGTTCGTTTTCCATCTGGTGCCATTTTAATTTTATATGTTTGAGAGCGTAATGTCTCGATTCCCATCACATTACAGATGTAAGTATGTTGTTTTGTAGTGTTCTGATGGTGCTTAAATTGCAGGTCCTATTTATCATTGGCTGTGTTTCCCAGAGCGATCTGGGGAAAGCATTACTCTCCGGGGGATCATATCCTCCTGTGTGTGTGAGTGTGTGTATATATATGTATATGTGCATGTGTGTGCATATGTGTGTGTGTCTATTTTTAGTCATTTGGAAACTGAGAGAACAGCATGATAAGGTATATTGTATGCCATATTTTTCCTACAAAAATTCCTGATGTTTAAAAATTAACTGAGCTATTGATCTAAAAGGAAAACTTCTCTTTATTGTACCTCATGTGGAAATAACAGTGTGGTGCACAGGGTAATGGCCACTTCCTGGGCTGGGCATTATGGGAATTGTAGTACTTTTTTTTGGCACCTCACCTCATTGCATATTAACCCTGTCATTTTCAGCGCATTCAAGTTTTATAATTATTTCCACATTCCCTTGCGTCAGCGTTCGGTCCGCATACAAACAAGGGCTGCTCTGTCACAGCCAACACCACTACATGGAGAAGTGAAATGTAATTAAACTATTTATAATGGCATTCGCCTCAAAGCCCTATGTTGATAGGCTGATTTACCGCACCAATTACTGCGGCCTGACGGTAATAAATCATAACTTATGCAACTCTTGAGTGTGTCGAATAAACAGAATGCAAAATTAGCTCATGGTTCGCTCCTCCAAGAGTGAAAACGAGGCATCATCTCTGTTTCATAATGAAGTGTCTATCATTCCCTCTGCTGAATCTGGATGCAGAAGATAAGGTCTTGTGCTTAATATTTAGATAGTCTGAACTTCTGTTTCAGGTTCACCAAAATTACCTGCTGGTGGTTAGCAGTGTAATAAAAATGTAATAAAAGCTTAATTACATTTAATCACATTTCCTCTTCTCCGCGTTAGAATTTTCCTCATTAAGATCAACTTAGTTTCCATTGGATAAAATTCTCCAGAGCACTATAGAATGATCTGATTTATACATTTAATATACCTTTTTTATTGTTACCAGTGTTAGGTAGTTTTGCTCAATTAGAGCACAGTTTTACTGATTCCCATCAAGCCTCAATTCAGCATCATCTTCAGCACACAAAATTAATAAGCCCTCTTGCCTCATTAGTCCAGGTCATTGCTAATAACAGTCATCTTCTGATGAGGTCAAACAGCAAACTCCGTGCTTATGTCTCTGTCACTGATGTCACATCCTTGAGCAGTTGAACACTGAGGATCCTCAGTCAAATCAAGTACTGCAGCATTGTACACACTCTTAATTAGAACAGTGCAGAAATGTATGTTGTGATAACAAGACTATTAAATACGTTTTCTGAGCAGGGGTAATTTAACCTGTGTGTGACCTAGCCCTGAGAGCTGTCAATGCTAGAAGTAAAAGAAGTAAATCTGCCTGAAAAGGTGACCACAACTGCTTTTAAAGTGTTTCTAAAGACAACTATTCTGCCTAATTCACCGAGCTCCAACAGGCCCGCAGAGATGAAGTTGTGTTTTGATTTGTGCTTCCAAATAGCTATAAATCCTCATTGTGCAGCACTATTAGAGTCTGGCTTCAGCTCTGAAACACGACTCCATCACGTATGGAAATGAACAGCTATTTACACTCTGTCACTCACTATTAGATCATCATTTCATTCCCAGCCAAGAATGCAGTTAAAGTCTGAAATTAGACTGACAACAGAGTCATCAAACAAAAGTTTAACTTTGTCCATTAAAAGTGAGCCTCTCAGAGAAGGACCAGACACAGGACCAAATACATATTTTTGCTGGAGCACGGTGATAGCAGTTTGTCATAATTTTGGGGCAAACTACCAGCATAAAATATAAAAATATTGCTAATACTATCTATGTTTTTATTGCATGGATATGTGTGGGTGGGACTTTACCATACATTTCTTTAAACAGAGCCCTAGGCTTATTCCATGTTCATTTAGGTTGCTCATCTTTGCCTGTTTTCTTTCTTTTTCTATTTTATTTTTAAGAAGTCTCTCTCACACTTAGAATATTTCAGTAATTCAGAGACAGCCAATCAGAGTTCTGTATTATGACCCCTCTGCCTGCTATACCCTGGAAAACAATCTAAATGGAAAATTTTTGTGGAGTGAAGCCTCTAGTCATACATGAAGTGAGCCAGAAACAGGAACATTTAGCAGCTGTGTAACTGCCTGTCAAAGAATTGATATTTCATGGAAAATATCAGAATCCTTTTGAATTGATTTGATTTGAACTGAAGGTAACAGGTAACAATTGAAGTTGTTATCTGTATTGGGAGTGAACCTCTCCTGGCATTGAGAGTTTGAAAGGTAACTCTACACCCTTCAGGACTTTGTCCTCTGCTGAAGCACAGCAGGAGTGGGCACAGTGTCAGCCACAGAGTGACCCCCATAAACAGATAGGTAAAGGTAGCCTCACATCATCTCAAGACTGTCCCTGATCCACATTTAGCATCCTTTCCTGAGATTACATCAATTACATCAGCATATTCTAATCGTGAAAAAAAGTTTAATCAAATTCTTCTCATAGTGTATTTAAAATACTTACACAAGAACAAAACACAATGTAATTAAAAAATGAAAAGAATATAAGTATTAATTTGAAAATGAAGATGGCATATGCTGAATTTCCATTTGGAGGTGACTTATTGGGGAACTCACTTGAGAACACATGGAAATGAGATTTTAAAAAGCCGCTCCTTCATTTGAAGTAAATGGGGCATGAGAAGAAGCAGAATGAGAAGGAAAGAAAACCCAACTGAAGCTGCAGTCATTTTCCCATAATCCCTTGAGCACACCAAAGAACAGGAGGTCTATAAATGACATTGAAATTACTATAAGATGACGTTTTTAACAGGAAGGAAACAGCATAGTTTATAACCCTGATGGAGACCTCTTAGCAGAATACTGTCCTTTTACAAACTAACTGGATTTCTCATTTAAGTGATGATTAAATTAAAGGTCTCAGATTGTTATGGATGAGAGTGAGTGTGCACACGGACATCATTAAGCAGGCAATATACCCTAGTAATTAGTGTGTAATTACATAAATCCCATGTCAATGGAAGCTGGAGTAGCATCCTTTGTATCTACAGGCAGTACCCACTTTTACAGGACAGTGCATTCCTAGAAACACTGCTGTAATCCTGATCATCCGGAACTGAACCTTTCCCACAGATGTAGTGTTGTGTGTGTGTGTTTGTGTGTGTGTGTGTGTTTGGGGGGTGGTGGGGGTGGGGTTTCCTGAATGTAGGCTATATGACATATCTTCCTCAAGAATGGGTTAGAAGAATGGCATGGGGGGAAGGTCTGAAATCAAGGGAAAATCTCTGCAATTGCATAAACTCTAGACTCACACTCTGTATTAGTAATTGCAGTGTTATTACATTATTATTACCCAGGTTAAACTGCTTTTGTCAGGGAGGTTAAATAGTCCTGCCCTGCTATAAATAAGCTCTGAGGTTTTGGCTGGTGGCTTTTTCCCTTGACATACCTCGGTCCACCATTAGCTCAGTTAATATTGAAACTTATTGAAATCACAGCCAGTATAATGTTTCCCCTGGGCCTTCTCAGTTTGTTTCAAATCCCTCATGTGCCCTCTCTCAGATTAATGCCTGTTTGTGGAGTAAAGCTCTCTTTAGTCAACAAGATCTCTGCTTTAAGAAGCTAAACACTTTGTATACTGTTTTTTGTTGTTGTTCATATCTTTATTTTAGGTTTGTGTGTTTTTGATGTCCTCGGCACGACCCCATGGATGTAATAATCTTCCTATGAAATGCCCTGAATATGTCTGACGTGTCTTCTTCATTTCCATATTTGCATATTAATATTCACAGAAATACTTTTTAGGCTTTTATCTAAAAAAACTCTGTTTTTTTCTGGTTTTCTGGTGTCGGCAGAGCCCTTTGCATAGAGATGGGTCTTTATCATAGGGGGTGCCATAGGCTTATGCCATTGCATAGGCTCAAAAGTGAAACACATACCTTCATAATTACAGCGATTGTTACTAGCAGCGCTGAGAGCATAGAATAGTTCAGGTGATTTACACACCTAGTGCTTGATCCCGCTGTTAGTCTTGCGGGAATGCAGCTTCATGAACCCCACAGTGAATGGAGCTACCTCATGCTCATTTAAGCCAATCAGTGCTATTTTGCAGCAGAGAGCAATGCAGTCTGGTTGACAGCACCCTGTAGCTCCATCCATTATGGAGTACACCACTAAGCCTCACTTTCCCACCCCTATCTGCAGGTCTGAAAATTTGCACCATGCAATTGCAAAGAGAACGTTGATATGCACCGCAAATTGGTCCCCAAGTTGTCTGCCTTGTGGTTAGGGGCCTGGCTGATCTAGGGTCATTTTGTCTTTGTAAGAGCAACACACAGCAGCAGGGGATCCATAAACTGATCCAGAGCTAGGACTACTCTTTGTGTTTTACAAAAAGAACAGCAGCCACAGGTCATAGGTCAGAGGTATCCTGTACATAGGAATATGCAATAGCCCCATTTTAATCTGATATGCTTATGACAGCTGCATTACATTTGTAGTGAATGTGTTAATTCAGAATTCTAGTTTGAATCTGAAACTAACTTGATGTCGATGCATGCAATGCAAAATTCATTAAGAATAAGCAGTGCAAATGTTACATATATACGGGCCTCTCTTATGCAGTCTGGACCCCATGAGCATTTCTTAGCTGTGCGCTTCCATGGTTCTCCTGCTGCCCAGAGACCATGCTAATGGCTGAATGGTGTACTGTGGGAGTCAGTGTCTGACCTCCCTGCATGTTTGACCAGTATGTGGTCTCCTTTTTTAAACATTTATATTTATTCTGCCACATTGTGTGTAGCTGTAAGACTTGTAACCCAAAGGTTGCCAGTTCACTTCCAGTGCTGTTGTACAGTACCCTGGGGCACAGTATTTAACCAACAATGGCCTCAGTAAATATCTAGCTGTATAAGTGGATAGCATGTAAGAATTGTAAGCAATATAAGTCACTGTGGATAAGAGCATCTGATAAGCAACTGAATATAAATGTATTCACTTCACACATGTTCTTATCCCAAGCAGCTTGCAAAGGAAAGATACATAAAGGCAAATAGGAAGCCAACATCAGCACATACATACACAGTGCAGTACATACACAACAGAAAATGTCAGAATGCCTTTGAATAAATGTCAGTGTGTCACATTGCATTACAGAAACCTGTGCCATTCTGAAAATAAAGACTAATTTCTACCACAATCAAAACAGCAAAAATATGTCATGTCAATACACAAATCAAGGCTGTTATACCCCTGAAACGCTATACAAAAGGCAAGATTCTCTGTGAATGCTAGAACAATTAACAAGGTGTTGCTTTTTGGGTGCAATCAAAGCAGGATTTTACATTTTACAGCAGTTATTCTTTTGTGCATTGGGTAATTATCATTTTCACACACCCTTCATGTCTCTTGAATATGTCTGGTCTCAAGCGTTAACAGCTTTCTTAAAAGACAGCAACAAGCCAACCTGTCCAGTGTGTAATTTATGTCTTGAATAAATCTAAGAAAATAATATATGATAGGTTTGGCCTTTAAAGTGGAATTTTAGAAGAAGACAGTTCTGCTTTTATTCATCTTAAAACAAATATATTCATCCAGTGATTATATATTACAGTCATAGCGGCTCAGGCAGAGTTGAAATGACTCAGCTAGAGTTATACAAACTCAACAAGAGATATAAGCAGTCAGCCAGAGTTACAGTGTAGGGACTCAGCCAGAGTTATAGGGCTATAAGAGTTAAAGGGAGTCAGACTACTTCATACACATGCAGACACTTCTAAAGATTTAAAAGAGCCTTGAGGGTCTCATTTGAGTCAGTAAGAAACTGAGTATACTCTGTCACCCCCAGAATTTTCCAACAGCTTTGTGGGGGGGGCACTTTGAATTAAATTTGTTTAAATAATTTAAACAAGACTTATACTCTGAAATTCACACAGTAGCAGAAAACATTCGAACACAATCGTGACTCAGCATTAAGTACAAAAATCCATAATGGTTTGATTGAATATCCCTCAGGTGTCAGGTGCTGTTAAATGATTGCATCAGAACAGCAGTTTCAGGGAGCTATGTTATGTCTGAAAAAGGGGTCGATCTCCTGTGTCCTACATTACCTGAGCGGGACCCAAAGGAATACTATAAAGATTGTAATTAAGGCCATAAAGCTTTCAATATACCTGTCAATTGGGTACTTTTAAGTATTCTTTTTTGTCTCTGTCATGGTCTCTGTATCATAATAAGATAATAAGTGGTTACACACTTTTTATAGGCAAATGATGAAAACGCTGAAAGTGGGAGTGAAAGGTCTTTTTTTATGGTTACTGTTTCAGGCTGTAATTATCATGATGTCGTTGGGTGTGATGCTAATTTGAGCCTTTTGCACTGATTTGCCCAGGCTGTTGTTACTGTGTCTGATCAGTGTGACTGGCACTTCAGCCACACAAGTGATTTAGTTTCTTGAGCTCCGCAATATCGATCGCAAATATCACCTTCAGTCCCTGCTCTCCTCTCACACCACAATTATCAATCAGTCATGATCCATTTGCTCTGCAGGGACAGGGCTGTACCAATAACACCTGCAAAGGTTAACCAAGAGGTGAGATGCTCCATAAGCAGGATTCTCAATTAAAAAATATCCCTGGCAAATTTCATAACAACGATTTTCTTGTAGGACATTTCTTCCTCTTAATATAGTTACTGCACTGGTATTTAACCTATTAGATACACAGACACAAAAGAAACACCCAGTTCACTTCTGGTGCTACATGAGTAATGAACAGCGGGGCTTTAGGCTGCAGATCCTGAGGGCTTTTCAGTATGTAAATGATCATTTAATATGCACGCCATCGCTGCATATACTTGCTACCAGAGGATTGTCTGCACCAGGTAAAATTAAAGCTCAAATATCCAGACCTATTAAGAGCACAGCATCCACTGCAGGGCACTTCCCAGGGCTTCCTCTAACGCTCAAACAGAATATCTGAGACATACATTGCATTTTAATTATGGTTATAGTGTTGTGTTTCTGCAGTATGAGACTGCCCCAAGCCGCAGAACTAATTTATTTTCTGTGCTCAGCCTATATTGCGGCAATTTCAACATGTCCCATTTTTCTAAGATTAACACACACACACTCTCATAGGCGCACAGTATATACTTACTGTTTTGTTCTATATCTTACTAGCCATCAGTATTTGCATAATTACCTATGCGTGCTGGACTGGATATATGTGCTGAGGGAACATGCTTGACTTTGACCATGCAGTTCAGATAGTTATCAGTGAAAAGGCTGTGAATGCAAGCAAGCTATTCTCAATGGAACAAGCATGCAGAGGTCACAGTATATAAGAGACCACATGAACTCCCCTTCCCCCATCATTTTACCTGTAGTCTAGACTGTATCTAGGGCTGTGCTGTGTTGGGCCTGCTTGTAGCAAAGGGAGAAAGCAGTCACCCCATCCAGCCTCAAACCCAGGTCTACAGGGTACCAAACTGCAGCTTTGACCACAATGCCAAAGAGCCAGGCTCTTTGGTATGGCAGTCAGAGCGCATATGCTCTCTCCCTTTCCTACATATGGTGTCAGAGTGGGATGGCTGGCTGCGAGGCCATCAGAGGCCTGCCCGGTGTGTGAACCGTATGAGGGACCCCCAGGTTAGGTTGACCCCGGTGTGAGGGACCCCAGAGATGGGTGAAGCACGGTGTGAGGGACCCCAGAGATGGGTGAAGCATGAGTGAGTGGGGCACCCTGGGATGGGAGAAGTACGGCAGGGGGAATGCGCGAGGGACGCCTCTGTGCGTGAAGCGCATGGGCAGTGTGACGGATTGCCATCACTACGGTGGAGTATGCGATCTGGCTGCCATACCAACGAGCCTGGCTCTGTCAGCACTCCAGCTTGAGCTGCTGGTTTCTCCCTGTCTGTCTGCGTGGGTGTGTCTTTTGTTTGTTTTTTCCGTGCATGTACTTTTGTTTTGTTCTCTGCCTTCGCCCCTCCTCCTGTCCTGCCTACCTGCCCTGCTGCCCTGCCACCACCTGAAGCCCATCCTGCACACCTGTTCCCTGTTGTCTCATCACGAGCCCATGTATATATACCCCGCTGTTTCCTTTGTTCTTTGCCTGATCGTCTCAGTTTGTTCTCTGTGTTGTTTCTTGCCAGTTGTTTAGTTCAGATTTGCTCGGTTTTTGACTCTGCCCGTTTCTGGTCCTCCCTTCTTGCCTGCCATTTTGGTTTCTGAGTTTTCCCCTGTGGCCTTCTGGTTTCTGATTTTGGACTGGTTTTTCGACTACGATTTTTGCCTGTGTTTTTTGGACCTAAAGTCTCTCCTTTTACCGCCTGTTTTGTCTGCGCCTGGGTCCTTCCCCCCCCCGTCAACCCTGACAGGCTCTTTGGCGTTGCAGTCAAAGCTGCAGTTTGGTCCCCCGTAGACCCGAGTTTGAGGCCGGGTGGGGTGACTGCTCTCGCCCTTCACCACACTGGTCTTCAGCCAGTAGTCTAGACTGTACATATGTTAAGCTTTATCGGTTTCCAGCCTGGTCTTGAACTCTTTAAGGGTCTCTGCTACCAGATTCCCATCTGGTGAGCCATTCCACCTTCTACTAACAGCATTAATGAAGCCTTTTACTGGCAGTGTTAATAAAGCTTCATACTAGCAGTATTAATACAGCATTATACTGTTATTGTTAATAAAGCCTTACACTGGCAGTGTTAATAAAGCATTACAATGCCATTTAGCTTTTCAACTGTTCAGCTCTGTGAAAATATATTCCTTCACACCGGTGGCTCCCCTCCACTTTTTACTGCAGGTGCCCTCATAAAATCATTTCACACTGAAATATGCATGATATCAGTTTTATCAATAAATAAATAGGTAGGTTTTAAAAAATCAACATGCAGTGAGGTTTCAACTCAGCTTGTAATATAAACCCCCTAAATTACTCAGAAGTGAATAAGCAGAGCAGGAGATGGCCCAGCCCCTGGTGAGATCTTATTTGATTGTAGAAGACCCCCCCCCCCAATACCACCGCCCCCCACCCGTTTCACCCCGCTGCTCCATTAATGAAGGACTAACATGTGCCAGTGGAAAGGTACTGTCTAATGGCTACGCCCTGTGTGTTTTATAATTAGATTCTGACAGCGGCCACCGCGTGCTTACGTACACAGCCTTCAAGTATCATGAGTCATTATTATTTGTTATTAATAATTAATTTCCTGTTATTTACTGTCCGCCTGCTGCCCGCTCCACCCCGCCCCCTCGCCCACGGCCCATCTTTAAGACACCCTTCTGTCCCAGAACACACTGTCCCAGGCAAGACAAACAGCATCTGGCTATAGGCAACAGTAGGTTGCCCTGGCAAATAAAATCCCTCTGTGGTGCTGGTGGACCAGCAGAGGCCCAATGCCTCAGCGAGGCGATGGGAACACTGTGGCGTAAGAGACATTGTCTCTGTGTGAGTTAAACCAAGGTTCTGCCTCACTGTGGCCATTAAAGCTCCCATTGCACCTTTCACAAATAGAATGCAGTTCCCGAGTATCCTATCCAAACTTGCCAGGCCAAACAACTCCCTTCCTCTCCATATCAGCTGATGTGTGGAGAGCATTTCAACATAATATGGCTGCTGTACATCACCCAGGTAGGGCCTTCACTCACAGCTCACCCCACTGTCTGCAGTGTTGCATGCTTTGGGTTTCATCAAAGGTGTTATATAGACATATTTTGTTTGTTCATTCATTCAATGACTGCTTATGGGTGCAATTCCTTAGTATCTACTCTACCATATCAAAGAATACCCTTACGCTTCCCCCAGACTTTCCCCTCTTGTAGCTCATTCGCATCATTTTAAGATCTTTTTCCATTGTATCCTGACCCTCCTTATGTATTTATGGAACTTGTGAGGTTTGTACTTGTTTGCGTTTCATTGTGAGAGATCTACTGCTAATTCCACCTCATTAACAGTCTCTTTGAACATATTAATTATTCACTGCCTGCAGATTTTGCCATTCTCAGCTCCGTCAAGGTCAACTAGTTGCAGAATCCAAGTTACGTTCCTGAGCGCGCTTGTTAGAACTGAAGTTTTATGGAGTGCAGCTATGCCTTTTGTTGCGCACTAAACTCTCAAATCCCTGCTTGCTGCCTTCAGGAGGGTTTCCTAAAATGAATACCTCAGAGAGAGAGAGAGATTTTCATGGTTCCAATTCCCCAGTGACTTCTCCAAACACTCATCTTTTCCCACAGGCCTTACATTTCAAACCTCAGTGGCACCGTGCATAGTAAAACAACAATAAAAGCACAGTCCCAGGGGTTTGACTTTTAAATTCTACTGACTTTTTTCCTGAAAAACTAAAAACAAGCATACATTTCCACCTCCATTCAGGCACTGAAGATGGGGTGAAGGATAAATGAAAGGTGAACCATGACTGATTATGGATTGTCAGGTCCTAGGTGGCCTTTAACGAGGGGAATCACTTACGCCTTCCTTCCTCTTCTCTGAAGTGCGGTCATTCTTCTTCATTATGAGCTCCACAACTGTGACCAGGAGAACAGCACGGGGCAACCTAAAAACAACTGCCCAGAACACAGAGCCTGGTAGGGGTCAGAGAAAGGAACCAATCAGAACACGGCCGGAAGGGATGACCTATCTTTGTCTTCACCATGTACATGATGTAACTTTGTTTAAGCTTTCTGGACTTGAATGGAAAAAGGAAGCAAAAATGGCAATGGCTACTTCCAAGACCTTTTGCCACTTAGTGGTAAAATATTGTTACTGCTGTTACCGTGGTGGGGAGCCACCAAGTGAATGAGAGAATGACAGTACTGAAACAACACACTGAAAAAACATTCAGACATTCTGTAAAATACGGGCCAGGAGAATTGTTTTGTGCAGGTGATATTAACAATAACTTTATTGAATTATCATCATTACCAATACTTTGATATATGGCCTACCTGCCTCTGGGGCAGTTATAATGATAAATAATGATATAATGATAACAATAGTTCCTGTCTTCTGCCTGCTGCGTGTGACTGGATCAGCTCTGTGGTTCACAGGCCTCGTGCGGCTCTCTTTACATCAGCAGCAGTACAAACCGCTGACATCACAAGCACAGCATAAGGATGCACTGATATGTTTTACAGCGTTTAAAACAAACCCCAGGGCAGAGCAAACAGACTGAGCAAGAGGGAGCGAGGCTGCACGCCCCTCCCAGACAAGCGGAGTGAATCTGTGTCCATGGAAACCCCCCCAGGACTCAGATTAGGCTGTGCAAACTGTGAAGGATGACCCATTAGCGTGTGTTTGTATGCTGCCTGGCAACAAGCCACACCCCTTTCTTAGGGAGTGTCATAAAAGTCCTAATGCTAACAGTGCTGGATGTATGTTGTGAACCTTTTGTTCCTTTTTCCAAATGATGTTATGCGGTCAGCACTTGTTCTAAAGTGCAGAACGCCATCCCCTTCAACAGTGGAGTCAGCAGCTTTCACTGGCCCATTGCAAATAGCCATAAAAAGCCGCACAGCCATAAACTGCCTCATAGACTCATTTGGTTTTGTTTCTATGTCCATGTCACCAAGCAGAGGCCTTGCACAAAAATATGATAATGAAACATGTAATATATTATATTTAATATAAGTCCAGTATACAGAGAAGTCCACACCGAGTAACCCCCAAAATGACACTCCCACCCCTTCTCTACTTACTTGTTAGCAAGAAAATTTTCTACAGTGCAAACACAACCATTACCAACACTCTAACACAGAAAGCAATTATCAGAGGCTTTTACACCAAGTTCCGAGCATCAATCGATCGATGGAATACTTGCTCAGATGTGCCTCACAAGCTTAGTAGGCCGATAGAACAGCAAAGACTGGTTTTGTTTGAAGCTGTTTCATCAGAAGATGACTATTTGACAAAACATTCCTTTATCCTATTGATAAATACTTGTTTACCACAGAACATATAGTTCAAAATTTAACCAATTATGTTATACACCATTAATTTGGCTGAAAATCAAGATCGAGAGAAGGAGAGAGAGAGAGTGTGCATGTGTCTGTGTGTGTGTGTGTGTGTGAGGTCCTAATCAATGTGCCATTGCTACTGTAACACATGTACCAGCCTAAGTGATTCATTGAATCATTCACTATACTGAACTGCATGGAAGGAATGATATATATTTAAGTATGCTCAATTAATTCCATTTAGTCATTCAGTTATATTCTAAAGAAAATGAGGGACACAGCTGGTAGTATTTGAACAAGGACCTGAACTCAGGTCGACCCATAGATTGATGGATTGTTAGATTTCTACCAAGGTAATTGTTCATGTTCCTTCCTTTTCCTGATAATGTTCTTTTTTTTAGATCTCTCCACAAACAAAGAAAATGCTTTTTATATGCATTGTCATAAACATCATTAGCCTTAATAACATCCAAACACAAGCAGTTCATAAAATGTAGTTTTTTTGGAAAGAGGGCACAAAGAAGAAAAATGTTCAGTGCCTCTGGGTAAGAATAAATTCAAAACAGCTCTTTTGCCTCAGGGCAAATACTGGAATCCAACCATTTTTTTTAAATTTCAGCCATCAACAAATCATGAGATTTAATTATTCGTCCTCCTGATGAGTCATGCAGAGCTAGAAAGCTTTAAATCAAGGAGCACTTACAAACAATATGCCTCACCCTCTTACCTGGCATGAACCCTGGTGCAACCAGGAGGACTCTCTCAACCCCCTCCTCCCTAGTTTGAGCCAACTGTTATAACAGAGGAAACTCTAAACCCCTTCCTTTCTCTCATTCTGAAACACATTTATTTTCTATTCATATGGCAGGTACTCCTATCTAGAGTGTTCAAAGTCTTTGGATAGCTGTGCAACTCCTTTAGTGACAATAAAATACTGAGATTGGTCTCACCCAGTGAATACAATGCTACCAGATTTCCTTCGTCTCACAGTGTTCCTGAGATGGCGCTGGGGCGAAGGTTGACCGTAGGAGTGCATTTTGGATGCTGCCCTCCTGGGTAGGTCAGCGGACAGCTGTTCCCATAACTGAGTCACAGCAATGCTGATGACTCAGCCCCCCAATTTCCCTCTGACACCTCAGCTACAGGCTAGCCACAGCTCTCTGCATTTCAGAAAGCCCTCAGTGGCCTTTCCCTACATGTAGGATTTCTGCTGCTGAAAATGTGGCCAGGATTCATACAGAGGTTAATGTGTGCTCCAGAGTCCTGCTTGGTTTTCTGGACTGCCTCAGCTGTATGCTGTAATATACCACTGTAATATGAGCCAAAATGGTGCATTTCAGCTTATTGTGTCACAGGTCCTGTTCACATGCTACTGATGCCAGGACAGCTTTAGAGCTGAACTCTTCTGGTACCACTTATTCCTGCCTGTACCTCCTTTGCTTGTAAATAAATGAGGGTGACCTTTCCCCCTGATCTGTTCCCTGGCTTGTGATGAGTAAAAAACCCTTATGCTTATGCGTCAGTTACTCCTGTTTTTCCATAACAGCAAGATCGCGGTGAATGACGCTCTTCTCTGCAGCTGTTATCGTGAAATGTTGTTTATTTTCCAGAGGGACCTGTACAAATACAGAGCTCCATGGGAAGCCCTCCAACTGTTCAGCAAAAACAGCCAGAAATTTCTGAGGGTAAAGTGAGGTCATTGGTCATTGGGTCATACAGTCGTCCTACCACTAGAGGGTAGCTATGCATTTACCTCCTCAGACTGCAGTAATAACAATATTAAAACACACAGGATAAACATCAATACATGTTTTAATGTAGGGGAAAGATCCAAATTTACACTGCAAAGCAGATGAGTTTGGATCACAATTCTAGGTAAGCTGATGTGTTCCTGAATGTGCATTCATGGAAGGAACTAACAAGTAAATGTGACCCTATGCAAAGCATTACATCGACATATGCAAAACTATCAAAATAGCCTATATTCAAATGTTCTCACAAGACCAAATGAAATCTTCAATGCCACCATTGATATTTAAATTTAGAAAGAAAAAATATTTTGTCCTGCTGAGCAGGTCACTAACTGAAGTTAATACTTTTAAAAAGTAAACTTTTAAAAGCGTCACGTTGAGAAGCATAATACTCTAGGGGGAAGGGAACCGGCATCAGAGGGAATCAATACAGTGTGTCTCAGCTCTATCTGACACTTAGCACTGAGAGAGCTCTCTATCCAATCACATGAAAGGAGAGAAGGTATTCAGAATTGCAAATATTCACCTGAAACTCGTTGCCTTGATAAACTATTTTAGAAACTCTTAACATTCGTCGCAGCCCATTTAAGAAAGCTTCAATGTATTTGTTATAGCGTCCCAGGAGCATTGGCTTTAATTGCCGTCAAATTTCGGCCACCATCACAGGTCTGCTTTCGGTCCCTCAGATCTCTTTGACAACACACAGTTAACTCCTATTGTTTCAAAGCAGATATTAACAATCTGCTGTGCGTTCCCTCATGCTTTGGCTACCTTGGAACTTTGGCTACTTAGATTCGATTAATGGATAATTATCAAACCATGTAATTAGACCCTAATAAGGAGGGGGTGTAGTAGCTGCCTCTTGTGTTTGTATTACTTATTTTTTAAGAGAAGGTATTAACACATTATTGGTTAATATATTGTAGACTCAAATAATGACCTCATCGAATCATCAGCTTTCAAGACATGTGCCCCTCCCGACCCATTCCTCTGCTAATGCGCCCCCTGCTGGTGAGACCCTGCAGTGACTGGGGCTAGGGCTGCATTGGCTCGCACGCCTGTTGCGGGGGAGGCGGGCAACAGGGAGGAGGGAGGTTTGGTTTGGTTGCATTTGGGCATCGCTGGCGATGTGACTCATCAGCCCTGCCTTCACAGCGCAGTGGAGCCGGAAGCGGGACCCCATGGAGCACGGCGTTCGAAGATACATCCTGAGGCTTCGAGTCCCGAGTGCTGACATGCCATTCACTCCACTGCTGCACGCTCAGGCTGTTCAGGTATTTAACCTGGATTACTGCTGCAAAGCCACATAAGCTACATCGCCCTGGATAATTTGCCAGGCCAATAAATGACAACAATACTAATAGCAGTAAAACCCATTCTCAAGGCGTTGTGATTCAGGGGTTAACCCTCCTAATGCCTGACAGAGCAAAACACAGAGAAAGTCTGCGGTAGCTCAAGGAGCGATAGTAGTCAAAAGTAGGACCCTACAGAAACACAAAACTGAAAAAACGAGGTGATTGCAAACTTCAAGAAATTCATATTACTCAGAGGTAAACCTGCAGGTTCACATGCAGCTGTGCTTTATACCTCCATATGCAAAAGCAGCCACTCATTCACACGTACGCTGCATTCTCTGTAAGTCAGGAGAAACACAGAAGTGTTGATAGTTTAAACAAAATTTTGCCTGTGTTACATCACAATAAACAATAGCTATCTTAAAGCAAAGATACCCAATGTTTCCTCATTTCTTTAGCCTAATCTGGCCATAAAAAACATACCTGCCATCTCAACACTAAAGATTTTATAAATAACCAGATTAATTATTGGTCAGAATACTGCTCTCTGGACCACTGAGAGCAGTATTTGTTGTTTGTTTGGTACCATGCTGTCCTTTTCTGTCCTTTCCTCAAGGTCAAGGTGTCTGACCTTCATTGCTCCAGAGACATGAATAAGCAGAGAAAGTAATTACATCATATGAAAATATTATCCTTATCAGATAGAATACAACATATATCATTTTGAATTTATTCATCACATATATTTTCAAGCTTTTCTAAATCTGTCTATGTCTATATTATATATCTATAATCCAAGTCTCCTTTGATTCACATGAAATTCAAACTACAATTAAATTATACTGAAATAGCCTGTCATTGATTTCAGAATTCCGACGACACACACCCATGTTTATTCATGTTTGAGGTTTTCGGTGCAATGCATCGCATTTGACTGACAGAGTGGAATGCTGTAAGACTGCTCCTGAAGACTGAAGATGAGGTCCCACATCAATTTAGTAACTACAGCATTTTTTATTTCCATTAACTGCACCATCGGTAATCATAAAATGCATTACTTGAAATGGATTTCTAAATTGGGAGAGCAGACTAACAAAAGACCAGCAGAGCTGAACATCTGTCATCAAACGCCATTGAAAAAAACTGTAACGGCAAAACAATTACCCAAGTATTGAACCAGCGCCTCCCAGTGGAAGCTATTACAATACATCAATAGAATCAGGAGTGTTTCATGTGAAGTGAGATAGAAATGAAATCTTGACATGCAGAATTTGCAAAAAAAGAACATCCACAGTATTTTTTGCTTATTAGAAATACGTAAGATTATTTCCTGTGCTGTTCAGAGAAGATATCTGTTAGCACCATGGCTGCAGACAATGTGGACAGTCTGAAAATGGGGTGCAGTGGTTACAGAAATGGGTTTGTAGCAGGTTCTAGGTTTGATTCCCAGGTAGGGTACTAGCAAGGTATATGACCTGAACTAACCCAGTGAGCATCCAGCTTTAAAAATGGACAACTACAGGCAATGAAGACACTCTAAATAAGGGTGTCTACTATGCAAGTAAATAGTAATTATATGACTACAACTGCCATTTACTGCAGTCACATAATTACTGTAATATATTTACTCTAACAGTAATGATACGACTAGAAAATTGAGTAGCACTTTGCAGAAATTATGTGCTTCCACAGAATCTCTAATCAACTGATTCTAGATCAGTGACACAGTGCTGACCGCCTACAGCGGGGCCGAGACATGTAACAATCACAGATAGATGTGTTTAACCCATCGGGATGTCACTTAAACAAGATTTTCATCTCTGGTGGTTTGGTTCCACAAAGCAGAGCCATGACCTGTACCGATTGGTCCTTTGAGACCGTCACATCCGTCAGCAACCAATCACGTCCATCATATCTGTTGTTTCAGTGCGTAGACAGCTGTGTCCCCAAGGCTCGCTGCCAAAGTGCTCCTTTTTTCTTAATAAATGCCATGATGCTGGGTACACTGACGAACAATTGCGCTAGAGTCTGTCGTTTTTCTTCATTTTTTATTATTTTAATATTTTAACACATAAGAAAATTGAACTACAAAATGTATAAATTATTCAGTCAGAGCTTGAACATTGGTACAATTTAATTTGCCAATATTTTGGGGGGTTGATGGTGGGGGCTGAACACTCACTGTTAATTTTAATGATTTTTCTATATGCCTGTATTCTGTATTTTGTATAATATATGGTACATATATTATACATTTACATACACTCAATGAAACGTGATACATAATCACTTCATTTAAGAGCATATACATGCATAGAAATATCTTACAGGATATTACAGCATGATGAAATTTCTGTAAAACCTCTGAATTTCTTCTGGAAATGTATATATATTTACATTGCTTCAACCAGATTCCCTAGCTCAAAAACTTACAGGTCTTACAAATTACGAATAAATTCTTCAATTTAAAAAATGCAGCAAAGTTATTGAATACTACATCACATTAAATATGATGTTATGAATTCCATTGTCAGTCGCCCTCCTGCACAGCCCTGGCCAGGATAAGGAAAGCCCTTTATAAAGCGCCATGCTAAAACACAGGGCTGGTGTCTGTATCAAGCCGCTTCATGAAGACACGGCACAGTGGAGGTCACCAACGGGAAGGGCTAATGTCAGGATGTAAATCTCAGCAGCACACACCAGAGGGAGGGCGACGCTGCGTAATGGAATCTGAGGGCCCCCGCAATGCCCCCAGCGGAGGTTACACAGGGTCAAATGGGCACAGATTAACAGCCAATCAGCTGAATTTATGGGAGGGAGAAATGGAGTGACCTTGAGGTGACCCTGAGGAGCTGCTAGGAGAGAGATACGTGGGTCTCTAATCATGGCCCTGAAGGAGAGGGAGAGAGGGTTTTTTACGGTCAGTGTGGGGTTTGTGTGATTCTTGAATAGTCAGTATGGGGTTTTGTGTGGTTCTTAAATGGTCAGTGTGCTGCTTTGTGTGGTTCTTATATGTGCAGCTCTGTGTGGTTATATAATATCAAAATGTGGAAAAGCTGCACTTCATAAAACAAATTTCACAAATTTAAGCATTTTTTTCCATCTTTAAATCCTCACTGCGGGAGACTCCCACAAAAGAAACTGCCATTGAATTATTCAGTTGTTTGAATTATTTAAATATAAATATAAATAAATATATATAAATACATAAATACACACATACAAATCTTTCTCAATGTTGTGCTGTGCGAACCATAGCACAGTTAATCTACATAGTGAACTGTGATTATAATTGTGTAATTTAAAATACTAATGAAAAGGTCTGAGCACTACTGAGCAGATCTGCAGTGCATGTCAGTACAACCAGCCAATAATAATGACAGGCTTGGTAAAAGAAGAGGAAAAGTGTGATTGAAAGAAAAAGGCACACGGCCAGCTCTGAAATGAGGACCAGCACGCCAGCTCCTGGTTACCTCTGCAAAGATCTGTCTGTGTGGCATACAAAGTGAACATCAAAGAGCAGAGTGTCGTGGCTATCCCTGCAGGCCACTGTTTTAAACTCTTTCCTGTGCCACTCCACTGTGGCTCTGTAGGACATGCAGGAAAAGACTAATTCAACAGACTAATTCAAGCTTCTGCCTGGGAATCAAATTTGTCATAGCTACACAGTTGATGTTTTGTATGGCTAACCTTTGTCATGGCTGACCTACCATATTCATCAGTGACCTTTTGACTTTTGACCTTCAGCTGATCCTTTGACCTTTATATTTTCTTTATTAATGAGGACTATCAAAAGGCCAAACATGATTATCATTTATTATTATTTGGCATGGTTGGCCTTGGCATGATGCATGACTTTTACTGAAGGAACAGTACTGCTGATAAAATTACTTGGTGATCGCATGTCATGAATCTTTGAAAAAATAATTTAAAAAAAACAAACTTAAACAAGTTGACCTTTTAACACTTTTATGCAGAACTGGAGAATGGAGTGCATGGCAAGATTTATAGTAATTGTCACCAGGAGGGACATTGACTGTCCCTGAGTGTATTTTCTCTGGCTGAAATCGGGTCTGTGAGGGTTCCCTAATATTCTGGGGAATGGGCAGCTGTAATTTTGAGCAGGATGGAAAGCAGTCTGCAGCAATGGAAGATCCAGGAGGGATTTGGGTGAGAACCTCCCCGATCTCCATATTCAGTCCCATTAGCTTAAAAGACATGCCAATTCTCAATCAGCTGCTTTGGAAACAGGTTGCAGGTTGTTTTCCCAGGAGGGAACCTGCTGATGTACTGTTGAGGAAGGTGCTTAACCCGAAATGCTCCCAGAGCATTAAAAATGAGTAATCTGCATAAATCACCCCGGACTATGACCTCTGACAGAACAAAAACTTAAGCAAAATTTACTTAATAACCCTGCTTTGCATCTGAAGCAGGATCAGTCTGCAGCCCAGGGTGAGGCCATATTCAGACCCCTGCTTTGGACACCAACTGCTGCTTTCCAAACCACATCCTCTGGATGCAACAGGCCTCTCCTGCATGGGACTGTGTTTATTACCTGATAGTAGTTTATAGCTGGTTTCTTTGTTTCATCATGATGGCTGTCCATGATGTCTGTTCTCACAGTGTGCTGGAGTTATTAACGTGACCTGCCACTCACAGCTAGCCATACAGTCTTACTGCCAGAGGAAGCAGGGCACTGAGGAGGTCACTTTTTCTCATGATGCAGTTACTAACATTAGTTCTGGATTCCATATTCAGTATGAAAAATAAACAAATTTGTGTGTGTGTGTGTGTGTGTGTGTGTGTGTGTGTGTGTGTGTGTGTGTGTGTACCATTTATTTACAGGCTGTGAACCTGATCAGTTGAAAATAAAAACATTGAAAGTCATGGCGAAAGCTGTTACCACAGAAATGTGTTTGCCCCACTATCATCACCTCCAAGGTTAAGGATTGCATCTACGTCTTGCAGTCTATGTCTAACAGGTAACGCTGAGTCACTTAAATAGAGACAGAATCGTTTCTCCAAAAGTCAAACATCTGGTCACTCATAGACAGCTTCCCGCAATGGGGCATCAGGCCCAAAGCAGACACAATACTAAATCGTAAGTGTCACAATGTTATTGTAGGAGTCATTACATAACATGTCATGTTTTGTTAAGTGTCAATGTACATGCAAGAGAAAATTTGAGGTTTCAGGCGTTGTATCCTTTAGTGCTTTTCCTGACAAACTCACATAAATCCATCTATATAACTGCATACAGAATTAGCAGAAACGCAACCAGTCAATCTGGACTTTTATGACTCACAGAATCGCTGATTTTTACTTGCAGATTTGATGACACAGTAGGCTCAGGGAACAGCATGACCTAACCAGATGATATAAAGATCAAAGCATGTTCTAAAGGTCAGTGCATGAAGATAACCATCTCTGTGCATTGATCTCATTTTGAGGTCAATAAACCAAGCAAAGACACTTATCTATAGCAAAATGGTCATTCGTCTGGCCTAAAGACGTAAGGACCTCGCTACTATGAGCAGCAGTGAAGATAAACAGGCTGGCTCAATGGGAACTTTCCTCGGTGTTATTACTGACGCTGCTGCAGTGCCAAACCAGCACATCCTCACACAGGCTATCATCAGCGTCACCTGCAGCTCCCAAACTACCCTTCAGCTGCAAACACAGAAAACAAGTGAATCATATGGTACGGCAAAATCCGAAATGAATGAATAATTTCACGGGTGTAAAATGTCTATCGGGGCTGCTTGCAGCGGCACAATGTCAGGGTTCATTTGCAGGTGATGTGGGTTCCATCCTGTTCTGAAATATATTGCACTCAACCAAAAAAGCCATTTTCCTTCTATCCCCTTGGCTTTCCCAAGTGTGTAATGATGACAGTGGACACACAAGGTGGTCTGGACTACAATATGTTTTCCATCTCTCTTTCTCATAAAATGTTGTGCGTGTGTGTGTGTGTGTGTGTGTGTGTGTGTGTGTCACAGATGTAAAACACATGTTTTAAAAATCCTCTGGAGTTTAAGAAATCCAAAGAAAACAATTTTATTTAATAAAGAATGAAGCCATATATTGGATTGCTATTCTTCTCATGTATTTCTCACAGCATGATGTTTGCATGCAGTAGATTGGAAACTGGTGTACTGTGGAGGTCTTCGCATTTGATCCGCTATAACACTGTATATGAGAGTATATCTACGGATAGGATTGGGATATGAGCAGCAGAACTCTACAGGGCCTTGAGAGGGATTTATAGGGTTTTTACTTTGCATTTTATTAGGTCCAAAGGTCACCTGTGTCTACCTATGGAAAAGCTCATCTGATCCTTAGATATTTGCTCCTTCCTCCTTAATATTGTCTCTGTCTGAGGTACCAGCAATGTCTACAGTTATACCCATCCTGTCTCAGTGTAGGATCAGTGTTCACCAATCTAAACTCATGTCTGCAGTTGCATAACATGCCTTCCATAACAAGGAGGGGTCTCCACTGAGTTTCATAACAAATAAAGTCACAAATGGCCCTCACCAGTCAGTGCTGCAGGTAACCAAGCGGGTAGCATCCTCACGCTAATGCTGCACTGACGTCAGCCACTCCACTGTAGAATGGCACCGCAGCACTGCCTGACTGTTCCACGTTACCTGGGTCTCTGCTGATTCCTCTGCAAGTTCTTCAGGGTCTCTGAGCTACAAAAGTGTGGACCGGTACACAGCACTGAGTGAAGCTATGACCAGAGGATGAATGCTCGGATGTTGAGAGAACATTGTGACAGCATTCCCTGTGTCGTGGATACAGAAAACTACAGTAGGTGTCGTCAAAGAGCTAGAATCTCGCACTGGTGGCATTTTGGGCACTCGTGTGTTCTGCTGGAATGGCCATAGAACCGGACAGGCACTCTGCCACTGCAGACTAGTACAGGCCAGAGCAGTAGATACACACAACCGTTTCCATTATTTTCACATGCTACATTTAAGCATACTCTATTACTATATTGCATTTGATAACATGTGAATGAATGCATATGTTTTGATATACAAAACAGTGTATTTTTTATGTGTATTGAAATAAACATGAAAGCACAACATAAACATAGCATAACAGAGCATAACCAGAGAGCACAACAGAGGGATGGCAAATCACTATTTCTTTATTCTCAAAAAAACATCCCTCCACTTAGCTACTCTCATTTATCTCCGCAGCTGAGAGCCACAGAACATAACAGTGCTGTTGTGCTTTCATCTTTATTTTCATTTTTTTTCCCTCCCCCAAGTGGAAGATCACTGCCACAGTAGTGCGCCTTTTGAGGAGCTGTCAAACTGTCTCGAGGGGGGTTTGGTGCCCATTCCTCTTTGCTCTGGAGTGCTGCACTGACATGCACCCTCGCCTGAATTCGTCGGATGAAAGCGGTGACCTCGCGGAACAACGGAGGCCACACGCTGTTCCCTGCCCGAGCCCGCAAACTGATTTAACAAGATCCTGTCTTAGGCGCGCGGCCGCTCGTGATGACACCAACATGCTGCTCTGATTCAAAATAAAGTGAGAACCATCCGCCTTCCTGTCCTGAGCAACCGTTAATTCTAGTTAATATATATTGGTGTGCCAAATGTTTTATTTTAAAAGTCATTTGTTCATGATGTGATTCACAAATAGTGGCAAAATTCAGTAACATGGGAAATGTCATCCAATATATTGTTCATCTTTTCCTCATAAACATAAAGTTTGTGCACCTTTTTAATTTTTGATTTTCTGCAAAACATGGATTGCAAAGTGTCCTGTTCCTCAAACAGAGGAGCCAGAGCATGTATGCAAGGCAACACAGAATAAAGATCTTTGTCTGGGATATACCTAGACAAAAAAAAACAGCATACACGTTACCCGCAGCAACTGCTGCCTTGGTAACAGCCATGAGCATGGGGAAACCGATGTAAACTGATTCTTGTTGACAGACCGAGCAGCCAAAGGAGTCACATGATGTAACTTTGCTTTTAGGTTCTTGGCCATTTTACACAATCCACTGACCACAAAACATCCCACTTAGCTTGACCTTATCTCACTCACAGAGAGCAAAAATAATTTAGCACAATGCAATCAAACATTTAGCAACATTCATAGACTAACAACACGCAGATTTCTTTATCTCTATAATACGTGTGACTGCAGCATGCAAGGAATATACCTTGCAGAGATAACAACCCGTAGGTTTGGATCAGGTGGGTGAAGTGCCCTGACCCTACTGCAGACTAACTCTCAGATCATTACAATGCATACTTCTGACTTTTCCTTTAATGAGATTTTTCGTTACATTTGATTAGTTAGTCTGTATTTTGCCTTCCATAAAACCTGTCATACATTTGAAAGAATTGCTATACTTGTGAGATATATCTGATTCCAGACAGGTTCCAATTAAGTGCATTTTACTGAAAAGAGTAAATGATGATCACGATGTACAAGCACACCATGTACCACAAGGCAGGGAAAATACAAAGAAATATTATACAGTAAGTGTCTTTATACCTCACAGGACCCACTATGATGGTCCACCCACAGCACGAAAGAAAAGAGGCTGATAAAACTAACCACTCTCCTGTCACAAGAACAGTGGTGACTGATATGCTAATGCATGGACCAAATGGTTTCCTGTAGGCAGAACCACCTGTGGACATGTAAATGAGCCTTTCTGAGACACCAGGATCTATTGTCTGTGAACCCAGTTTAACTTACAAGAGCATTTAAGGAGACTCTGCAAATCGCACGGCCAATATTTCTAACATATTCGACAGGGATATTTCCAGTCCACTCTGAAAAGTTCCGTTGCATCAATATGCCACCATCTCTTGCTTAGTAAACAGTCTGCATTAGCCTTTGAGAACACTGAGAGTTCTGCACTTCAGTGTTTTCATTCATCATCAAGGATAATAAGCCTGTCTTTGACTAAAAAAAAATAAAAATAAGCAAATGAAATAAAGTAAGAGTTGAATATCTGAAGAACTGGTTTTTTGAACCAAAGACAAAGTTGGTCATCTTTTGTCAGGGAGGTGAAAATCAATATCTCCTGTAAACCGACTGTCAAACGTCTGTGAAATTAAATTCATTTACAGTACTCTGGGCCGCTCTGGGAAAGATCATTTTCTGTCATCTGGAATTAAGAACAGATACTTCAGCAATTATTTAACTGCCGTCACAGCAATGATAATATTAATCAAAATGACTTTCTGAGGTAACACTAACAGGCCAGCTTGGATTAAAGGCAGGCTGATGGGGTCCAAATACAAATGGACACCAACCCTGTCTCAATATCCATGATGTCAGTCAGTATATCAATCAATCAAAGTCCATTTGTAATTGCGTATTCTAAATTCAAAGCTAACTCATAGAAAATGTGATAAATAAATGACTAAAGTAAACGACTGCAAATTTTTCCTGTCACACAACTGCGACAAGGACATGACTCATGTAGGAAAGAGCTCTGTGATCAAAAAAATTAAAAATGAAATAAATTATGAATTAATAGGATGAACAGGGTGGGGTGCCCTTGCTCATGTGTCCTTGGTGGGGGACTTGACCTGAACCCCTTAAGCAGATTTTCAGTTGCATAAGTGTACAGTAGAAGATATAAGCCGTGTAAGTCACCCTGAACGCATCTGCTCTCTGAATAAATAATAACAAGGTCCTTCATCTGTCATGTGGCAGTCACTGTGATTCTCATGAAGTATTCAAAGACCCTCAGAGAGTGCTGTGTGTGCGTGTCTGCACAGTGTATCTATTTATTTAGGGCTAATGCTTTCATCAAATACATTTCTAGTGTAGTTTAGTTTTAGTGTGTGAATTTTTTCAGGTGAGGCTAGATCCCAAGTGGCCAATGAAGTTATTCTGTACATTCAGTAATATACTGAATGTTCAATAAATGTATTTATTTGCCAATATTTTTGACCTAACATGGATATCTTACGGTTTCACTCATTAGGTTATATTAGATCAGATTATTCCTCATTGCATTCCCTCTGGCATTCAATATTTCTGTTATATGCTGTATAAGCTTAGCATAGATCTGCACTCAGGGCAGTTTATACTTTCTGTAACCCGTGTAGAAAACTGGATATTTAGGGGATTGGCTGCAGCAAAGCACCCTTTCACTGCAGTGACCCCATCTGAGAACAACCCCATCAACCTCAGTGATTCTAGCCATGTGAGAGTGAGGCTTAATGAACCTTACAGTGGGAGGAGCTAACACACACTGTCAATCACTGACCTGTGTGCACCAATCAAGAGACTTTGCTTTCCATAACAGAGTATCATGACTGATTGAAATGCTGAAGGCTCTGGCTATGTTGGGGTGAAGCCTCACTCTCCCATCACCTAGTGTTTACTCAGCCACTGAAAAGCAGTGTTGGGTCACTGGTAGTAAACACAGACATCCATGCATTGAAAATGTTCCATCTTTTACATTTTCACCTGCCTGTGAAAATGCAACAATCACCACTTTACTGGACGTGAGTCATTAAGACTGGGGTATGATATTGGTCAGACACAGTGCATCACATTGTAAAATGACCTTGCCAGAAAACCTGTATGATTCAAATGTTGTGATTCCATTCTGTAATTATGCAGGAGAAATGGGTCAAATTCATTACCTTTGAGAAAGACAGAGAGCATTGCATTTCCAAGAAAATGTTTGGATCTTTCATAAAGATTGTACCCAGCAGAGCAATACGGTTTGTCCCTGGGCAAACATTACAAACATTTTGTATATGGTAATATTTGTGACCCTGGATAAACACTGAAAATAACAATAAGTGTTTATGGAAAAACTCTGGACTTGAAGGAAAAATGTTTTTCCCTAAAGACCTGCCAAGAAATCCCAGACTGCCCAAGTGTTTAGACGTTATGTGTCTGAAGAGAGCGGGGGGAAAATGATCAAAGTCTCTATCTTCCTGTTAGTGCATATTTTTATGCTACACTTCTTCAAGAAATTGCCCTGAAAAAATGCACAATTTGTTCTTTCTCAACTGACAAACATAAACAAACAATATAAAACCTAATGGCAGTACGTTTAAAGTTTATGAGTCTGACAGACTTTTAGTTTGGCACAAGAGAGGTTTTTCACAAGCCAACCTGTTTTTTTTCATGACCAGATCACTGGTTTCCATTAGACATACAAAGTCTGTATTAAAGCATTCTAACAAGCCCAATAGAGACAAATGCAGTCTGCATTTAACTCTACATTTAGCTCTTTTCAGCTCTATAATGGAAAAGATGTCTTTACTGCCAGTGCACAGGAATATACATGAGCAATGGGATTAAAAAGCCAAAGGTAAAGACAATACACAGAAAATACACATGGCGTTGTCCTTTATCATTGGATTATCATTGGTGAACACAGACATTTGACAGTGAGCTGTAGTCCATACAAAAGGTTGAATTTGGATATATTCCCCATCCTCAAAAAACAGAAGTACACAACAGTTATATTTCACTGTTAAATTTCGCTCCCGCAAACTGGAGGTAGTTCACGGTTGTCAGGATATATGCATCCACAGGAACTGTCAAAAAAAGAGTCAGTCTAGATGAAAAACAGAGCTGTAAGCCCTCGAATATTCCTTAAATTTGCAAGTTTCTGATATGAATTTGATATTTGATCCTGGGCTGCAGCTCACTAAGCTTACTCTCACACTGTTCACAGAAGAGGATAACAACCCTTTCTGCCTGCAGTAATCCAGACATTATATTTCTCTGGATGGTTAAACAAACAAGCAGGCATGACAAAGGGCCATGGATTTGCTTCCACACACTGTGTTACTTCTTCTCTTTTTTAAAAAAGTAGTCACGAGATTCTACTGCTTTTCCTTACAAGGAAAATTTGTATATTATCTCTTTGTCCTTTTCAGTCCTTTTTTTCCAATGGGAATTTGGGTCTTCTGTGACAAACACATAAACAAAAGCAAAGTGGTGTCTGCCACTCCAACGCCTATAGACAGTGTGAAAAGGTTTGATTGTAAGTCATAATCACTAAGATTTCAACATATTTAAACAAGATACCTGTTTCAGTACAGGTGCCCTGACAAAAAACTTTGTCAAATAAGACAGAAAGTGAACCAAATGGCCTTAGATGCTAGTCTTAGATGCTGGCTTCTGGGTGCTTTTTCATCTGTAAAAGTATGGCAGCCCTTTGTTCTCTGTTTTCAAAGGCACCTTCAGTCATTTCCTGAAAACACTGACACCGGGGTGAAAGCATGTAGTCCCATGATGGGAAGCATACACATAGGACCAGTGCAGAGATTATTCCAAGTCTGTTGTCAAAGCTTTAAACATGCATGTACATTTTGGCATCAAGACCCATGAAATTCCTTTAAGGAAAATAAATTTGGGTTTCATACACAAATACTGACTCTGTTTTTTCTCCAAAGAACTTCAAATACGTTTCCAGGTCAAGTCGGACAGGAATGACAGTTTCTTTTCCAGCAGTAGACCGGAAAGACACAGCGGTTCTGCATTTCTCACTGCTGGGCTCCTGGAGGCTTTGTTTAGCCGCAGCCAAGTGATAGCATGCTCTCCCCTAAGCCACTATCAGTCATCACAGGGCACATAACCGGGAGATGGCAATTAGTTGCAGAGTTTCACCTGTCAGAGGGGTTGTGTACTAGAGAAACAGAATATATTAAGTGGAAGTCTGGTGTGGGTGGAGCCTCCCCCAACCCTTCCTAACCCTGTAAGTCATTATAGTGCCCCCTCCACCAAATATTAGAAATCAAAGGCCTCTTTCATAATTGAAACTTCAGAGATGCATCCTTTCATTTGCAGAAGTGCAGCCTGCAGTAACAGCATTATTTCTAAAAGGAATGTGAATGCACTGTGTAATGAATGAATGACAGTTCACATGTAAGGTTTGCATACAGTCTAAAAGAATTAGAGCTCTATTGTTTACACTCTATTATATAACTTTTCTGTTTTTCGACTTTTCAATGTTTTACTGTTTCCTTCCACTGTGATGCACAGTTACTCTAAATTTGTAAGACTTCTTATTTAGCCTAGCAAACATAACATCTATTCTGGAGTCACTGAATTCTTTTGAAGGCAATCAAAACTGACAGATTTTTAACTTGGCTTTCAAACTTCATTGGCCAGATTGCATTGCATTGAGAGAAGCTGCAGGCATTGAAACTGACAAAATATAAATATTTATAGATAAATTGCAAATATTTGTCAGGGAGCAAGGTGTATTAATAGACATGTTGAAAGTAGGAACAGAGTGTCTCAGAGACACCAAGGCAGTGCTCTGACAGCGTCTAACATACCAAAAGGACATAATTGTCTTGATAAGCTGGGCATATTGAATCAGCAGGTTTGACACTGAGCATGTTAAATCACCTCATCTGCTGTACCACCCTAAGTCACCTCTCTGACCAATGAGATGAAGTTTCATTTACACAACAGTCAAAGTACATGATCATGCAATCATTATTTAATCAATATCCATATCTGTAGACCTTATCCTTCTGAAAGTGTGCATGTCTAGAGTGGTGAAAGAGGGATATGCTTCATTTTATGGTAAGCAGTGTAAGCATTGTAAGCTGCCTTAAATGGCCCCAGAAAAGGCCATCACATAACTTGGACATCAGATAAACTGGGGATGTTTCTTGCCCTGATGCCTTCCCTGTTGTGTTTACCAGTTTAGAAGCATGACCCACAGCACCTCTATTGCACTGCCTCCAGTGATAAACCTGATAAAGACATAGGTGTTTCTTGTCACAGACTTTGAAATCTATTACATTAGTGTCTCAATGGTGATCAGAGGTCAGGGATCACAATACAGTCAGTTACATACACTTGACAGCTTTTGTCTGTGATATAAGTCGAAGAAAACCAGTTACTATAGATACTCAGTCATGATACTGATAAGGTATTGATAACTGACAGCTTTTGAGGAGGAAAGTATCTGATTCAGATGGATCAAGTTAAAGCCAGCCATTATATTTATATAAAAATATATATTTATATAAAAAACACATGGAGAAAATGCATTCATTTAGACATGTATCAGTGGAAGAGTTTAATGTGCAATGACACTTTTTATCAGCCTCTAGGAGACTAACAATAAGCAGTAGTAGGACAATCTAGCTGTCAAATAATCATACACTCCACCTGTCATCCTTGGATCTGATTTGCTGTACCTCCTCACTGAGTAAAACACTGACGCGAGTGAATTTGATAGCAGCAGGTGACACTTTCTTGACGTGTTCTTAAATTATGCAAGTGCATGTATTTTTTAACTTCAGTATGTTACGGGTAGTTCTTTCCTTCTTTTTCATTTCAAAGCCACACCTAACATCGTATTTATCCTCTGTCTTTGCAACACAGTGTGGATAATTCTATTTATAGCGAGAGCTACAGCCAGAGAGCTACACTGGGAGGGTTTGGGACAGAGTCCTTGAGTGTACTCTGTGCATGCAGTGCTGGACCAAGTTTCCTGAGCTGCTGGGACACAGAACAGTCGCACTGCGTACCCCCCCCCCCCACCCCCGACACCTCCATCCCAACCCCACATCCCCCCCACACAAACAAACACAGAGCATCAGACCGAAGGTGACCCCACGTCCCACCCTGGCACACAAACACAGCGCGTGAAATTGAAGGTTGCTCAGATGTGACTGGGAAGCACACCTGTTTTGGTGTGTTTTATTCCCAGAATGCAAAGTGCTAAGGCTCCCCTGCTGCAGTGTCAGCAGCAGCAGCAGCAGCATGCTCAGCTCAGCTTGGCCGAATACTGAGGGACAGGAACACAAACAGCAACTTACTCTGCCACCCGAGGAGAGAGAGAGAGGGAGAGAGCGTCGACCTGCTGCAGGATGAGCTTCCTGTCCGAAAATCCCCCCTAAAATAGAAATTTTAAAAATGAATGAAACAATTCTGCCCCGTTTGTCCAACAAAACCCTCCCGAAAAAGTCTGGCTTCTGGTTCTTGCCTGCAACTATAAGACTCCTGCTCATGCACACTGGCTTAGAAATGATGAGGCTGCGAAAGCTCCAAGCCAATTGGCTCAGCTGATCTCTCCCCCCAACAAGTTATTCTGGCTGTGGCTGGAGCACAGGAGCAGTCAGCACTGATCCTGGATCAGTGGTACACTCTCTTCAGTGGAATGTACTCAGTTCTACCTCTTTCACTTACCGTGTGTTTCTTTAAGTATTTTGGAGTGCATAACCTCACCCCACAATGCCTGAGGGAGGGGGTGGAGCAGCAAGGTGTGAGTGTGTGGGACTAGGTGTGGTCATGAGTGCGCGGGGCTTGCTTTATCTTTGCGGATGTGGGTTTGTGGTATCTGTAAATACATAATTTGAAATAGACATGGTAGATTTCTAGACTTATCAGGAGTAGGCATGTTTTTATATATGCTTTGTGATAATTGTTTGTGTGGCTAGTCTTATTCTGTTATGTCTGTTCAGTTCTTTTTTAACTACTTTTTTGACAAAAAGTTTCCCACAAACAGAAAATCTGACTTATTACATATTACAGAAAGTCCTTGCATATGATAAATGAAATCTCTTTACACAGTTCTGAGTATCTCATTATGGGTGGAGCTATCATGAGCTGTCAATCCCTGACTCATAACAGCCATTCAAACCACCTTGCTTTCCACTGTACAATGTTGCAAATTGTTCAAAATCTGTGAGTCAGTGATAACACACCGCAGATCCTCCGGTTGGTGTGGAATGCTTTGAATTTTTGCACATTCAAAATTATGAAAATGCCCTGGTAAAACCTTGCTTAAGGAGTTTGATAAGCAAGTGAATCTCCCTGAAACAGAGTCGTAGAGGGGTTCATCGATATAGTCACTCTGAAGATGAGTGTCTGCAAAATTAATAAATATACATGTAAAATGCGATATATAAAGACTGAACTGAACTGTAAACATGCTATGTCCTAACATCAATCTCATTTCACCAATCTATTTTAATAAAAGCAAACAGAAAATCATAAAAGACCGCAAAGGCATAGTTGTAACACCACAGACGTGATCTGAGCGAACATCCCTCACACCGCGTTCTCTCCCTGCTTATTATAATATCCTGACGCTGTTGTTTTCCTCACGTGCGAATGCCTTTGACTTGGCTTATTGAATTATATCCAGCGAAACGTGTTTCTGTAATCATGATGTAAGAAGACAGATAGAGACATGACACCCTCGTGAGCTCCCGCCAGACCCAGGAGGCGGACGCGCATTTGCTTAATTCTCATATTACTCCAGCGTGGCCCCGTCATGTGGCATTAGCGTCTCGTTCCCTTCCAGCGACTGCAGCATTAGACCGTGTAATCAGGAATAACGATAACTTCACACAAGCGTGGAACCAGAGAGGGGGATGGGGTGGCTAGTGGCTGTTCTGCTAGTGATGTATTTTTAGCGCTAAGAATCAGATGGATGCCATTCCCATAACACATAGCCACTGAGTGGCTAATCAGCTCCCCGGTTACATCACGCTCCAATCTCACTCTGCGTGGTGGGGTGTCACGGTGATAGGGCGGAGCGTCTCACTGGAGTGGGAGTGGCAACAGAGCAGGGGCGTGGCTTATCACTCTACAGGTTGGGATGATGCAGGGCTGGAGCTGATTGCTGGATAGGCCATACAGTCTCACTCTTTAGGGGTGACACCCCAGGCAACAGTGCAGGGTGTGTCATACTCAAGAGCAACACACCGTGTGAAGCAGTGCAGGGGTAAAGTGCATGAGAAAACATTGTCAACTGATCTTGTTGGGTCTGAATTTTACCGGGACCATCAACTGCCTACAAATATGAAAATATTACAAACCATGTACATTATAACCCATATACTTTGTGTCCTCCATGTGTATTCATGCCCCTCATTAAACAGAAACAAAAACACATTGTAAAGAATATATGTATATATTGGATAATCTTTCCCGTTTAATAACCTTACAAAGAGCAATTTCAAAAATCATCCAATATATACAACTTTTCTTTTCTTGTGTGTTCTATGCCTCTTTATTCAAATATGGAGACTACTGTATCATTCATAGGCATTTTGCTATTTTAATACCTCTGATTTGCACATAACTATGATATTGCATCTCCAGATTGAACAGTTGGCTGTGCTGGTTTTCTTGTTGGCATGATTTCATTTAGCCCCATCCCCAGATGTTTATTTCACTCCCACTCTCAATCAATTATTCAGGAGTATACATCTTTTTAAATGGGTTCAGATCTGCTGGGCATTTAATAAGAAAATTGCTCAAATGGGTGCACCTGGGTTTGTAATTTGTATGAAATTTTATCCAAATCCCCCTTTAGGAATTGAATTCCCCTGCTTCAGAGTCAGAAACGGTCTGCATGCAACATGCAAGTAAAGGTGCCCCACAAGCTCTCCTGTCCTCCAAGACTGTGACGCTTGTTCACTGCGCCTGAATACTTATTTGCTCGTGCCGCCATTCCCAGAGCACCCCTGCCCTGGGCCTTTCCCCATTCACGTCCCATACAAACAAAACAAGCCGGTCACCTGTCACCTCACCTCGTCCTTGGATAACCTGGAACGTGAGGGGCATCGTTTCCCCTCTGGAAGCTCGTTGCAGCAGGGACTGGAAAGGCCATCACCTTAGCAGGGGTCCTTTGGAAGAATCCAGTCCTTAGACCACAGTGGAGCTACCTTAGTGGTGGATAAATGCAGGGTCATAGCAGAATTGCAAGGCTGTTCTCTATGCTGGTCTGTGCTTTGCCACCCTCCATTCCTGAAACGATCCCCCTTTATTTGTCCCTCTCTTTCCATTCTACCTTCTCCCTCCCACCATCCTATATCAGTGTATTTACATTGTTCTTTTTATCAAATCTAACGCGATATATGAAAACACATTATGACAATCCTGAGCAATCCAAATACATTTTCACACTTCATTCACAGAGGAGAGGAGCTTTTCAGTGTCTTTGTTAGAGGTAAATTACATCTGAAAAGAAGCTTCAGTAATCTGCGAGTTATAATCTCTCTAAATTGGTTTTATTCATGCTGAGATAAAAATAGCAGGACATTTATGGCCATTGTATAATGAAAGTCTGGCAGACTCTGAGCGTTTGTCTTCAGAAATGTTTTCAGAGGCACGTCTGCTAATTGTGTCCCTGTAATGATCCTCTGAACAGAGGGATCACTGCTTCTTTGTGCATCTATTGTGCGTAATGAAGGGAGGAGGTGTTAAGACACAAGCTTTGCTTTTCATTCTAGGTCATCTAATTCTGTGCTTTTGAAGCAGGTAACACAAAGGAGACTGAACCTCATAATAGGAATCTTTAACTCTCCTCAAGAGAGGTTTTTGGGGGAATAAATTCACTTTTTCATCATAAAAGAAATGGCAAAATGAATGAAATGCTAAATATGAATGAGTAAAAATATCCAATGGAAATATTAAAAATGTAGAGGCCAGCCTATTCTCTCTCCTGGTCGCCTGTGTGTCCCAGTATGGAGCTGCTGGAGGGTGACCTGCTCTTTGTCAGACTTGGCCCCCTGGTGGTGGAAAGAGGTAACTTTCCCAATCAACACAGTGAGTAGTTATCATCTGTCATCCTCTGAAGACTATAATTACTGAATCTTGACCTGAGCAAGGGCAAAATGTGTTTATTTTTTTAATTGTATATATATTCTTAATTGAAGTCATAACAGTAGTAGCAGTAGAAGAAATAGTAGTATTAATGATGTGATAATAATTGTAATAATTATGATGATTAATAATAGTAGTAATTCTGAAAATGTCTTCCTTTGTCCAAATAGTGTGGCTTTAAAGCATCAGACAGTCATGTCAGCAGAAGTGAACATGTGGTGCAAAAGGCCAGGCAGAAACAGGCTCACACATCTCACAGGAGCGGGGCACAGAGAGAGGGAGTGAGGGAGAGAGGGAGAGAGACCTGCCTTCCCCTCTCCCTCATGAGACGAAAAGCCAAATTACAGCCGTCATTTCGCCTTCACCGCAGGAGCACCAACAAGGTAATTACTCCCGCCTCCCCTCCCTCCCCTCTCCCCTCGTCCCGGCTTCACCCCCCAGTGTCCCTCGCTACGCCGCACCAGTCACGTCCTCTGTGTTAGCCAGGCCCGCGTAGCCGCTTCGCTGCTGCACACGAGCACCGTCATTTTTAGGGAGCGTTCCAGGGGGCGTCACTGTCACGTATCCCTGACCCCTTTCTGAGCGGTGACGCTGAGGAGGGCAGACCAGGGAGGGGTGATGGATAAGATCTGGCAGGCCATTACCGTCACGCAGCTATGTCCCTGATAAAATCTTTTCCCGATTTTGGCTGCATCCTGACACATAAACTCATCCCCTTGAAGGAGTACCTGCCTGACACCACAATGCTGGGAAAAATGCAGAGGGGTGTTAGATTTTTAATATTTTAGCTTTTATTGTGGTCCATATGAATCAGAGCATGCTCCCTATTTTTAACCTGTACAACTTTCTGTTCAAAAAGCCATAAAGGACAGGCTGATTTGCTAAAGGCATCAATGAGGTCTATTTGCTATATGATCCCAGTCACCATAGTGACATCTGTGGGATTACAGTGAAATTTCAGGAGAGGCAATGTAGAACACAATATATAGTAGCTTGCCTGTAAAATGCAGACGCTGGGGAGGACTGACTCGGGAACAGCGTTTGGGCTGCTTACTTTGCCTCTTCACAAGGTGGTCCGTCCTCGTTCAAAAAACTGTGCACAGGAAGTCAAAATGCAGATTTTCTGAAGGCAGCTGACTCACAAAATGCATTTTCCTATTGGTGGGTAGAGTAGAACAGAGCAGACTGGTGTATGGGGCAGTCATGTGATGCAATAGTCAAAAGCCAGTTCAGTTCCCAGGAGGGGCAATGCTGTTATATCCTTAAGCAAGGTGCACGACCCGCATTATCTCACTATATAGCTGTCTGTACGAAGGGACAATATCCAACAGTGCAAGCTATGCAAGTGATCTCAGAAAACAATGAGCTGAAGAAACAAATTAAGCTTAAAATAAATTCATTCACTACAGTACAGATATACATGCATTATATGTAGGCTAGATGCTGTGATCCCTCTCTATCTGCAATGTAAGTTTTAGGTTTTAAAATCAACATACAGTAGGTGTATGGGACTGTGGCTTTGTGGTCTCAAGTCACGATCTTTTCACAAAATTAGGTAACCGCTTAGAACAAAACATATTTCAGAAGCGAATACAACAATCCTGTTGCCAAACATGGAATTCACAGAACTTGACAGGAAGACAGAAAGAGTTACAGAGATAAACACACTCTTCTCCAGGGATGTCACCGTCTCCTCATTGTCCTCACTTGTCGTTCCACGCTCCGCCACACAGACCTGAAGGATGCATCTGTTTCCCCACGAAGCGGATGCCTGAGCCTCATTAAGGTGTTTTTTTGTGGAGATTCCTAATGACCTGATATTTCCTCCATTCTGCGTAATGACCTACTTTCACAGCCAGTGGTACTGCCCTGGGAGGCTGGGGCTCGCAGAGCGATCAGAGAGAATTCAGATAAGACGGATCATCGGGGGAGCTGAGGGGATCGTTCAGGGACTCTGAGTTTACCAAATCAAATTACACATAGGCCTGGAGGAGAGACAGCAGCCCCCCACCCCCCCACCCCCCACCCCCCCACTCCATCATGTGCTGTAGAAAGGGACAGATTGTAAACTATTAAGAGGCATAACTGAATATTGTCCATCAAAGCTGATGGGGATCAGAACACTGGACTCTAAACCTGTACATCACAGGTTGGAATCCCTTCAGGGCAGGATGCTAAAGTTGTATCCTCTAGGGAGGGAATTTGCCTCAATCGCTCCTTTAAAATCCATCCAAACGACTGGGGTGCAAGGGATAAATAAAGCCGAAAAGTGCACCAGACGTGCTCTTTCGCTTGCCAATCGGACAGCGTAATAAACCAGCTGTGAGATTATTGCTAGACAGCACAGCTGCAGGTTAGCTCAGTCCGCCATCTGTGTAAATGCGCAGGGAAACCACAGCAACAGCTTCCAGAGCAGGAGATCACCACCTTTAATCAGCCTCACAGACAAGTCAGGATCGCTTTTTCAGAAATGCCATGTCGGAATATTTGCGTAATGTTTGTCATTTAGTATCCTTTTCGTTTGCTTGAGCCTGCAAGCTCCCAGTTACAAGCCAAATTCACTAACCAAAATATCACACCAGCACAAAATGTGCCTTTCAGTGGACACAGAGAGAAAAAAAATTAAGAGGCTTACAGAGTTTACTGTCCTGCAGCCATGTGACTCCACACTGTTATCAGGCCATTGTGTGATTGCTTTCTTCTGCAACATGAACTATTTAGAATGTGATATATGGTGTACAGGTCACTGCTTTGCGTGCTCCTCTCTCTGTGATACAGGTACCAATTTAAGATGTGTATCAAAAAGCAATTTATTTTCTCCCCCTCTCCTTCCATTTCATCTCAACCATATTTTTGGAAGATGGATGTCTTCCCTTGGATGGTGCTGGATGACTTCCCTGCTTCCCTGCGTGCACATCTCACAGAGCTTATTTGGGTCAATATGTACACTAGCTGTGCAACATAATTCATTTCAGCTTTCTTAAAACAGTAATTACATCAATAATATGGCTTACATACCTGGCCTAGGGAGATGACCGGGGCATCCCGCTTGAACCTACAACCTTATGGTCCTTCATCTTGCACCACACATGAATCCTGTGTATTCTACCAGTGCAAGGCTGTGTGTGTGAGGGTGACTGCAATAGAACTCTCTGAGGCAGGTAGGGAAAATAGTGATAATAACAGATGAAACAGGATCCAGAGTGGTTTAGTGGGTGTTAAGGTGCTTGTATCAACTGCAGGCTGAGCCCGGGTTCAGTCCTGAGCTGTCATTTGCTGACAATGACCAGGAGCCCGTAATGGCAGAAAACAGTTCAATCTGCTCTACTGGAGTAGGGTGGGCTTTGTTGGCCAGGGTCCCCTCATTCCATCACTTTACCGCCTCCTAGTGGCTGTTGAGATACTTGCAGGATGGCCAGGTGACATCTGTGGACGTGCACCTGTCCTCCAGTCAGTCTTCATTCTGCTGTGGTGCACTATGCTCTTGTGTAAGCAGAGATGATGTTACAGGGAGGCAAGCTTAATGTAACATGACTGGCAATTCAATGAGGGGAAAATCGTAAAGAAAATACCAAAAAAAGAGTGATAACAAACCTGCTGGAAACAGAAGATACTGCATTCAGAGAGTTCCAGGTCCTGGTAACTGATCTAGTATCAGCTAACAATCAAAGGAGCCTCACTCACTACAAAATTCACAGACACAAACATAGTCCACAAATACACTCACAAACATGACACACAAACATAGACACACACAGCTCAGATACACCAACACACACATGCGCACGCGCGCACACACACACACAAACACACACTGTCAGATCTCTCATGCTTTGCCTGAATTGCTGACTGGCCTGTTTATTACTTCCCAGGCCTGAGAGGCTATTATCCTGATACAGGGAGGCATAGTCACCCCGCGGTCATATTTTTACCCAGGAAACATGACAATATGACATTAATCTGCTGTAAAGCAGGGACGCTACTGTGAGATATCTTACTAAAACCTCATTTTGCTCAAGTGAGAGATGAACAACTACACTTTTAATCTGTTGATTTGGCTTAGCCAATCCTGTTCAATCCCCTGGTAAGGACTCCTTGATGTTGGTAAGACATACACACATCATACATATACACAGGACACTACTGCCAAATGAACACAGTTTGTGGAACACCTGGGTCAGGGGTATTTCCACATGTAAAGAAGCTCCTTAAGATTATTTAACACAGTCAGTCCCATCTGTGGTGCCATGATGAAGCAAGCCCCATTATTATTCTTATTATTATTTTCAAGGAACAATTTGGGAAAAGTATCTTGCTCAAAAACTCACAGTGAGTGCTCTGCCCAAGCTTTAAATCTGAAAACCCGCAAAATCACTGATTAACCACTTTTCCCCCAGGGATTTGAAATTGCCTGTCTTGCCTGCCTTCACAGACAGCCTGGCTCTGAAAATATCTGTTTTCTCTTTTTTCTCTCTTTTCTGACCTATCGCAGTCTTAGTAAGTCCTTTCTGTTTCCCCTCGTGTATTAAGAAGTAACTCAATATGGAGACTCTGAAAGGGGATAAATGACAAAGGTGTGACTTAATGAAGGAAGCGCTATTGCTCGTGAAATGACAGCGTAGCGCACTCCGAATCCTCTCACAGGACTAGATTTAATTGTGACGGTTCTTGAGAGAATCGAACAGTCGAATGCGAGGCGTTAATGAGCTCAGTACTGCTCGATGTAACGTGTAGTCAAGGGCATCCGTTTCATTCAGTCGGCAGTGAAGAAACACAAAAAAAATCTCTAGGGATCAGAATGGCCTTTTACTGTGAGGAAGTATGACATCATCACAAGGAAATGACCTTTGGGACGCTGGGGATTGTCGTGTTGATGAGGAGAATAATTATTATGTCTCTGTAAATCCAACAGAAACAACAACGACTGCCATAATAACAAACCGAGCAACAGAACATTGAAACGAGATGTACGTGCGCACCGTGCTTGATTGGCTTGCGTTTTTCGGGGACAGCGGTACCAAAGCCGTCCGTGACGTCACTCGGAGATGCCCTATCGTGCCATAAAGCAACGCATAATACTCGTGTTCACACCGTCTTTTGTCGCTAGTGTCATCACCAAATAGTCTCACATTCAAAAAGTAAAACTTTGTATCATGCTGATTTTTAAATTACCTTGGAAGACGTTCATTATTTTATCAAGTAACACTGGCAAGCTTTGTAGTTATTCAACGTTCTCATCCCCTGCTTACAAATTATATTATGGTGTGTTTAAAATCTTTCTGGTCAACGTATGAATTAATAAATTCAAAAAATGTTTGTTTGCCCTATCTGTATTCGAAAATGAATTACATTATTAATAATTCCACGCCATGCCCCAAGCAATTTCGTACATAGTTCAACAAATGATCGCTTCATTACCATCTTCGTTTACGCATTGTTTTTGCAATGTATTTAGCGCCACAGCAACAGTGCCCTCTAATGGAAAAAGGAAAAAACAGGAAATGCTGGCTCGTCCCCACATGTAGATGGAAAATAGCACCTAATTTATGTCGTATCTATCTGATAAAAGAATGGAGATCAATAGAGCGAGAACATTACAGAAAAAATATATAGACTAATTAACGTAAAAACACATGAAATTTAACATTTTAATACAGCTCACAGTAAATTTCAAGTGACTATATTATACAAAGTGACATGTTACAGAGTGAAATAATGTCAACGCAACCATCAGTAACTTTTGCTCGTTTCTTTTAGGGGAAAACTATCATCCACTGCTGAATTAGAGTGCCTACCCTGAGTACAGACACTTAGAGATGTCACTTGATAAGACACAATTTTATTATAATCTCTGCATCATTGTTTGTAAATCAGAATTGTTAAATGCATTGTGGGTAACAGCCCTGTGATGGACAAGCAACCTGCCCAGGGGGTACGCTTATACATCAACCTGGTTCTTGTCCCAGAAATCAGGAATAAGATATGCCAACCTGAGATGAGCATGGACACGGGTTCGGGTTGCGGAGGGGTGGTCATGAGGAGGAGGAGCCTGGTGTGACTGACAGAACGCATTGATAGTCCATCAGATTTCAGAGGCGTTTGCGTGAGTCTGAGTTCAATAAGCCTCAAGTAAGCTAATCAGCCCACTGGCTCCGGGTGGTTGGGAGGGGGGGTTCTTCCATCGCCAATCCCCAGTGACTAATTTACCTACCCAAACCAAGACACTGGATTGAAAGTGCTCTGCCGATTCATTTTAAGCCTTTATTTCAGAGGGAACATATCTGCAGTTCTCTCATTAGGTCAGACAGACAGATAGGAGTGCAATGCTAAGTTTCCCCCTAGCCTTAAAGCAGTTATCCTGACTCCACTGTCTGAGAGTAAATTATCCCATTTCCAAACCCACAAACTCGTACTAAATTGTGGTTTTAGATTGAAACTCAGAGTAGCAGATGGTTCCTCCAAACGTAACTGTATAATCAGCCACAGCATCCTGACAGAGGCTCTGTAATTTCTGTGGAGTCTCTGCAACATTACCCTATTTATTACATTATCGTTATTATATTTGCCATGCAAATATTTATTACATTATTTACCCAGATCAACATACATCACCATACAGCAGGACATTTCCACAAGTAATTTGGTTAAGTGCCTTACTGAAGGGTACAACAGCAATGCCCCGCTGATGAATCAAACCAGCAACCCTTCGGTTACAAGCCCCGCTCCTAACCACAAGATCTGGTTCAAGCTGTACATTTTTTTTCAGTAATTATGCTAAAAAATATGGCATAAATCTGCAGCAAAAAGTGAATCATGGAACGATGAAGTCAGAGAAGTACAGGGCAAAAAGTACTACAAGTATTTAGGCCTATTAAAAGGCCTTCCCACTTCAGTGGAAGCACAAACAGCCCGGATCAAATGAGCGGCCCAACCACACTGTTTGATGTCATAATGGGTCCTGCTGGAGCATGCAGAGCACATTGAGCTGTTCAGAGTGGCTTTCTCATTAAAAGCCCAAAATGAACAGGAACAATGTTCTGATCTGAATGCAATGGAAAACGAGATGAAAGCAGCACCTTGACTTCCCCAATCAATACACAGGCACAGCATGTCTCAAATAAGACACCATAAATGGATTCAGTCTGAAAAAAAACATTTATTTTGGCACATAAATATATAAATATACATATTCCATTTTTTTCCAGTTTTAATGTGGTATCATGTCTCAGAGACAGTCATTACTGCACACAAGTGGTTATGGTTAAAGCCATGACACAGAGCGGCCCTCAGCATTTCACTGACAGTCAGAAACCAAGAGACCACTGATCACAGAATTTAACCTTACACCACAGTAATGCCAGGCAGTGCAGAATCGATTTCCTGTCCTAAATCACCATAAGAATGTGACCGCGTCTGGTACAGCGCCACACCCTGGTTCCTTCAACAGCAAGACCGCTCCGCTCAAGTTTTCATTCTGGTCAGAGTTCAATCTCATGGCTCAAAATAAAAAACACATTATGAAAAAAGAGGATCAGGTTAAAAAAGGAAAACTCAATAAATACAAGTATGTAAAAGCAGCTTCAACCAAGGTTTTTTTTTTTCCTTGATGTTTCAAACAGGAAGGCTCTGCCTCTGGGAGAGTAGGTTACTGTGGCAACCAGTGATGATGTCAGAGGAAGCTTCCTAAAATCTGGGTTCAGCGTCTTGTCCACACTGTGTTTCTCCAGTGTCCCTGTGCATATCGGGCTGTCTGTGTCTTTGCCAGGCACTGCTGTCAGAGATCACTCACACGCCCCTTCCAGAACAACAGAAGAACACTTCGGCAATGTTAACTGAATGTGTCAAAGTCAATGGAGCCCATGTCTGTAACCAGAGTCATCATCTAATATTCACAAAGTTAACATTTTCAATTTACATATTACGATATTAAAAAGCAAACGTTTTAGCGTAAAAAATACATGCTTTAGAAATAAGCCAGCAAAATGCAGCTCGTGTTGAATGCGGAGAGAACAGGTTCCAGGAATCCAGCCGCGTAAAGCGCCCAAGTCAAACACCCAGAGGAAGAAATTAGTGTGTAATGGAGATCTGGGGGACCCATCCAAAATACACAGACAGATTCCCCATAACCTGACCTTTAACATCCCAACATCACTGAGTCAGACTGAATTAAATACATTTAACTCAACATCACTGATTCAGAGTGAATTACAAACATTTAACTCAGCTTTTTTGTAAAGAGGCACATTCTCAGAACTTATGTATGAATATATAAAAATCTCAAGTACTTAGATATGAAGGCACAGCACAGACTTTTTCAGAGGCCCTGCGTCAGTTGTCGAGACAAAGGGAAGAGAAATCACAGGGGCTGCCCGTCCTCACTCCTGCTCTTCCCACACCTCCTCACTCCTCCTCCTTACTCTTTCTTGCTTCGGTGAGTAGCGCTCCCATTCTGCAGGACTTTGGGGAGCCTCTGGCCCTTGGTGTAGGCATGATACCAGAAGTTGAGGAAGAGGAGGAGGAAGACTAGGCCGTAAAGGCCGATGATGTAGACGAAGATGGGGAACTGGTAGGGACAGTCTTTCATGAAGAAGTACTGGCCGATGTGAGAGGTCACCAGGACGAATTGGATCTGAGAGACAGAAGAAGAGAGCTTAGGAAAGGAGGCCATTTCTGAAAGTTACAACTGGAGCAGTGGCCTGGATGCCTAGATGTGGGGATGGAGGAGAGGGAACACTTCCTACTGATATGATAACAACATTAGGGGGAAAAGATCTGGGCTCATGGACTACCCCAGACTGGAAACTACCTCCAGCTCCAAACCTCTCCATTCTAACTGCACTTTATTAATGAATTTCTTATCAAATCTATCACACTGCATCAAGTACACTTGTGGGGTTGGCTGGCTGGCTGGCTGGCTGGCTGGCTGGTTGGTTGGTTGGTTGGTTGTTTGGTTGAAACAACCAATCACAGGACATCTGCCTGGTGTGCGGATAAAAAGCTTTACTAGCAAGTTTACATTTACATTACATAATGAATCAAAAGATGAGTATTACTTCAGAGCACAGCCCTAGGTTTTTAGAGGACCAGACTAAGAACCACAAGATCACAGGTTTGAGTCCCTGAGTAAGGCTCTACCTTAGCTGCACCAAGATGAATAATCCTTACATACAGCAGTTTCCCAATGAGAAATCCCTGTGCTTTGTTAAGGCCTGTCTGCTTCACCAGCATGCCTTATCCTCCTGCTGCCCCACATACCAGCTGGATGGAGGTCAGGTGCTTCTTCCACCACAGGAACCGCTGGTAGGAGGGCCCCAGGGCAGAGAGGCCATAGTAAGTGTACATGATCACATGGACGATGCAGTTGAGCAGAGCATGGAAGGTGCCCAATCCACCTGAAGGGGTTCAGAGAGGAAGCATCAACAGCCGCCCATGTTTCACTGACCCACCCATAATTAACCAAGCAGAGGAACATAACAACACTGCAGTGCCAAGGGCAGACTCCTCAGCCCATCCGGACATATCAGCAGGCATAGATAATGCCTTCGAATCAGTAGTGCCCAGGGCTCTTCATGCTTTTCAGATGAAGGGATATTATTTTGTTATTTAGTATTTTCCTCATGCTTCTCCACCTTTGTTTTTTCACCCGATTAGGAATGATCAGTTGGCACACCCTCTGTATGCAGACAGGAGTGCTGGGGGCAATTGGAAGATAGTCATATCCCTACAGATGTGATACAAGGGGCTTCATAGGCCCATTACGAGCTGTCAAAATAAGCCAAGGTGGAGAGGCGAAGGAACCCTGCAATTTCCCCAGCAATGCGATCGCACCTGGAGCAAACCTGACTCCAAACCACCAGGTGAAGGGCATTATGGAGTGATGGTAAACGTGGAGGAAGGTGATCTGGCTGTTCTTCTTCCGCAGGACAAAGAAAATCTGGCGGCAGGAGGGTGTTAATGACATTAAGTTACTCTGGTGTCCATTAGACCACTTCAATGACTGAACATTAAAAAAAAAAACCAGAAAGGAGCATCAGTGTAAATACTCACTGTATCCAGCATCTCTATGAACTTGGAGAAGTAGTACAGCCAGCAGGTTGCTGCCATCTAGGGGAGATACAGACTGTTAGGATGTTTTAACACTGGAGACTCCATTCTCTAAGCCTCCAGACACTGATAGGAGGCCTTAGCATTGGAGACTGCATTCTCTAAGCCTCCAGACACTGATAGGAGGCCTTAGCATTGGGGACTGCATTCTCTAAGCCTCCAGACACTGTTAGGAGGCTTTAGCACTGGGGACTGCATTCTCTAGGCCTACAGAGATTCTTAAGAGGTTCTCTGTATGAGAAAGAGGCCACGCAGTTCTTAAGAAGACAGATAGAATGTGGCTGGTTTGGCCAATGGGCGTGTCCAGCGCACACAGCCAGGGAGTGGCCTGATCTTCCCAGGCGGCGTGACAGCAGGAAACGTGCAGATGTTGGCGAGCGTCACCACAGCAGGGCAGGCGACGTTCCAGCGGGCTTACCCTCATGGCCTGGGGCGAGCGGGAGTAGTCCACAAGGTCACAGTGGAAGGAGTAGCCCGTCCCCCACCCAGACATGACAAACTGAGGAGACAGAACCAGGGTCAGCCATAGAACCAATCAGAATCAACCACAGAACTGGTCAGAAGCCAGCACAAAAGGGGTCAGAACCAGAGAGAACCAGTCAAAACCAGGTAAATCACCATTCAGCTACAGACCCAAGTAATCCATTAGGGATCACATGGTTGAACAACTGAATAAGCAAATATCATCCCTGAATTAAATGAGGCAATATTGCAACTACTGCTTACAATAAGGATGATGACATTACAAATGAGATGTCTTTAAATGTGGATGAATGTGTTTAAGGGGGAACGTGTAAACACTGAGTAAGAGAGCAGGCTTGGATGCTGTCATCGATTCTGACTGAACACCTCCTTCCAGGTCAATGAAACAGAACAATGTTCCATCAAAAGGGGTGTGTTGTGTTGTGTCTGAGACACATGTGTCTCCAGTAGACAAACCCTAAGGAGATCTCTCCTTTATTCATTTGGAAAATAGAAACTCAAAAAAAAAAAAAAAACCTTGACAGGCACTGCCAGAACAGTCAGTTTCAGTCTGCTGTTTTGAGAGAGAAGCACCTCTCCTGAGACAGCGAGTCCTTGTGCCTTATTTCTCCTCAAACAAGAAAGACATGAAAAATGTGCATGTGCACACATAGACACGCATACACACACATGCACACGTACACACACACGTACACACATGCATTCACTTACACATACACACATGCACACACGTGCTGCACATGTGCACACATACACACGCACACACATGCATACACACTGCCAGTGATGGGAGTAGCTAACAGAACTGGTTTCCTATCTCTTACCTGAGCGGAATCCCGCTCAACTCGTTCTGAGTGTCAGATACCCCCACAAAAACCTCACCTCTACGTGCATCACTCGTACAAACATGTCAGGAGATTGTGCCATTTGTCCTTAAATCATTCACTGACAGATGTGCCTTAGTGGTTCTGGAGCTACGAGGGGTGCTTCTGTCACGCCCTTGGGTAAGGCACTTTCCCCTGTAAATATTGATCTGTGCGAACTGGCATGCAAGACATGAAAGTTTTACATTAAGAAATATTATGATGTAATATTCTGTTATCCACATTAAGATTCCAGAATTGACCTAAGCTGTTTTTGCTGAAGAAACGGGTGTGGATTGCAAGTTACATCATCCAGCTGAAACGTGAACAGCATCCGCACTAAGCTAACACTTTTACCCCCTCCCAGTTCCCAGGTCTCAGTTGCAGTACTGAGAACAACCAGTAGAGGGCACTCAGTACAGTAAGACCATATATAAGATTGCAACAAAAGACAGGTTTGGTGTCGATCTGCTAGTAACCAGCACTAAAATGCACCCACCTCATAGCACATGTAAAGCGACAGGCCGACCACGCTGAAGTTGTAGAGGATCAGGATGCGTCTGAGGTTGAAAGGTTTGCGGTTCTCCATGAGGCGTGGCCCCAGTGACATCACAAAGAATATGTATGCGGCAATGATGATAGACTGGGGGAGTGGGGATGACATCAACAGCCAGTCTTCTGTCCGGGGGTCTGCAAAGTGTCATAGCGTCAGGAGGTTTGGCAGAGCTTCGCCCAGTACTCATTGTGAGAGTAAGGCTCTATGGACCCAAAAACCAAGGGGTTGCCAGTTCAATTTCCAGGTGGGACACTGTTGTTGTACCCTTAAAGTGTTTTTTTTTTTTTTTTTTTACCTGCAAAGTGTCTCATCTGTAGAGTGATTCACCTGCACCAGGACTCACCTGCCACTTTGATCATCTCATCATAGAGAAGCACAGCTCGGGAGGTCAGCTCGCTGAAAGCCATGTCTCTTGGTGACACCTTGCAGCGTTCGATAAGCTGAGAGAGAGAACAGCAGGGCAGGAGAGGGTCACTGAGAGGTTGGAAACTGTCTCTGGACCAGACAGACTGATACCACAAAAATGCTACTGGTTGGCAATGACGCTCCTGAACTCTACTATGGTGGAGTGATATCATAATTAGAAACTGACCCTTCACATCAGTAATATTTGTAGGGCCAGAATGAATATAGAAAAAAACATAAAACTCCAGCCATACACCTTCCCCACTCCCTAAAATATACCCAAACCCAATTACCAAAGCAGCATATGTCCACACTTGAACAATGGATTATATGTAATGTAAGCTGCCCTTGACAGAGGCGTCTGATAAACAAATGAAAAATGTAGTAAAAACAGTCACATGATATTCAGAAGGGCAGGGGCTGATCTCCATGTAAATGCTGAGGTTCTAGCAGAGCGAACAGCCACTTGGAAACAGACAGTTGGAATGGGGGGGGAGGGGGCTGAGGTAGAGAGTAAACATGCTTGCAGAAGAGCATCAGACAAAGCCCAGCCTGCAGACAGGACCAGGTGAAAGCGGCTTTGCCACAGTGGGTTTAGCAACCCCTGATCCAAACCACTAAGAGTGTGCAGCCGTCTGCAGGATCAGCGCTTGTGGGGCAGAATCTGACTACGCCTCAGGGAAAGGGAGAGAGCGCTGTCTCGAGTTTTACAATATTCCTCATCAGCAGCCTACAATTCCCATGGAAGTGGCCTTGGGCTATCCTTAACCCCAAGCTAACACTGGCCAGGGCTTGCTAACACTCATTTCACACTGGCAAGTTTAACACCGCATTTAGAGGAATTTCTGGGGCTAACCCCAAAAAGTCAGTGCTAAGCCTGCTCCAGAGCAGGGTCACGCTGATGTTATCCCACCTTTGGATGTGCAGGTGTGAAATGTCAGCCCAGAGAGAAGTGTGAAAAGCCCCATGGAGGACACTGTAACACACCACAATGGGTAACAGGGCCACAATAAATTTGGAAAGATTGAGGGCATGAACACGAAGCACCTGAACTAGTTTCATAGCTCTCAATTTCCACCTCCTCCCCATCAATGATGGAGGACAGGATAAAAATCCAGTTTCAACTGCCCTGAACGCTGCAGGAAAGAGAATGTCATTTAGAGAGGCTTGCATGGGACAAAAGACAATGCTTCCCATGCACCCAGGTCACTTATCGCTCTGGGCATGCTGAGCAATTTAGCCATACAGAACCTCCCTCTCTGGTCACAAATGTCATTTTGTCCGAATTAGACTGGCATGTGTGGCTCGAGTGGTTTTCTTGTTGCTACAGAGAGTACTGAAAGAACTGCACCATTACATTCTACAGAAGACAAAGGAAGGGGGCAACGAACTCAAATTAAAACATCCAAACATGAACACACAATGAAATGGGAGCACCCTGGAACAGGGGGAATATTCACATGTCACTTCACATTCATTGAACCAATGTTGTATGTTGCATGCTTACATTCATAAATCTATAATATGTTAATAAATGTATAATGTATAAAAATAATTCAGGAATCTGGTGCTAGGCAGCAAAGGTAGGCAAGCTTCAGTAATCTGTCAGAAGGACATACATGTCAATCAAAACTATCTAGGTCTAGGATAGAGCTGCTGCTAGGAAGGAAATCTTGATACTGGCCTTTCTTTAACTCTCAAAAAAGACTAATGACTACAGCTGCCCAAGTACAGTGGCCAGCTTCTGTGCTCTCAGCCGTTGTCCAGTTCTATGAATTCACCTGGCAAATTTATATTTAAGTGAACTCTGACATGTGTTACCAATTTACTTAAGGTGTTCAAATAAACAACCATTCAACATAATAATGTCCAATGAAAACAGCCAGCCCATCATCTGGACTGTGAACCTGTGTTGAATTTGGTCTTGAAGGATCCATGGGTCTCTGATTCCACTACAAATCCTGGAAATATGTTAACACTGATACTAAAAAGCAACTTTTGAATAAATCTCCAACTTTGACCCCTTGTTCTGTTAATAAGATTTGCCTTGAAATAGCATCCATATTATCAATCTCTTAAGATTCATTAAACTTCAGTTAAATCCTCCTTATACCCTGGGCCCAGCACTTATCTTGTTGCCCATCTCACTCCTAGAACTTTCCAGAGATTTTCTGATTTGGTTAAAAAAAAACACATATCTGTATGTGGTCTGAGTAGGGCTTCAGGCCAAATAAAGCTGTAAACACATGTCTTTAACAAAGACCAAGGGGCAGGCATTGATCACATGTCTTCTAGTTCAGACCAGCCTTCAGTGTGGTGTAGTGGTAAGGAGCAGGGCTCACAACCACATGGTCACTGGTTCGAATGCCCACTGGGGCAATGCTGTCATACCTTTGGGCAAGGCACAACTGCCACAACTGGCCAACAAAAAGGCCACAACTGCCTAAGTAAGTATCCAGCTATATAAATGGATAAAATTGTAACCTATGTAAGTCACTAGCAACAGTAAAATGACATTAACATAATATAACCAGTACTTTAGTCCAGCCAAATAATTTCAAGCTCTATTTAACTGAAGACCAGCAAACACAATGAACACATCAGAACAGCACAGCAATATCCCAATGAGTGACATTCCACAGTGTATTTATCACAAGCACACTAGGCCAGAGATGGGAATCTGCTGTGATCACCTTACCGTGGGAAAAGTCCTGTCTGCCAGTCATTTTCACCTACACCACAACAAACCCTGGCATGTATGGAACTGCAGATTACTAATATTTCATAATTATCTACTACTCCTATGGGAATTGGGAGGGGGATTTTGGCACACTGGCCCTGCTGTAGGGCATGGCTTATTGGGTGAAAGGTTTCGGTAGACAGTAAAGCTGCCTGCTTGACAAGGCTGTTTGACTGGTTCCTTGGAATAACACCCAGAGGGGGATGGTCAGAGAGGGGGGTGGTGTTTGGGGGGGTATAACTGAGATGAACTGGGTTGATGCTGAGCTCAAGAAGTCAAAGATGCAAAACACTAAACACCGCACCTCATTAGCTAATTTATCACGGACCATGGAGCCTCTCTCCCACATCTTAGGCCAAGAGTCTTATTCCACAGCAAGGGATGAGTGAGTGGCTTTTCTTGGCTTACATAACAGCTTTGCAACAAATGCTCCCATTTGATAGCAAACCTCTGGAAACGTTGGCTTCAGTGATGGCAGTTTTCACTGCAGGCTAGCAGCCACATGACTAGCCAAATTAATCAATCACTGCCCCCATGAGTGATGGCTGCCATGATTTGAAAGGAGCAGAACTGTGTCCCACCCCAGGTTCTCTGGCATGGCTGCTCCTCACCCTTTCACTGTCAAACTGTCTAACCAAATGTATTAATCAGCTTACAAAGTATGTGTTTATTTTTCTTGTTGTGCATCTAGATTCTGCCCTCAGGCTGTGTGCCCCTGGATGACGTTCAGTCCCTTTTCCACATAGCGGTTAGGGTTAGGTAAGCACAGGTAAGATGATCCTGGGTCAGGTGTTGCAGGCGGATTGTACGCTGTGATTCTCACTGTGCCTGTGTCTCCTAACCTGGGTCTGAGCCTGATTCATTCAGCCTATTGGCTGAGAGGAAAGGCTTAGACATGCCCTCTCTTCTCACCTGAACTAACCTACAGCTCACGCCTATCTGATGATACTAGGACACACCCCTTTCATCAGGCCATGATGTCTGATGGACACACCCTGCACAGTTCCACTCTACTGTGGCGCTGACATCAGCACAGAGCACTAGCATTAGCATTAATACATCGCTAAGGGACTCAAAGTCTACTCTCTCTGGCTATGAGTGGAGGAAGCACCTATCAATATGGCAGTGTTCCTGGACTCACCGAGTGATCAAATAGCTCAATCAGCAGTAATGAGAAGTTCATCATTTTACCACAAGGAAGTACAAAAAGGCCAACAAAGTAGGCACAAATGCTGCCTGTTCAGTTCTTGTTTATTAAAAGCCAGTGAACACGTAATCCCAAGGTGTGCTCATTCTGACCTCCTTACAGTAAACCCTTCACAGCTTCACAGTGCGTTTCACCAAGTGAAGCAACAGGTTCTGCAACACCCAGGAATGCTGCTCCCTTCAAGAAACGCGTCTCCCTGACTACTGCCAGCAGAACTGAGTGTAACATATCCCCGGTATCTGATGATGCAGCAACCCTAGGATGACAGGACCACTCAACCCCATTCCTCAAGGGCTACAGTCCATCAGCCTCTCCAGATCTCTACACTGCTGGCATTCATAAAAGGAAAAGGAGCCAAGTTAGCTCAATTTGGTAAAGTAGTCAAGTGTCGGACTGGAACAAAAGCTGCAGACACTGTGGCCCTCCAGAACCAGGGTAGAGTAGCCCTGTAGACGCTGTGGCCCTCCATGTATATGTATATAAGCATATCTAATAAATTATATTATATATAAATATAAAACAGAAGTAATCTTTGCCATGAAAACACATATTTATTGCACAGAGAACAATACACATTGGTCGGGTAAATAAGTTAGTTAACCTACTTATGCGTTAGTTATGTATGCAACTGTTATATAAAATGACCTAGAGGGACATGCCTTATCTTGGTAACAGTTGCCACAGTTGACAGGGGCCTTCAGTACAAGGGACTAAGAGTTTATCAGGGCTTCATTTACTCTGTCAGTTAGCCTTTGAGGTGAATGTGCAAATTGCCCGGCAACCAAACCTCTGCTACCGTCCTGGCGTTGACCCTTTAATGGGTACAGCATGGAGCAATGAAAGCTCCCCCACCCCCAAATTGTTGCATTCCAGATGTGAACATCACCAGCCACACGTGTCCATTTGCGCACCTGTCATCATAATACACGCGGTAGGACAAGCATGTTCCTTTGCATTTCTTGAATGCTGAAGCAACGTCGTCGATAATATCCACTCAAAATTAAACACTGGACACGAGAACAAACAAGATGCGTTAATAACGGCGTTCTCCCACAAATGCGAAAGTGTTACAAGCAGTATCAATGAGTCCGTCCTTCTGAGCCTCTTCTCATTGCACAGTATTTACTCATTCATTCGGTGAATTTATTTGGCTCCGGCGTATCTATACGGCCTACTAAATTCAGAATAATTGGACAGGTTAGACAGATCGGGAGTAAGGCAACAGATTAGTTTCTGCCCCATAGCTAAAGTTTAAGTGCCTACTCGCAGTCAAATTGATTTAGACAGATTGCCTTAACTACGACCATACACAGTAACTAGCGTAGTGACAAAACGGAAGTTGTAACAAAGACAGTGAATGCAAAAAGGGGAACCCAAGTAGCCTCAAATTATTACAGAGGGAACGTTGCAAGTGATTAATTACAAAGCTTAGATTCGTTATATAAATATACCACTCTTCGGCGCTTTATTGTATTCAAAGCAGTGACGAAAGCTGTTAAGACTAGGGTTTACAATATCTTGCGAAACCGACATCGTTCCATAGCTCCAATGGATGCTCAAAGACATGCAATGTATCACCTGTAGCCAATGTAATAAAAGGAGTTTCGAAAGCTCGCACAAGTTTCATAGCCCTCAAATGTCGAATCCCTCGCTATTAAAATCCATAAGAAAGAAAGTTTGAACGGCTCCACACACCTGTGTTGCTTCTTTCAGACGCCAGGTACGTTCCCACTCCCGCCTCACCTGAGCGGCCGTGCGCAGTCGTAAGCGTTTGAGTCAGGGGAGGGGTGGCTGTGTGTATTCATTATCGAGAGTCTCCTCCCGTACAGACAGTGGAAGGTGGAGACTTGGGTGTCTTTTTTTCTCCCTCAACGAACACAGTACACATTTGGCCAGTAGTCCAATATGAGGTATCTGAGCCAATCAGAGTCAAATGCGCCCTGTGTCTGGTGAATTAAAAATGTCACTGAACTGGAAAATTAGGATTGTGCTATTAATGCATCCTCATAATCTCAGACGGCCCACGTGCTGCGTCTGAACAAACCAAAAAGTACTGCGCTTTTTAAGAAAGCTGAAAAACCTTAAGCACTACGCCAACATGTTTCCGTCTTTCGACTGCCTACCTCTGGAGGTTAAAACTAAATCGCTGTTTAGAGATAAACTGATTGACCATTCTGTGATTGGTTTGCAGTAATATGTTACCCGTATAATAGGGATGCAGTCAGAACAAAAAAAATTATTTGAGCATACGGTTTAAATATATAAATATTTTACACAGGCATGTGGTTTACATATTTATATGCTTTAATTGTGTGTGAAAGAGTGCGCATGCATGTGTCAATACTCAACAGCAAAACTAACGAATGAATAGTTCAGTGTCCGGAACCACATAGTTCAGTGTCACATTTTTAGGTCATGCTGTTACTGTTGTTCTATCAGATGAAGCGTGACCGTGCAGATACTTAGCCAAATTAGCTTTTATCTGCGCGTGCACCTCAACAGGACAAAAGTGAACTATAACAATGGCCGGCAAAAATGATAAAACAGCTGCCCTTCATCTATTAATGGACACAATAGTGTTTGTGTGGTCAGAGAGGAACAGGAAAGTTCTCCTTGCGGTGCCATGCTGGGCTGTACGGGAGGGGAAACCTCCCAAGGCTTTGAAAAACTACACCAGTGTTCACCCAGTCACTTCCTGTCTCCAGAGTCTCTTTTAAGAGGTGATGTTAGCAAATCTTTCTCTGTAGCAAATTCTGTTGATTTCACATTGCGATCTCAGTGTAACAAATGCCTACAGTATCTTTTACAGAAACAATGAGAGCAGGCATGACTCCACAATGTATAGCTTTTTACTGTGACATTCCTTAATTGTTGCACCATAGTGTGAGGTGTAGGTGTACGTACATAGAAACAAATACATAGGAAATGTGGGCAATATTCAAGCTGGCATGAATGTTTTTCATGTACCCACTTCTACAGATTACATCCACCACCCCACCCCCCCACCCCCACCCATCATAACACAAATCTTTCTTGTTAATCTGAATGTAGGGTATGTTGTATTGTACTTCTGACTTTATTGCAGCACTTATGCATTTACAATGGCACCAGTTAATTACAGCACTCTGTGATGAACTGACGTTTGGACGTGGTCTGTTGTATTCTTTATGCACTGCTGCTCCAGTGACTTTATTGGATGCACTTCTGTGCTCTCACTTTGTCTGGATAAGATCATCTGCTTTGTGGCTAAATGTGAATGTAATGTAATGAGAAACAATGTGCTGAATGGTAATTCATCAGTGCGGATTCATGTGAATTAGAGTGTCATTATTTCCATGAGTTATTCTCAGTGCTCTGATTTTTGCATCAGCTCGGATGTTGCAGAGGTTCACGGACTGGGCAACCCAAGTCTTTCACTTTCATTTGACCAAATGATGATATAGTCTGTACACAGGTTCACGCTCCAGCTGTGACACCACATAAACTGCCATTCATGATCACTGCACTTGTTGTATTTCTAAAGACAGTGGTTCTGGCAGTCCTCTAGCCTTCCACTGGCACACCACAAAGAGGTAATTTTATCTTCAGCTGTGGAATTAGAGCCCTATCAATTCTAAAGCTTTCAAGGTGCAATACACATGTATACATCCTCCTCTTTCGTCTCCTTCATCATTGAAAATCCCATCCATGATCCAAGTCAGACTATACTTTGCCAGATAAACTATTATTTTCCTAGTAAAAAAGAGTCAGTTTTGACAGTTTGGCAATACGGAGGAGGCTGTCAATCAGAGCATTGCCACGGCAATGTATTTTCGAGTGCAGGATGACAGTGTAGGGACTTCAGTCCTCATCACTGCTGCTGCTCCAGGCGTCCTCAAAGGCAGGATTCTGTGCTGCCTGGGCTTCGCCCTGTCCGGAAGACCATTCCAAAGAATAAACAAACTCTGCTCCAGATATTCAACTGCAAACATTTCTGTTAATCTTCATCTTCATCAAAAGTATATTTCTCTCTAAGTGAGGATCAGAGGTTAAATCATGTAAAGTGTTTCATAGTATGAGAAAACCCTCAAGGAAACTGTAATCTTAAATCTTAATCTTAAACTGTTAAAATAACCTCCATAATCTTGTAATGACAGAACTCATTTTTAGGAAAGCATGTAGTTTTAAGCACATTTATACTCCTTAATATTGTTAGTGTTATTATCTGGCTAAACCACATTTTTAAGTTGTAGGTTTACAAGATAATATCTTGAATAAATAAAGATGAAAGACAATTTTATCCCCTGAAGCCAAAAACAGAACCGGCAAAGCCGGAACTTTTCTGTGAAAAGTTTCTGTGCACCTAAGTCTGAACTGTCTCAAGCATGCAGCAAAGAACGATCACAGGCAACATGATTCCAGCTTGTCGCCACCGCAGACATTTCGAAACTGGTTTCTCAAATCAACAAAAAAAGAAGAAAAAAAAGCCATCACTAATGTTACACTACTATACAGTAACACTTTATAATACAGTGCAGTTAAAAAAGCTTTATAAGGAATCAACACACTGCTGTGGAGTCCATTATTTATAAACATAAGTTTGCCACTATTGATGGGCCAGGGTTGCCAGATTGTCATGTGTGAAATTTTCTTAATGTGCACTGCTGAGACAGGCACACTGCAACACAGCAAAACAGCACATATGGCAACCAGCAGAATTTTATAAATCTGGCAACTTAGTCTTAAAACAGATTTAACAACATTTAATAATACTGGACCAAACAATGTGTATATCAAATGATGTATAATGCAGTTATGAATGTTTTATTAAGTGCGTATAACTTCGCCACATTTGAAAGTGTTACTAAGTTTACAGAAGCCAATGTGTGGTCATAGCAGGCTACTGATGCAGTTCAAACTCAGCCCACTCTGGAAGCTTGAGGCTTTACCACATGAGCCACTCCAGAGCTCTCTCCAGAGCCCAGACACCCACCTTTCCTCCCCGCTCTTCATCCTCAATGTCAGGTTTGCGTGGGGTGGGCACCCAGGCCAGGATGTTGCAGTCTTTTCCCCCACTGTACAGGTCCTGCAGCCACAAGAGAGAAACGCATTCAGAGACACTCAGCTGTCAGGGGAACAAACGCAGGAACTTCCTGGAGGTTACCGCAGCCTCTAATGGAGAGCAAAACTCCAGTGTGCACTGGATTCAACCTCTGATGTTAGTCTAAAAAGACTTTCAATCACAATAACAATCTCTTCCCCTCGTGTGTGCGCGCACACACACACACACACACACACACACACACACACAGTATGGTACAGTGCGTGACTGTACATGGGCTCTGTTTTCTAACACTTCACTGAGGCCCACTTGGGGGATGTATCTGTGTGTTCACTCACAGCCAAATACGCCAGTGTGACAAATACTGAAGAGTCCCACTCCTTAGGAGAACAAATCTGACACTCCTGTGTTAGGGAGAGGGGGTGAATAGTGCGACTGAAAAGGACATGAAGGAAGAACAGATGTACGAATGCCAAAACACACCTGAATTCACAGGAGGCATTTTTGCAGAGGAGACGACGTAGGTGTACAGATATGTTATCAGCACACCCTGTGCTTCCTCATTCTATACTCACCACCTCCTCTCCCTCTCTGTCTTCACTTATGTGCTATGCACACACGCCACAGGCAACACCTTTTACAGAACGCCTATCCTCCCAGCGCTCAGGTGAGACAGGTGGCTGTTGTCATTGTTATTCTGTGCTTTATCGCACACCTTTACTTAGGGTGACTTGCACTGCCCATGTGACACTGTTCACTTTCGCGCACCTGGAGGTTTACTGAAGCACCTGTGTGAAGTACTTTATTTGTATCCGTTTTTGTTTGTTCTGGTTAGATTTTTTATGTTTAGTGCAACAGCGGCCTAAAATGATCCTTATGAAAAAATAAAGGAAGACAAGAACGACAGCTTGAAAAGAGGACTGCTGCTGAAGAGCAGGGTGGCCCGTTGGAGTAGGATCATTCTGCTCACCCCTCCATGATCGGGGGTCGAGCCGCGCCCTCACCTGGTAGTCGGGGTGAAACTCGCAGCAGTCCACGTTGTTGTAGTGTCCCCTGAGCATGGTCACCAGCTCGCCCGTGTGCAGAGCATAAACCGCCACAGAGCTGCCGCACGGCACGAACGCAAACTCCGGGCTGCAGCCCCGCGACACCGCGAACTTCAGCCCTTTACGACTCTCATTTGCCACCTTCCCATAATTCACCTGGGGAGGAGTGACAACAAACACACATGCCAGGTTCATAACCGTCAGAGGTCTTGCATGAGAATCACTGAAGATACAAGTCTGTACAACAGAGTCAGCTTAATGCTACCAATCAGTACATTAACCTATTGCAATGAATCTGAACTGGGAGCAATTAGTGTATTTATTTGCACCCAGTACCACAGGAATATGTCAAGAGAAAATAGCACATTTTCACTCAGTTACAAAACGCACATCACACAAAAAGTCAAAACTGTGCAACTGGTAAAAATGTCCATAAAAATAGAGCTCATCAAAACTGCTCACTTTTAACCTCTGTGTGAATCTGGTTTACAAAACTATACAAAACAGCCTGAGCCAGATGTAATGTGAACTGTCACCAGACAGAGTCCTTTTTTCTCCTTTTCAGTCCCTGATGCTGTGATGGTTGATCTGTGTCAGAGGGTAACTGTCTAACACAAAAACCCCTGCTCGTGACTCGAGGACTGTGTGACATGTGCTCTTCCCTGAGGCAGGCGCTCAGAAACGTGGCCCAAGGTATGAAGGTGGCGCGGCAGGCGTGGCCGCAAGCGCCTCAACCGGCTGCGGGTCCGAATGACCGTACCAGAGTGTTCTCTCCCGTGGAGCTGTTCCACAGCCTCATGCGGTCGTCCGTCCCCGTGGTCAGCAGGTAGAGCCCGTCGCCTGTGAAGCACAGCCCGTTCACCCTGCCATTGTGCGCTGTGTTCGCTGCAACAGGAACACACAAACACCCACGTCTCACTCAAAGGAACTCCTAGCTACCCTGTCCCCCTCCCCAAAGACAACCACAGTCAGACAGCTGTGTCCTGCACTGGGCTGGCAGGCTCATGGCAGACAAATACACCACTAAGCATGTCGAGGTAATCCTCATCCGTCAGAGGACAGCTCCTCAAGCCAACAGAGTATCATGTGTCTTTTTACCTTCCCTTTTGTTTTTACGCATTTGAAGTGAGCTTCATAAATTCATAAGATACTTCTGTTCCGCTTCAGGTGTCACCATGGTGACAGAAGACACCTGAGAGGCCGGGTAACCTTTCGGTAAAATTCCACAAAGATTTTCTCCCTGAGAGTCACCTGTGTGTGTGACTAAACCCTGCTCCTCCCTGTAACGCCACCGAAGACACCTACAACGTATGACACATATATTGCATATGCATGAATGATGTTAATGTGGACTGTGAGGACTGTGTATATCCATCCTGCATATGTCCCCAACAACATGGAACACCAACATCATTTCAGAAGAGCTGAGAACACAGACACCTTTTCAGAACATGCTGGAACAAACCTGACTCTGATGCAGCTTTGGACTTGTCCCCATTGTGCTGGTCTAGAGTGAACAGGCTTCCGGAGGCCTTCCGAACATCCCAAAATCTCACCCTGCTGTCTGAGCTGAAACACAAAACCACAGGCAACAGCTTCTTAAGCCACACTTCCCATCAGCCCACCTCTCATCCCACAGCCCTACCCTGCTATCCATACGGAAACACGTGCCCACAGGAAACGGCATCTTAAACTACATTTCCCATCAGCCCCCACCACTATCCTGCACCCTCATAACCGTCTGTGCAGAAACAGGGGTCATGTATGAAGGCATCCTGCTCCCAGTCTACATGACTGTATTGGATGGTGAGTATAGTGAATAGGATGTTCCATCTAGATGATACAATGGAAGTATTAATGAAGAGAAGATCCTGTTGGATGTGGTATATTACTGAAGTCAGCCTTGTAACCCAAAGTACGGATGTAACTTGCAGTTGCTGTTGTACCCTTGAGAGAACTGCTTAACCTTAAATTCTTCAATAAATACAATTGTCAATATGTAGAAATGTAATGTATGCAAGTCACTCTGGACAGAGGCATCAGATAAGCAAATGTGTAATGCACTACATCCTGTGCCACAGGACCCCCTCACACTATGCAAGAAGCACAGAGTCTTAAACTACACTTTACTAAACAGGTGAATGGAAGGAAACCAACACCATCTCATCTTCACCTCATGGGTGCTGATGGTGCTACTTTCACAGGCACCTAGAGCTCAACTTTTAAAAGGCACAGAGGGGGACAGGGGGATGGTGCTGCACTCTGCTCTCACTGTAATGGAGGAGGCACGATCCTGTAGCTGTAACCCAGGGCTGCATGATGCAGAGCTGAAGCAGTTACCTGGCTGTGGCTAAGATGTGTTCATAGCGGGGAGACCATCGCACAGACAAGACCTCCCCTCTGTGACCTAGAGAGGAAAAAATCATCACCATCATCATCATCATATACCCTCCCTCTCTGTGCAGGGACATCTGCAGCTGACTGTTTCTGCGTTCCTACAAATGGCCGTGGAACACTCACCCCTGTGGAACACTCACTGTAAGGAAATGCTCACCCTATCACTCAAACTGTGGAATATTCACCCCGCGGAACCCTCACCTTGCAGAACATGAATGCGGGCTCCAGACTTCAGATCACACAGCTGGACTTTAGGATCTTTGGAGCCCACTGAGAACAGAGAACACAAAACACGTTAGAGGGAGACAGATACGGGGATGTTAGATTGTTTACAACAACAAAAAAGCTACAGTTTCTTTTCTTATTCGTGTTCTTCTGATTTACTCTGAAAGAAAGGGGGTTGGTCGTTTGCTTTCATGTCCGCAAATACACCTGAACATTAATGTTTTCTTAGTATTTCCCTTACATAAGGACAAACACATGAAACTGCGCTGAGAGTATGTCAGGACTGATGTGCAGATTACACAGCCAGTGAGACCAGTGGTTCCTGGCGCACAACTCAGAGATAAACGCTGTCAGACTGTCAGATCACCTACCACAGAGGAGGGGAAGCCACTGTTTTCAGGCACTGAGAAACAATTCCAGGAAGGAGAGAACCAGAGCCAGATTCTCATGAGAAGCCCATCAACTTCATGAGGTGGTTTCAGCAAAAGTGTGCGAGTTAATTCATACATGTTTTTCAATGCTGCTTTTGTTTTTGTGTCACGCATACCTCCATGGCACAGCATGTCTTTGGGTTTTGAACGGTGAGATATTCACAACCTGTTCATCCAGCTCGGAGAGTAAGAAAATACAGTCCCATCCTTTCATAATGACACACCTCTTTCTGAACTCCATGATCCGTCGCTTTGTCACGGTCACCAAAACACCACACCAACAGGAAATCTGACAGCATCCAATCAGTGAGTAAGTAAGACTCCACAACACACCCCTGGGGGTTCTTTTTTTGTCTGAAGCACCACTAACAGCTCAGCAGAAGGAAAGAAACCACACCATGCTGACAAGACACAGGTTTGGGGTGGAGGTGTGGTTGGAATGGGATTGTCTTTGGGAATTGAACTCTAGGCCACATCACTGTCAGCATGCAGGAACAAAATCCACTAGTCATAGTGGTAGCCATCATAAATATGGGTGGCAATACAGGGAAATTTTTCTCCTACCCACATGTCAAATGCTACAAAATATATTCCCAGGAAAAGCAGATGTGCCATTAAACAAGGCCCACAATGCTTCAAAAATGCATTAAAAATGCATCTGCCAAACAACCAAATAATACACCTCGAGCAGGTATCTCTCCAAACCGCAGAACATCAGATCAGGCCTTCACAGACACTGGAGACCCAAAGATCCATCAAGAGTCAGATGTGCTCATTGAGCTGAACGCTGTGGAACTGGGGCAGAGTGAAATGAGGAGGCGGAGCTTCATGTGCACCTGGTGTGCATCACAGGGGGGAGTAGAGGAGGAGAGGTGCACACCTGCAATGAGGCTGTGTTTCCTGGCAATGGGAGACATGTGGTGGCAGTACACGTTCCCCTCGAAATGGAACACCTCTGCCGGCTGAGGACACACAGGGTAGAGACAAAAACAGAGATTTGTTTTTAATAATTTTCCTCAGCCCCACAGACGGATCCATCTTCCTCCTCCACAGATGAACCCCAACCTGCAAAAGTTCAGAGTTTCTCCCAAATGATAAGATCAACAGTAATAATCACCCCCCTCCCACAGTACTGAGCTGCCTGCACCCAGGTAACTCAAAGAACTATGGACAGGTTTGGATTAACACTGAAACCACTGCCTGTGAGACAAGAAAGACTTTTTTCAGTTTTAGAGCTCTTATGACACTTCAGAGTGACATATGACATGTAGACTGTTCTAAGGGTACTGTTTAGCTTGCAACAAACCATTGGCTACATTTGAAACAAAAATACCTACATGGTTCAAATTCGACTCTCATGATATTCCTAATATTGTTGGGTTTTTTTTTGGCTGTTGTTTCTATGGAAACAGCCATAAGCAGCATTAGGTATGGCCGTTTGGATTTTTTTATTCTAGGTGGATTCTGTCTTTAGATGATGCCTTAAAGCTGAATGCTCCATCTGGCGTTGAAAAAAAGCAAATAGCAAACAGAAAAGAAGTTTACAAACACACTGTGACACAGAACGTGAAAAATGTCTCGTTAGAACGTGCAGAGTCACATTAAATGCCAGCCCTAAGGATACAATGATCCATGCTTCCAAACAGAGGAAGGCAGCCTGACCCTGCCTGACTCAGAGGCACTGTGCTGTATTTGGCCTGAACTCTGCCAGACGCCTTATCTAAACTTCAAAAGGGTAGCCAGCTGGAGACCACATGCACCTGCCAAATTTGTCCAGAGCCAACATACAGTGTAAGTGTCTACAAAGTGTGAATTTACACATGACTAAATTCAAACTGGTTGTGCCACACAAGAAAAGGATTCATAAAAAATCACACAAGCCACTATGGGGGTGGAGCACACACAGGTGGCACTATCATTTACGAGTTCCAACTCTATACGGCCAAAATGCATCATTTAACTAGCTACAACAGACGTTAACTAGCTGGCTACATTCCCAAATGAATGCATAGTTATTAGTTACAGTACTTTCACATTTTACATATCAAAATGTTGATCATCAATCCACCACAGCTGACTGAAGGTCAAGGTATTCGAATCTAGTTATCTAATTAGATTTACACTTAACTATATTTGTCCTGTTAGATGGCAAGTGTGGGATGCGACTGGAGTAACTAGTTATTGCTATGGATTTTATTATGGCTTTACACAAAACATATTTATAGCTGCTGCAACTGGCCCTCAGAGAGAAAGCTGAAATTCACTCCGGACATTACACAAACATTGTCCAAATGTAAGTGTGTGCACAATGACTGTGCTGGAGTGCAATCCATGCAAATAGGAGCAGCAGAGACTGCCAGCGACGGCGCAGTGGTAACAGGGCCCTACTGTGCCCAGAGGAATCTGCACTACGTTAATGATTAACCCCCTGTGTCCCGGACAGAGAAGCTCATTGGGAATAAAACAGTGTACTGTGGATAGAAGAGGCCTGATTATGTCTCTGGCTGAAACAGGATACTTTTGTCTGAGGCACAGAGCACAAGATTACATCTGTATCTCCCACAAGCTGCTTAACTTGAACCACACTGCAGCCATCCAATTGCAACTGCAGGAAACTGTGTAGTTCCCAGACTTCAATATGATGCCTTCAAATTGCCTTCTCACAGGCAAAGTGTCATTGCACTAACATCCTGTACTTACAGATCCTCCCCTTTCCACACATCTCTTCAGCTACTAGCCAGAGATGTTCTGAATTCAGTGTGTATGTCTGTGTGCATGTGCGTGTGTGTGTGTGTGTGTGTGTGTGTGTGTGTGTGTGTGTGTGTGTGTGTGTGTGTGTGTGTGTAAGAAAGAGAGGGAGGGAGAGAGAGAAAGAGCAAAAGAGAGAGGTATGTTTATCCTTGCTTCACTAGTAATAAAAGAACACATGCTCCTCTGTATAGCTCTATTCCTATATATGAGGGAAGGAAACTTGAAGACAACCACTAACCCAGCGATGGTCAGGCCAACACTCTGCCAAAGCAAGAAATCGCTACCGACTGTGGCTTAAAGGAAACAGAGGATTCTACTGTATCAGAGTGAAGACTGACGGGAGTTGGGAAGACAAAGGGAGACATAAATTTTGATTTGCAAATTCATATTCTGTGGTAATATTTACAACACTATTCCAATAAAGCAGTTTGAATTTGAATTTTTCCAGGGGGAAGAGGTAGTGAGGCAAGGAAATACAAGGAGCTACTCTCACCTTCAGAGTCTCTGTGTCCCAGACTTTCATGGTTTTGTCAAACGAGCTTGAGACAAACATCCCAGTGTCATGAGGGTACCACTGCACGGTCTCTACGCTGAACTTGTGTACGTACCGACTGGACCTGAAACATACATAAATCATTCAAAACCGATAACTCCTCACTTACACCTTCAAAAACCAACATCTGAAAACATCATTGATGTATCAGAAACCCAGAGCTAACACATAACAGACATATCACCGAAAACACTTAAATTTCTTTACCTGCGTGTGTTTCTGACCACAGCAAGAGACCCAAGCAGTCACATTTGTACAAAGCAGTGTTTTCTCTCCACTGCTGCAAAAACACAGCAATGCTGCCCTCTAGTGGAGATAGGTCTCCAGCTCTCTCTGGACTAAAATGGAAGGAGTGGGACACACCTGCCTACAGTGCAGACTGCTTTACAGGTGTACTGAGGCTTCCTGCTGCTGTTCTCCAGGTCATAGATCACGATCACACCATCAGCTCCGCCCGACAGCATGCTGCAGGAGACAACCAGGCTCATTCTTCTCTCCCAAACAGGACCTGGATTCTTTCAGGTGGCTGACAAGCTGACCATCTGACACAGGTTTGTACAGCTTTGTCTTAAAGAATTTTGTCATTATGTCAAATGATCTCAGTCATGTTTCCAGTAAGCAGAATACAGAATGCATAAAAACGGACACAAATCTAACAGTCAATACCATTACATCTGCAATCAGTGACATATTAGGGATGATGGCTATTTGATGAGGTGGCAGAGCTAGTATACTCAGCACTTAAGTCTGGAGCGTGTAAAACATTTCCACTACCACTTATATTCTTTGCCTACTTGGAGCTTGGGTCTGTGCCACTTAGCTAATACAACATAGTTTTTTCTTTTTTATTGTAGTGTTAAGCAGATTCACTGACCTTTAAACAATGTGGATTGATGAAACAGAGAGCAAAATCCAGAGCATTTAACGATCTGTGAAGCTACACAGAATCTATTTACCATTGATCCAAAATAATGTATAGGCATGGGCCTGCTTACTATCTGCCCTCGATGACTTCGATATCCAGGGTGTTAATGCCATTGCCATGGATTCTGTCCACATCTCGATCCTGATTCAACTGTAAGGTGAGGACCCTACAGAGGAAATAGTTGCATGCGCTTTATTACTCTCTTGCAAAGGTGTAAAACCATTCGCATCTGAACAAAGACCAAAAAATGAATGTGCCGGACACACACGAAGACCTCAGGGGCCACACAGAATCGTATTGCTATATGGTCTAAATGCCTTGTCGCTCGTCACATGCCAAAGTTTGCTTTTAATAGGTACTGAACATTTAATGTAAAACATAACATATATTTTAGATAATGTCATTACTTGCAAAAAAGTACACCGCAACCATTTTGCCCTCATTTCAATACACTGCATTCACCACAGTCTTCAAGATACTCGTAAGTACTAAGTTTGACAGCAGTAACACTACGACTGCTAGCAGTAGTGTAACAGTTGAAGAAGGGTACTCTAGCTAGGTAGCCACATGACCAACGTGAGTGCAAGAGATCGCTTCATACGTCTCAGTTCCCATACCTTCGTGTTGATTCAGCGCGTCTCAGGCGGAGTGGATCGTCTAATCCAGCCTGCCTTGCTGACAGAAACCCCAGCATATTCCCAAATACGCAATAATATAAGACACTGAATAATTAGAAGACGGATAACGTTATAGCTAACTAGCTAACTAGCTAGCTAGCTAGCTAGCCAGCCAGCCGTCTCACTGCCTAGACTAAACAAAGCATTTGCTTTGAGAGGTTCTGTTTCTAAACCACACAACAAACGCTTCCTGTGTTTAAGGAACCGCCGAGACCTTGGCTTTAAAACTCCACGGTTCACCATACTAGTTAAGAGATGTAAAACAGCATACCTAAAACTTCGAATTTATTCTAGAAATTTCAAGATGCATTATACTAAGGGAGCTGCCATATTGTTATACAATGTAGCATTCCAACAACGAACCAGTTGATTGGCTATCCCAGGCCCCATGAACCACTGATAAAGAGGTTTACTCTCAGCATGAGGTTGCGGGCCAAGGTTAGCTGTTTGCCTTGTTATTGACAGCAAAGGTTTACTGCGTTTTCTTTTTCCATGAAGCTGTAATCTCAGGTTAATAAATTTGCAGCCTATATCACAATGAGCAGGATCACCTCTTTATTGCGGAGGACTTTCGGAATAGTGAAAGAGCACGTTGGGACAGACCATTTTGGAAATAAATACTACTTTATACCAGAACAGAAGACCTGGACGGGTGAGTGATACTGGATTTTAGCTAGCTAGGATGCGTAACTAGGTAGCTACATCTCTTCCTCGTTGTTCAGATCAGGAACCGGGTAGCTACACTGTTGTAACCTGATTCGGGTAGTCGCCTTGTTCAAAGTCGCTTGCATACTAGTTTTGTGTTAAATGGCAAGACATGTGAGAGGGGGAAGATAGTTGTCAAACTCCCGAGAAAACGTTTAGTCTCCACAAAACAAAAGAGTGCTAGCTATGCTTCAGTGCAAGACCGTATGGCTGTATCGGAGTTTGTGTGACAAGAAAGAGAACGGAAAAAGTTATGTGACCCATTAAAATAAAATCTATTTACTGTCTTGCTCGGAAAGTAATGTAAAGCATTATTTACTATCCAGCAGTAGGGGGCCTCGTTTCAACGTAGATAAGTGGACAGCGCTGTCATTTGCAGGTCTCTCCTGTCAATTCTACACCCGTAGTTTAACTCACTTAAAATAATGGAGACAGTGTAATGCGATGTAAAATTAAATGAACCTGTTTTTTACAGAGGTACGTTCCGCGCTTTGTCATGCGCACGAGAAGGACTGTGATATGTTCATTGGCAATGCACTTGGTCTTGTTTCTTCACAACTTGAGTAATAGTTGTGAATTACGACAGAGTAATTAAGAGATTACCACAAATGCCTTGGCGGGTGTACATTGCGTGAGTGAAAGTGATGTGCTCAGTGCATTTTTTGTGGGCTTGGCTGAGTTTGTTGCAGAAGACATTTTCTTTACCCTAGCACAGCATGCTTATTTGTTTGCCTCTGCCAAGAGAAACTCCTTTCCTTTTAATTATTTAACCAGCCCGCGGTCTCCATCTCACTTGTTTCTGTCCTTCTTTACGTCTTTGAAATATGAATTATGGTGGAGGGAAATATGGTTAAAAGTGCATTAGTAAATTAGTAAAGACAGAAATGTGGCTTGCAGCCTTACCACCCTGCAACTGTTCCCCTAATGGCTGACACTAAGCAGGGTTGGGCTTGATTAGTACTTGGATGGGGGACAATTTGGGGAAAAATCAGGTTGCTGCTTGAAGTGGAGTTGGTGGGGCAGTAGGTGGCAGTCTGCCCTCTGGATCTTACAGGAGACCAATTCCCCAGTGCAGCAATGGAAACACTGTGCTGTAGGAGATGCTGGCTTTTGGATGAGACATTAACTTGAGTTTCTGACTCTCTGTGGTCATTACAGATCCTTTGGCACTTCTTGAAAAGAGTAGGGGGGTTCCCCCTTTCTATAGCTGAACTGCCAAATTAGGCACTTTTAATCTGGCCATCTAATAATCCCCTAATGTTCTTAGCTGAATAACTCCCTCCCTCCACCACATCTCACGTGTGGTGAGCGTTCTGCTGCAAAAATGGCTGCCATGCATCACCTAGGAGGGTGCTACAGAGTAATGGTGGTTGAGGTGAGTCCCCCCTCCTTCACTGTAAAGTGCTTTGAAAACCTTTTCAGGCTGACAGGTGCTATATAAATACAGTCCATAAAGTATGAAGATGCAGTGCCAGTATATGCTTGCATAGTTCAGCCATTGGCAGGTAATATTTCAGCTGTACCGTCTCCAGCATTTCTGTTTGTTTGTGATTGCTGAGCAAGTGCCATCATCGTAAGATCTTACTGTGCTTTAAATCTTAAATTTAGTATGTACTTGTGTTTATTACATAGCTGGCATTTTAACTGGAGCAACTAGCCACAATATCAGGCTTAAGGATCCACGTTACAGCTGTCTGCTCCCTGACCATGTGGTCCAGAGCCCCACACACTGAACACCTCTGCCTCTCCTGATGCCTGGAGAGTTTGGGATGTGTGGTAATGCTGTAGGCAGCACCCTCGGAATTTCCCTTGATGAATTCAAAACCAAAATGGACCCTGAAGAGGAACTCCCTGGAAAGTCTCCTGCACTCTTTCTTTTCATTCATGGCTGGATGGCTGGATGGCTATATAAATACAGTCCATAAAGTATGAAGATGCAGTGCCAGTATATGCTTGCATAGTTCAGCCATTGGCAGGTAATATTTCAGCTGTACCGTCTCCAGCATTTCTGTTTGTTTGTGATTGCTGAGCAAGTGCCATCATCGAAGATCTTACTGTGCTTTAAATCTTAAATTTAGTATGTACCATAGCTGGCATTTTAACTGGAGCAACTAGCCACAATATCAGGCTTAAGGATCCACGTTACAGCTGTCTGCTCCTGACCATGTGGTCCAGAGCCCCAACACTGAACACCTCTGCCTCTCCTGATGCCTGGAGAGTTTGGGATGTGTGGTAATGCTGTAGGCAGCACCCTCGGAATTTCCCTTGATGAATTCAAAACCAAAATGGACCCTGAAGAGGAACTCCCTGGAAAGTCTCCTGCACTCTTTCTTTTCATTCATGGCTGGATCTCATTACCAATGCAAATGAGTCATTATTATTCGAAAAATTTGTGAATCCACCAGCGGTGTGTAAAATATCAATACCTATAGTTTCTTCACTGTGATCGTTAGTTTCTTCCATTCCAACTGAAATTTTCCTGATACCGCATAGACTGCCTGCCTCCACGCAGACACCCAGAGGTATGGCAGTAATGGGGAGTGGCTTCTTCACAGAAATGCCATTTAAAGGTCGGCTCCCATGTTCTCTCTCAGGTGTGCTGTAAATACACTTTTTAAAAATGCATCCAGTTTATCTTGCAAGCTCCCTTTGATGATAGAGGCTCTGAGCATGTGCAGGCCAATTATCTCCCTCTCCTTCTCTCTCTCTCACTCTTTTTCTGTTGTTGTTTCTGTCTTTCTTCCTCTCATGCTTTCCTCCTCTCCCTCTTTCTCTCTGTTTCCTCTGCTGTCTCCCTCTCTCTTTCTCCACCCGGCTCCATGGGCTCTTTTTGCACCTGTGTGGCTCTGAGCTGCGCTGCCCCAGGAAGTTATCTGTCATCCGAGAGGAAGTGGTGCCTGCATGTGCTTCAGGAAGCCTGCTCCTGTCGGGAGCTCATGACTGGCACGCACTCTCGCTAGGCAGGGCAAGCATCACAATGCAATTCACAATGAAGGCTAGGGATTATGGGAGTCGAATCATTCCTCTTAATGGCATTGTTGCACAATTGATGCCTCTTTCTGTTCATTGAGCAAGAGAAGCAAACTGACATTATCGGCTGCTGCAGGCGGATTGCTAAATAATTGAGTCTGTTTTTATTCCCTGCTTCTTTGAGGTTTGCACTGTCTTGGAATCAAGAGTCAGTCAGTCATGTCATGAGGGAGGAAGGCTTCCTGAAAGGATTTGAAAGGATTAAAAGCTGCTGAAAATATTTCAGTGGAGTTGTTCAGGATTGTATTTAAATTCAACCTTGACATGGAAGGCATCTGGAGCTACAATGCATCTCAGAGCAGCAAAGAGTTGAGCCATGCCTTGCTGGCCATGTACACTCCCTGGGGAGGCAATGTGGAGCCATGCTTTGGAAACTTAACGTGTAACCAGAAGGCTATATGTTTGAGTCCCAGACAAGGCGTTGTTGCACTGTTGAGCAAGGCGCTTAACCTCCATTGCCTCAATCAAACGTTCCCTTGTGTAAACAGCTAATCTGTAAAATGGCCTGCTAAACAAATATGCAGTGTTTCCCTGTGGCCTGGTAGCACTCAGGATCACTGTGTAATCATTTATATGTACTTTGCTCAGACAAGGTAGAACTCCAAATGTAAAGTGTGTGTAAGCCTTTAAATTCCCTGTGATAGATGCTGGTTTGCCAGAGCTGCCTCAGTGTGAGAAATGTGCAGCTCCACGTCTCCGGGGACTGAGGTGTGATCCAGCACTGGACCTCAGAGGGTGAAAGTGTGTTCCCCTTTCATTCCTCTGTCAGTGTACAGCCATCGTTAGTGGCATTTTCTGCTTACTCGCGTGTTTCAGTTTCCTTTTTTTCAGAGTCTGTTGGAAAGAGGAACATGCTTATTCCTGTCTTATCTGAATCCAGATAATCCAGCTGGTGTAGGGCTGGTGGGGGCGGTGATGGCTCATTGGTCGAGGTTTGCGTTCAGGCAGAGAACTACACGGTCTACATGGCCGTTGGTATCTATACAAAATATTTTTCTAGTAGGCTTTCCTGTGGTAATTGCTCTGCAGATTAAAATCGTAACTTCTCATTTGCTCCATTTTTAGCCCAGGACAGCAGTGTTACTGGCCATCTTCCACAACAGACCCACCTCTTCAGACTGTATCTTAGCTCTCTCGCTCTCTCTCTCTCTTTCTTTCTTTCATTCACCTTCTACTATTCTCTTTTTCTCTGTCTTTCTGTCTGTCCTCTTGCTTTTGTCAATGCAGAAGCACAGAGGCCTGCTTCAGTAAATATTATTCATCCTCTCCTCCATAAACTGGGAAACTGTAGCCTTTCTCACACTCCACCAAGAACAGACCCCATTCTTCTGAGAACTTAATAGTCCATACAGTCATTTCTAAATCAAGTTTGAACTCTCTAGGAACAGAGACTCACCTTTAAGTAAAAGTCTGTTATAGTGAGATCCCTGGCCGGCTCTGAGAGGGGCTTGCATATAGCCTAGGCTGTCTTAATAAGTGGGCATCTCAAAAATGTATCACAGAGAATCTTCCTCAAAGTCAGTGTCACCGAAATCAAGTCAATCATATAAATGAATCTCTTCAGTGATAAGTGAGTCTGCAGTAATAAGTGTGTCTCAGCTTGTCAGTGTGGTCTCTTTGCCAGACATGAGGAACATAAATCTGTCACCCTCCATGGAAGTATACATCACCCATCATGTCTTCATGATATGAATTTGTGAGGTTATGTCATTAATGAAATGCAATTATGCATGATTATCCTTGTGAATCATGGAGTATTTGTCTATCTTTTTGCACATGGAGGAACACGTCTCTCGCAGACTGAACACACCGCACAGCTCATTGATGTGTGGGGAAATGCATGTGCATTTCATGCGTTTGTGCGTAATTACTTCATAATTATTTCACAATTCATACATAAAGGCAGCTTTCATGTTCACTGATGCCAGTGATCAAAGACCTGAAATAATGGACCCTCAGGCACTGTGTGTGTGTGTATGCTGATGTGTACTGTGAGTAGTGTGAGGGTGAGGGGCTGTGTGTGGTATGTGTGTGTGGTATGTGTGTGTGGTATGTGTGTGTGTTTGTGTACAGTGTGCCTGTGATTATTTGAAAACAGAGTTGTGATTAGTGTCATGTCCAAAAAGGTACTCTGTCTTTTTCCTATTTAGTCCTATTATAAACCACTTATAAACTAAATGACATCTAGCCAATTAACCAAGATGTATTCTGTGTGGAAAACCTCAGAGATTCCTTCCACATTTTGACAGCCAGAAACCTTACAGGTGTTCCTCCCTCAACTACTGCTTCCAGTGTCCTCAGTACACTCACAGTAACCATAACCTGTGGACACATTAACCAGAAAGCATGCTCACATTTATTGTAAGCCTGCATTAGGTTACCCAGACTTTACCCAGGCATCAGGGGCCATAATGCTGTCACAGCAGCAAACATGGTCATAAACGCACCTCTGCAGAACACATCCTGCAATTTCCCCTAACTCACGTGCGTCTGTGTTTCAGGGCGGACCATTCGGGCCAAGAGGCTGGTGGAGGCGGCCAATCCCACAGAGTTTGAGTATCTGGAAGGAAGTATACCCTCAGAGTGGGATGGTAATGTCACATGATGGGGTGAAAGTGGTGGTTTAGGGGGAAGAAGATCATTGGGACACAACAATAAATTACAAACTTATAAACTTATTCTGACCACCTGCCCCTCCACCTCTGAACTCCCTCTCTCTCGTCCCCCGCTCTGCCTGTCTCCTTATCTTCTTCTCTTCTCTCCTCTCCCTCTGTCCTTCTCTCCTTCTCTCCTGTCTCCCTCCATCCCCTTGTCTCCTCTCTCTCCTTTCCCCTCCTAGAGAGCTGCAGTTTGTGATTAATAGGAGTTATAGTTTTCTCGCCCACGTTCCTGCTCATTACAGTGCATAATGCAGGAGTCAGTGCATTGAAGCTCAGTGAAAAATTCATGCATACTAAAAAGGACATGCAAATGAACAGGGGATAAAAGAATGCCGGGCTCCCCCAGGTGCCAGTGGAAGCTCTGGTTCACCACAGAGCACACGGGAACACTCAGTCTGACCAGATATTCCATTCAGAATCAAAGATGGTATGAGTTGTATGAAAGGCAGCCTGTAAAAATGTGGAGATTCTATAGGCTCCAGAGTGAGTGGAGATCAACACAGGGCTGTTCAGAATTTTTTTTACTCTTTTTTTCAACATTCAGATTTCAAATCATAATGACACATAAAATCTTATGAGATGCCATGGGAGATATGTTTAAGTATTTAAAATGTCTTCTCTATTGAAAAACATGGCTTGAACCATTGAAAGTGCTTCTTATTTTGATTTATAATTGCTTATGTTCTCAAGTCTTAATTTTAATGTGAAGTGGGTGAGTTTGTAAAACAAGGCAAAGCAAAACAGGGTTTTGTTCATTTAGCTTGGATGATATATAGTCAACATGAAGGTCTGTTTGCTGGTCCTTTTATTCATTACATGGAGTTAGGAATATTTCAACATAGCTGTCATATTAAACAAAAAACCTAAAGATCAAAATACTATGCACTTAGACTAAACCTGACTTCTGCGATCAGTAAATCTCTTTCAGGTTCCAATAAAGAGCTTGTGTTTTGTTTTCACCATTCCTTCATAAACATAATGTACCCTCCACTTTGCTTTCCCACAGCATGGATTCGAGGCAGAAGAAAGGTTCCCCCTTCAGTTGAGGTGAGGACCTGCAGTGCAGTGTGAAAAAGAAAAGGTGGTGTCAGGATGGAAGTCATGACCCCAGGGTCTTCAAATGGGACCCTGCTTTTTGTAAATTGCAGGCACGTCACTCAGTTTCTGCGGTATGAAGCAGGAGCTGGGCAACAGTGTGGGCTCAGCAGACAGTATGAAATGGCAGTTAAGCGGATGATGTTTTAATTCACTTCTTACAGTAGCCCTCTTCTCCTGTGCCTGTGTGTGTGTATACGGACATGGCTGTATTTGTGGGTGCGTGGATATGTGTGGCGTGCGTGAGCAGGAGCTTCTGAAGAATGAGCAGTACAGGGAGCAGATCAAGCACAAGGCCCAGGAGGTAGAGCAGAGGGAGCTGGCCCTGCAGGCCAAGGAGTACGAGGAGGGGCTGGTGGCACGGCCCGCTCAGACGGTCGTCAAAGGACACGCCGCTGCCGCCCAGTTTGGCCAGACCGAGTCGAGCGAGGACCCCGTCAGCACCGCCAGCACCTTTGTACCGGGGTCCTGGATGCCCCCAGCGAAGGACAACCCCAAAACATAAGACCTGGCAATAGCAGCCCTGTAAATACTGTAATTACAGGCAGTATAGATCAATGCTGATGAAGTGTGTGTGGCAGGCAGGGCCCATGCTGTTTTGCATTGTTGTCAAGGTTCTTTGTTTGAAAAGAGCAGCCAGTAGTTTTGTGTAAATTGAATTTTCAGCTAATCCAAAGGGATCACGAACGTGGAAAGTGAATTTACATGTGACCCCCTGCAGCAGTTACATACTGAATTCAAGTGTAAGAGAGTATTATATTATTGCAATGCCTCCTTTTACTTTTAAATTTTATTAAAAATAAAATTGTATGAGCAACTTATCTATTTTTCATTTGCATTGTCTTACCTGCTGAAATATTCCTCAAAAAATAAGACCGTTTTCCACTGCTACATATGTCTGATATATTATACTAGAATAAAACCTATATAAGCAATATATGTGATATTTAAAGTATGTACAAAGCTTTGGTATACAGCTTTTTTTGGTATACATCTATTTTTGTAGACATCTGACAATGAGACAAGACAGTTTTCAAAGTCTGTTCAAATCATTTAATTGGTCTTTGTTTCACGCACAAATAAAAGAGAAAATAACTTGGGTAAATCCAGAACAGGAACAGCTCAGAGTAAAGTGGCACACAACCCAGCAGGTCGCAAATCTTGTCTTTTCCATTCCTCACATTAAAATGATCAGGGTTCACTTCATGTCAAAGAGCATCACTGTCCAATCCCAGTATTTCCCACATACATTTCCTCATTCTGAGAAGAAAAAGCTCATTTCTTACAATATAAAAGTGTGAAGAGAGAATCATGTCTACAGTAAGACAGTGTGATGAGACTAGATCGCTAGGCTGTATCTTCAGCATCTTGGCACTTTTTTGCCAGTGTAATTTCAAACAAACGTACTGCTGATTTCCCCATCAGTGCCCTCTCTGTTTGAGGTCTGAGGCACCTGCCTTTGGGTTTTCTAAGAGACTCTGTTGAAAGGCACAGTAAGGCCCACATCAGCAATTTTCAAAGCGCTATTTGGGAAATGTATAAATTCTTGTATTAAAAATGAACACATATTCTGAAAGGACTTTTGTTAGTGGCATGAGCTGAATGCGGGGCGCTGCGGAGGGGAGGAGAGAAAGTCTGTGATCAAAGCGTGGAGGTGTGCTGAATGGAATGCAGTGGGCAGCAGGCCCCTGTCCGGCGGGCTTTGCAGGGGAGCACGCCATCGCCGGCAGGACGCTGCTGGACAGCACGCCCGTCCCCGTGTCTCACAGTGCTGTCAAACGCCTCCCACAAAATCTCTGCGCAGCAGACCGTGGCCCCGCCCACTCTCGGGCGGGGCAGTCACTCGCCCGGCCCCTCGGGGGAGGGGAGGGCCCCCCCTCAGTCCCTCTTCTGCCTCTTCGCCCGGGCGATGTTCTCCTGCCGCTTCTGCTTCTTCTTCTGCTCGCGGTCCCTGGCCTCGATCATCTTGGCCAGTTTCCATGACAGCAGGGCGCTGGCGATGAAGAGCGGCGTGAGCGCCAGGATGACGGTGGTCAGGAAGCCGTAGGGGTCCTTGGCCGCCCACTCCACCACGTACTCCGCCCAGGCCCTCACGTCAATCATCGTCCTCCCGCAGTCCTCTGGTTATCAACCTAAACGCAACAAAGACCACACGGGTGACTGAATGACCTCATTCATATGCCCAGTGGACTGCGCTGCCCAAGGCAACTTAAAGTTGTTCGGCACTCAAACTACTGTGCCACAGGAATCAACCCCGAGACCCAGAGTCCTACACTCCAACCCTAGCTCTGTCCTGTCAAATGCATATGCACCCAGGACACAGTTCTCCACACCAGTTCTTTTGTGCAAAAAAGTGAAAGTGCTAGACCATTTTGTGGCTGCCAAGGCTCCATCTTTCTGGAGGGTTCAGCCTTGGCTCTATAGGCCCTACGTCTAGTTATAGCTTACATGAAGCAATTTCACTCCAGTGATAATCAGGACAAACCCAAACCTCATGGGCTATCCTATATGCATTCCACACCAGCATGCAAGATTTGCTGGGGTTTAAAAATACATAAATTGGATTCCACTGTAGCCAACGATGTCTCGCGCTATCTTGAGGCAATTTTTTCCATACTGCGTGATGGCTCGGTCTGGTGCAATTTCTGTCGTGTCTTCTTAAGATTTCCATCTTACCAGCCTCTCTGACCAACCCACACGCCATCCAAGCGTTTGGCGTTCACTACGATGATGACAGCTACGGCGCGAAAACGTGACCGTGCAGGAAGCACAGTCTCCGCATATCAAGACTAAACAATATGGACACGGCATCGCGTCTTATGACTGTACATAGCTACGGTGGAATGCATGATTGAGGTGTGAGACGAACACAAACCACAAATTACACAAGTTATAGTCTATAATCACAGATACCGTTCTCCCTTCACACTATGTTCAAACAATTACCCCTTTTCATTTTTCAGTCATGTGCAAACTGCCACTGGCCAACGCACTGATCACAAGAAACACATTATCGTTGGTAATGTTCCTAGATTGACATTTTTTAATAACATCTGAGTCTGCATTACTATAGTCTCTACTGATAAGCTAACGTTAAATTACTAAGCGTGAAAGCAGCCGATCAAATCACGACCATCTCAATTTCAACGTCAGTTACTCTGACCTCATATAGTCACATTTAAGCGGGCTACCTAATTTACATTTCTTTCTCTCGTCGGTTTGTCTACTTCCTCATAAATTATTTATTAATACATAGCAGGTAACAGGCTAAATCAGCTAGATCATATGATGATTTGTAGCTAGCTCGTAAAACAGCTCGAGTTCGCCAACATTTCCAACAATGTCTCCATTTTAAGGACACGTTTTACTAAGTAAACGTTACGCCCTAAAGCTAGCTAGTCAGTTGTTATCTTACGGGAATCGGACGGCAAAATCTATATAAAATGGCTAGTTTGCATTAGACATGCTGTCTAATACTGTCCCTTGATTTACTTTGAGAATACTGAACTGACGATAAAGCCGTTAACTGCAGTTAAATTGTTGGGCTTGCGGGCCAGCTAATGTTAACTAGATGACTGCAAAAACCTCGACTGCTTTGGCCTCCTCCAACCATACTTTTCAGTAAGCAAACGAACTAACCAATACATTAGCTGACGTTCACGTTGAATACACATGTAAAATAAGATGTAGCCAGGTAACACAGTATGAACCGTTAACTTGTTAGCTAAATGATAAAAGATAGTCACCTCACAGTCAGAAGAAAAGCGCCAGCCACTTCTTCTCACTTCTGCATACGAGGAAGTGGCGGTTGGTGTCCACAATCCTGATGCTGAGGGAAATGCATCTTGGGAATTGTAGTTTTACATGTTCGGCAGTATATTATGACAACTTTCTTCAAACAACGTATTCTCTGGAGAAATCTCTGCTTTTTACCACTGATCCAAAAGATCTGATACTTAGTTGCTACCATGCGACAGATGAATAATACCTACTGAGCCAGAGTTTTGTGTGTTTTCAACCAGCGTCGTCTCCACTATGTCATGGTACTAAAATGATCAAATTAAGTTCGTCTTCGAAAATATGACTGAATTGTTATTCATTGTGAAATTAAATGTCAAATAAGCATGAAAAAAATGTCATTTAAAGCGTGTTTTTGTGGATTTGACAGCGTCTTGCTGTAGACAAGGACGAAACATGTTTATTTATTGCCATATTTCATTTCCAAGATTAATACTTTTATTTAGCCTACTGTCAACAAAGTAGTCAATGGCTGAGTGAAAAAATGGTGTCCAGCACAGCTGTGCACCTGGCAGTGCTCGATTTCACAGGGCTGTTGTAATATAAACACTTTTAATGTACAAACCAAAAGATCAACGGAGGCAATCTCCAGCAGACATCATTCAAGCCATATCCCCAGTCTCTTTACTTGGATTCTCTCAGTCAAACATACTTGTATAAAACAAACAGAACGGTTTCCAGCAAACAGGGGCTCTTCTGGGAAAATACCACAGCTGTAGATGTTGTGGAAAGAAAAAGCAATTTAACTGTCTGCTAATGCAAATTTTACAAATGTGTTTGTCACATAAACACATGTGAATATTTATGTCAGAGAGTGAACAGATGTCTTGCATGGACATTACAACTGTCCTTTTGTGTGTTATTTTAATCTGTTACCCACAGGGGTTCACTAAAAAGTGTATGGCATTGATTGACAGGATGGGGGAGGAGCATGCAACATGACACAAATATTTCTTCTTTCTCTCTCTCCTGTAGGTAGATAAAACAACAGGCATTGTGATTGGGCCTCCATGTTACCATGTTTTGTGTGTGGAATCAAACAACAGCATGAGCCATCACTAGAGAGTCATATGTTGAGGGGGCTTCATATAGCATCCATTCCAGAGGGTATAACCCACCTTCATAACAGCAGAAGCACAGCATCATAGTTTGACAATCTCAAAAATGGCAAACCTGGCATTCGATTATGTACCAGTGCATCTGATTTGTACATGAGGTATGACAAGATCAGCCAAAAATTATCCCCCATTAGGTCGTTGTTCTCCTGTCTAGTCTTTCATGATGTTAATGTACATATTATTATTATTATTATTATTATTGTTGTTGTTGTTGTTGTTGTTTTGATATGCATCACATTAACATGTTTTTATCTTTTCCCTTCATTTGCACTGTGGTGCTGATATAGTCTGATTTTTCTTTGAACATAGAGCTACGAGTCCTCCATGTGGATTGACCCTGACTGTACAATGCACCAAACTGTGACCTCGATCGAGTCATTACTGCCTTTCATTCCAGCTTACCGGTAAATGGGCCGACTGTGGTGAAAATTTCACCCATTCCTAATTATATCACTTCCTTTCTGTAACCCTAACATGTAACTGCCTCAAGGTCTTGCATTGCATATCTTTGAGATGGGACTATTATGCCACCTGGGCACATGCAGTTCAGTTAAAAATCTATTGTGTATTACGGGTAAATGCAGACTGTTGTAGACTATTCCCGACTCTCTGCAGGTAAATAAAATACAAATTCAGTCATACAGCGCTCAAACTACAAAGAGATCCTGCCAAATTAATACAATAATTTAACAGAGAGCTGAGCCGCAGGCACGCTGAATAACAAACATTTCGTTACATCTTTTTATTTAATTTATTTTGATATAGACCTTATTTCTTTACTGCAAGAGTCTTTGTCACTTGCTGTAAAACGATGAAAGGCTCTCTTCCGTTGTGTGTATTTCTGGGAAGTTTCGCAGTAGCACGTTTGTTTTGAAACATTACTGACGTCATCCCACAGTTCATGGTTCAGTTTGACCAGCCCCACATTCCTTTCCGAATAAAACATCACTGCACATGCACGAGGACGTCACAATTTTACCCCCACGCCCTCAGCCTCCTCCCAAATTACGGACAGTTGACAGTGTGACAAGACCTCATTATTTTTTTCGCTGGGACGCCGACAAACTGCACAACCCCCTCCACCTCCTCCCCCAAGCCTTCTTCCATGCCTCATTGCCAGCCTCGTGATGTTTTGTTGTAAAGAGCTCGCGGTTGCAGTTCGAGACTACAATCAAAGCCGCCCCTTTAACCCTGTGGGAAAGTATTACACCGCCCACGGGTTACAACTCCGCCCTCACGCTCAAGCGAGAGGCACTTTAAAGTTTCCGAATCGCCAAAGCTCCTCCTTTTCAGTCATTTTAGGACTTCATAGCGGATTTGCCGACTGCTGGGAATTCCGCCTCTCATTCCTTCTTTGGCGCCACACATGGATTGGCAGAAGGTCATAATCCCGCCTATATTGCCTTATTTGGCTGCACAGAAGCTCTGACAACACCCACAAAGACCGCCTATTTTACCAAAGAAGGTCCGTCTGACCATTCTCGGTGAACAATCGACCGACACTATCGTTTTCTCTTCCTCATCCCGTTAATAGTGTACGGTGACTCGCGCTGTGGCGAAAGCAGTGCGATCATGGCGGAGCGCGTTCAGCAGCCCCCAGCCAAACGGCTCTGTTGCCGACCCGGCTATAACGCCGCGTGCAGACAGGGTCACCGGGCCCTCGGAGGTGTTTGCCCTGGTTCTGCCCAAGCGGGGCCGTGCAAAACTCAGAGCCCGGAGTCGCTACTGGACATCGCGGCGAGGAAAGTCGCGGAGAAGTGGCCGTTTCAAAGGGTGGAGGAGCGCTTCGAGAGGATTCCGGAGCCCGTTCAGAGGAGGATTGTGTATTGGTCATTCCCACGGAGCGAACGGGAGATATGCATGTATTCCTCTTTCAATACCGGCGGAGAGGAGAGTGGGTCCGCCGGGGAGAACGGCGATGAGACTCGCCTGCCTTTCCGACGGGGTGTCGCTTTGGTCGAGAGTGGCTGCGTTGACAACGTATTGCAAGTCGGTGAGTGATCTGGGAGGGGGGGTGCCTTCCCTGTTTGTTCACATTTATTTCAAAATACTTTTTGTGTTTGAGAACAAGGTAATGGGACAGTTTCGTCGTAGAGAAGAACACAAAATGTATCAAATAAACACAAAGTGTACTACTGTGAAAATCGAGGTGGTAGACGAAAATTGGCTAATTTGGTTTGAACAAAGGAATGTGTCTTGGACGCATACGAAGCTTTAGCTACATATGTTGTGAGTATGAACACAATGCATTTCCTTCTGCTGAATTTTAACTTTTGTGTTCCGACTCGCAACTGAAAAGGTTAACATTAGCTAGTTGTCTAAATAGCTGCTTATATAAATAACATTAAATGTGGTCAGTAGTGAATGTGGTAGCAAGCTGGAAATCTATTTTTGTCAAAGAGACATTTTGTATATTGGCTACTATCTATCCAACCAGCTGAAGTCGACAGGAAAATCATTACGGAAGTGGACGACTGCTTCAGTAAATTTAAAGGTTGTAGCAATTAAATTACAAGGCTAGATGGCCAGCCAGCTAACTAATTACTCTTGCGGCATTGTGATTATTTTTTCTCGACCTGGCATTTCTTTCTTCAGATTTTGTCAGTTCAAAAGATGCGTCATTACGATTTTAACTAAATATTCTAACGCTAAATACAAGTGTTTTGAGATGTAACTCGCTAGCTAGCAAGTTAATGTTACCCCCCTCGCTTGCCTGTCTGTTTGTTTTGCCGAGTGAAAATGAAAGACGAGGCGGTGGGGGTTGTTATTTGCCTGTTAGCAACGGTTTATCTTTTCTTTTCACGCAAACGTGTATTCTCGGAATGCACACTTTCAATAACTAGCAGGTGGAAAGGAACCCAGCACGTTTCTTTGGACACAATCTAACTCATTTGTTACTGCAAATGTTCACTGCGGTTATTAATTTTCCTGGGAGCAGTGGGCGTCTTTTTGACATGCCAAGTGCGCACATCAAATAGCCTTCAAGCATTTCCATTGAAAGCTTGTCACTTTGTTCCCGTTTGGTGTTTGTGTGTGCTTTCAGCTTTCTGTCACCTTCCAAATGGAGAACGAACAAAGGGCCCATTTAATACCTCTTCAGTGTTCGGTAATAGAAGATATCTGGAAAGGGATGGGAGTTGGGACGAAGTTAAAGCTACAGAGCGCTTCGATTTGTAGCACGCAAATTCGTAGCGTGAGCTAGTCGGTTCAGGTTTGGCATTCTTTATGGTCTTGAAGCAGAATTTGGCCATTTTCAGAAATGGGACGGCATGGTGCTCCTGCCAAGCCAGAGAAATGGAACGGAGGAAAACAATGCAATAAATATTCAAGAGCTGTGAAAATGTCAAGGCGCATTCCTTCTCATTGTTGAAGTAATCTCTGGAATCGTAATGCGCACTCTCACTGGTTACACGCGCGATTCCATTACCTTTGTTTTGTTTGCGCTCGCTATCGCGCTCACAGTCGGATCCGTGGCTCAGGCTCCTGCACCCCTGGGAACGGTTCGAGTTTTTGAATCCTTTCTTTTTTTTGCTGCCCGCACATCATTTGAATTCTAATGCGATCTCCAAACACGATTCTCCCCTCCCAGAAGCCAGCGAGGTTGAGTGGTTCTTCATCTGGACCCCGCTCCTGCTCACAGTTTGCAGCCCAGTGTGTCTATATCTGATTAGAGCCCTGTGCATCCGGGCAGTTTTTCTGGGGCTGTTTTTCTAAGATCGAGAGGCACTGCTCTGTTTTCTAAAGGTTGCAGACTAGAATTAGCTTCGGTTTTGTTGGCACAGGATGAGCGTTTTTTTGTGTGTGAGTGAGAGAGAGGGAGTGTGTGTGTCATTCTGCATGCTTGCTATGGGGAACGACAAGATTTCACTCAGGGAAGGGTTCTTGGCTGATTGCATCTTTGCCTGGAATTCTTAGAGAAGAAGCTTGCCAAAAAGCAATAAATAAAAGATGCAGGCTTTCTCGGTGAACGCCAGTGTGGGGTGGGGTTAGGGGGGTTGGAAGGGGGGTTCAGCAGGCTGGTGGAGTCAGGGACTCCACAGAACATATGTTAACTTCTTATATATCAGCACAGGCAAAGCCATCTCTCTGGTGGGGGTGGGGGACGATTTGAAGGAGAATTATGATTGCGGCGGCACTGTCATGTTTTGGGACAGTCGGATACACAAATTTGCCTCTTTAATAGACTCTCTCTCTCTGTCTCCTGATTTCTGTCTGTCTCCCTGGAGGACAACCATTAAAGACTCCCCACAGGGCAACCTCTGGTCTTCATTTACATGGATATTATGTCTTTTTAAAAAAAAAAAAAAAAAGCAAGAATGAAGGCTTTTAATATTATTTTGGCTGGTCTTAGGAATAGTGGTGGGGACAGGAGGGGCTGGGAATCCCCCCAGTGCAGTGCTATAGAGGGGTGTTAGAGGGCCTCTTTTTGGGTAGGTCATGGCCCTCTGTCCCCAGCTCTGATGAATATTTAAAGACGGACATGATAGGAGGTGATGCAGTGGGTCCCAGAGCTCCACACAAGCCAAAACGCAGTGTTCGCTCTCTCTCTTCCTCTCTGTCTCTTTCTCTGTTTCCAGTTGATCTGTCACCTCCCCTCTCATTCCAACCAGTCACTGAGAGGCCAAGCAGGACACCCAGTGAAGGTTGTTATTGCTGTATATTGCTATATGCCTGGCCAATATCTTTAGTGTCTTACAGAGAGATTTTACAGTACACTATGACATATGTTATTCATTCTTATGGCTGGATAGTTAGTGAAGCATTTTGAGGTCAGCACCTTGCCCAAGGGTAATTTGGCCACCCCCCCCAACACTATAACTGATCCTGGTTCTGTTTGTCACAGGGCAGTCCCTTTGGCTGCTCAGCTGGCCTCTCTGCCCTCTCTCCTGGGTTCAGGTTTAGCTTGTCCTGCATCTCCCTGCTTCCCCATCTGTCATCAGACGATCACAGCAGAGTCACCCCATGCTGACCCTGTTAGTCTGGCTCCTTTGTTTTATTAATGCAACGCCTATGGAAGCCATATGCAGTTCCATTTTTGGTGAGAATTGGTACGAATGGGGGTTTCCTCCCCATGCTCACAGTGCCTCATTTAGACCCACTGTCTCTCTTTCTGTGTGTGATGAGATCACAGGATTTGAGTTCTTTGCGTCCGTGTGTACAGGGGCCGTGCTTACTCTGTCTCTTCTCTGCCTCCCTCTCCCCTGTATGAGTCTCGTTTTCCTGTTTAAGGTAATTTAAGGCTTTGCCAGGTACAATGTTGAAAAACACAAATGAGACTGGAATTTGAACAGAGCAGTTTATTCCACTGTATCCCAATGGGAGGCTGGGGCTTGTACATGCTTTACCTCAGAGTGGAGTGCAGCACACAGTCTCCACAGATCCTCTGTCTGAGGGCTCTGTGCGAGGTGGAAAAAGCCCTTTTAAATCACTGTAAAATGCCTTTACTTCAGACGTGCTCTGAACACATTTAAAAGATCAGAATCTTTTGGGCTTTTTTTTTTTTCAATAAAAATATGAAGCTTTGTATATTGGCAATTAAGTATGACCTGAGTCTGTTGTTTGTCAGAACACTTAATATTCAGTTTAACAGCCTGCGTATACTATTAAGTTAATGGCTTCGGTGAGTATACTTAAATTCATAAAAATAAAAAGGAATATGGCAGTGTAATTTTAGCTCCAAATGTCCTGCACTTTTTGAGGCACAGCAATGGCAGTGAATACTTATGGAGGCTGGGTAACTATTTTCCTGTTTTAAATATTAGTTTAAAGTCTTTAGCTCCGTCATACAGCCTAGCATGTTCACTCCACGGCAGCAGCTTGGTGGTGGCTCACATTGTTTTACAGTCTCTGGACTTTACAGTCATATATCTTGTGGTCCATGATCACAACATATGGAGAAAAGTCATCTCAACAACTTTCATCAGTGTTTATGCTTTCATATGAACCATAAATCACCTTTATTTGGAAACTAGGAATACACAGACATGTCTTCCTGCAGGTGGGTTTGTGTATGCGTATGTGTGTGCATGTGTTTGTGTATGCGTGCTTGTGCGCGTGTGTTTGTGTATGTGTGTTTGTGCGCATTGTGTGCATATGTTTGTGCATTTGTGTGTAATGTAACTTTTTGTGTGCACTTGTATGTGTAATATCCATAAGCGTGTTTGTTTGCATGCGTGTGCATTTGTGTGTAATATCCATAAGCGTGTTTGTTTGCATGTGTGTGTCCGCGTGTTTTTTGTAACATTGTTAGGCCTCTGGGCCTCAGAGCTGCTGGCAGAAGGCACACCCTCACCCTCTTCAAATCTCACCTGTCCCTCCGTGGGCCGGCCTCGGCATTTCACACGTTTTGTACGCAGAAGTGCAGAATTTGAGATCTGGAACTTAAATCTTGCATGAGAGCGTTGCTTCCCAGGGAGTGACTGTTTTTTGCAGCAGGGACTGTGTGCTAATGCTAGCGAGTGAAAACACAGGAAAGCTTGTGTGTGGCTGAATGTTTGTGGACGTGTCCGAGCCATATCTGTCTTCGCTTGCAGGGACATCAGCCCTCTACCAGCTGGCACCAGGGCAGCCAGCACCTTGAGTTTGGTGGCGCCACAACTTTGACTTTGGTGGTTGTGTGGGGCATGGAAAACTAATTGGAGACATTAAAATGAGGCAGACGCCAGCAATAGATACACCATGCAAAAAAAAATCCGCCGTCATGGATGACTTGCCACAGACAACCTTTGGTTTGGGAGTCGTATTAGAGGGACTGACCCTACCTGTTTCTCACTCTACCTGGCTAACGTCCTGTTTCTCCATAGAGAGCAGTCCCACCCCTAAACCTAGCTGATCTGTGTTTCAGACAGCAATTACTATATGTGCATGTGTCTAAATGGGCAGACTGCAGTCACTGTGTGTGCATGCATGTGTTTGTGTCAGTATGTTTGTGTGTGTGTTTGTGAGAGGGTGAGAGAGTCTGTGTGGGTGTGTATGTGTTAGTGTGTGTATGTGTACATCTGTGCTTGTATGTGTCTCAGATAACTGCACTGAGAGCTTTGTTTCATGGGTGTGGAGGAGGTGAAAGGCTCTCAGGAGTGCGTTGGTTGACTGTGCTGCATTTTGTCAGGGGTACGTTCTCATTTCACGACCACGCTCCGACACCTCGCCCTCTGGCCCCCTGGCCCCCCGGCCCCTGTCCCCTCGTCTAAACCCAGAGCCCACTGTGCGAGTGAAGTTTGCTTCCTGTTTGAGTTTCTCCACAGTGACATTGTGTAGGGCTCACAGCAGCAGAAGGCATCACATCTCATCTCCTGGGCCTTCCTTTTTCATGTATTTATGTATGTATTTGTTTGTTTGCTTTTATTTCTTGCTGTAATAAGCAGAAAGGCTTCCAAACCTCTGCTGAGTCAGGAGGCAAGGAGATCCAATGCAAGCCCTGCACTCTCTGCATGTGTGTGTGTGTGTGTGTGTGTGTGTGTGTACATGTTTGCTTGTGTGCACCAAGTCTGTGTGGACCATCAGAGCTACAAGAGCAGGGGTCTCCATGAGCCACATTACCAACTGTCTTTCTTGACACTGAAGCTAAGTGCTCCAAATGAGTATCCACGGACAAAAAGACTTCACAACAAGTTGAATAATGTTTGTGCTTCGTGGAAGGAGCCGTAGTCCATGTTGGGAGAGACTGACAAATGATCTCTCAGTACGGAGGGCTGTTTCCCATTTTTGCATCTGGCCCGGGTGCCGTTCCATCCCCCACCCCCCTCCTAATAAATCACCCTTATGTAAACTGTTTAATGGCAGCCTGCTGCCTTTAATTGAGTGCAAAGCGCCCTACCTGCCGCGCCACCCCTGTGTACCTGGGGAGACGGCCACGCTTCATTAGGCCGCTTTTGCTGTCCATCTGTGAGTCTGCGGCGGCGGCACTGCGTCAAGCCTCGGCCTGCGTCTCCAAGAGCAACGAGGAGCCGAAAGGGGCGAAAGCTGACCCACCTCACTCCGAAAAGACGAGGGTGAGGGATTCTGTCATCAGAATGCATCAGATGGCGTGCAACCCTTTACCTCTCACAGGGAAGCAGATTTTGTTCTGAGTGTATCTGAATTCGGCCTGAGCTGCTTCTGGTTAGTTAGAGTGTTTGAGTGTTCTGTCTCTGCTAAGATGGAGTGTTGAAATGAAGCCTCAGGCATTGCATGGGCCCCCAGGCAGCAGAACGAATGTCAAGCAAAACTGTGTTTGTGCTCATGCGAGTGTGTGTGGGTGTGTGTTTGTGTATGCACGACTGTGCATGCGGGTGTGTTTGCTCGTGCATGTGTGAGCATGTGTGTGTTTTTTTTTTTTTTGTGTGTGTGCGGGAGGGTGTGTGCATGTGTGTGTTTGTGTGCACGTGTGTGTGCTGTGTCCTGCTCTCTGACCGGTAGTGATGGGAGCGCGGATGGCTGTGAGTAAGCCCCCGAGGAGGAGGAAGATGAGGAAGAGGGCTTACCTGCGGTGCGGCGGCAGAGGGGTGAGGGCCTGGCCGCTTCACCGGAGCTCACTTCCTCTTCCAGCGGGCGCAAACAGCAGGCCGTTATTTCACCGTAAACGGTCTGGTGCGTTCAGTATACGGTCGGGGAGCGTTTCATCTGTGCGCACTTCCCCGTGTCTTCACAACAGCACCTCTTGCTGGAGGAACGCTGCAGGTGTGGGTGCTGTGTCAGGCGTGGCAGCGCTGTGTGAACCGTACAGCTGAAAGGTTGCTGACCCTGGACCCACATCCTCGTGTGCAGGAGCGTTGGAGGTGGTGGCTAAGCTGATCCTAGATCAGCCATTGAGGGCTAAGCTTACCGCCGTGAATGCTGAGCTGGGCAGCTGTGCGGTAAAGACGTTTTGTTGACTGAAGGTTGCTGGTTCAAATCTCCTCTGGGGCACTGCTGTTGCGCCCTTGAAGAAGGTAGTGAAACCTGCTTTGCTTCGGTGGCTGCACAGCTGTTTAAATGAAGAATGTGTTCACAGGAAGCTGTGTAACTCGCCCCGGACGGGGTTGTCTGCCGAGCGAATAAAAAGAATTGATGTTCGTCCTGTTGAGCGCATTTTAACAGGGAGGGCTGTGTTCACTCAGAGCGGGAGACGGGCGGAGGCAGACGTGCAGACGGGGGCGATGGAGGGACAGACGCAGGCGAACGCAGGGCCCTTCTGTTTGGCAGAGATCAGAGGGACAGACGCGCCGGAGCAATGCAACTGCCCTTTGACGGCCGGCCGCTCTCGATCGATAACGCCCACAAGCTTCTGCTAATAAAGATTTATTCTTTTCCCCTCTCTGCTCTCTTCAGCTGGAGTGAGGGAGGAGGCAGGGGGTAAATGTGATTAGCGCACGACCCATCATTCAGCAGACACAGCCAGTAACCCCCCCCCCAAACACTGGAACCAGAGCTGTCCATTGTTCTAAACACAGGAGCTGCTCTAGGCTGTTTGCGAGTTCATATTTAGCTAATCTTCACTCAGACCTGTGGGATCCAGACCCATCTCTGTGTCTTTAGAGCAAGAGGGAGGAGGAGCAGGAGGAGCAGGCTATAGCTAATGTGCATGACCTGATTTAACTCCGTCAGTGTCTGCCTCTGTGTAAGGGGGCATCCTGCAGACCATGTTCTCTGTAAGTCGCCCATCTTGTGGCACGTGCTATACTCAGTGTGTTTGCTAAGGGGGGAAGCAGAGCTTTGTGGTCCATCTCTTCCACCAGACCAATGGCACACATTTCCTCCAGAGATTTTCATTCTCAGGAGTCAATGTGTTAAGCTCCCATTGGTGCAGAGGGAACCAGCCAGGAAGCCACAACGTTACAGAGATGCAGAATTGCCCCTTACTGGAAGCCATGCTGTAAAAGATGTTGTGAAGCTCATGCAATTCTCTCACAGCATTGCTGTAATGTTGCAACAGCATTGCTGGTCAGGATGTCACAAGGACCAGGGTCCTGCATAGGGGAGCAGCAAGAGGAACCACAGACCTCCAGACCTTCATACAACTGATTCAGGATCAGCTTACCACGCACCCATTCTAAACCCAGTGTAGTGGGTTGAAAATGTTTACCTGAATCGGTGTGTGTGTGTGTGTGTGTGCATTGCATGTGTATTGTGTCTCTGTGAGTCAGTGTCTGCATCTGTTCTGTGAGTGTGTGTATTGCATGTGTATTGTGTTTCTGTGAGTCAGTGTCTGCATCTGTGTTTTGTGAGTGTGTGTATTGCATGTGTATTGTGTCTCTGTATGTCTGCGTGCATGTGCATGTGTGCGTGTACACGTCTGTGCGTGCGTGTGCCTGTGTATCTCCAAAAGGCAGCTGGATACTGAAAGACCCCCACGGTGCTGTGCAGCATCTCCTCTCCAGCAGCGTTAGGGAGCAGGAAGAGAGAGGGAGCAAGAGAACGTGTTGAGTCACAGACGTGGCCACAGAAACCAATCCAGATTTGTGGAGGTGTAACCAAGACGAATGGATTTGTCCTGCAGTGCTGAGTGCTAAACCAAGGGAGGCGTGATCGCGTGTAGATGCCGTACTGTTCAGCTTTTGTGTGTCCGGCTTAGCGTGTGGAAGAGAGGAAAGATATTGGACGAGTGCGGTGGGATGAGTCAAGGGTTCAGCTCTTTGAGTAGAGCCAGAGAAGTAATTGTACCCCCCTTTTGCTATGGAAAACAGCCTCTATTTCCAGTCTGTACGATACTGAAATAAACAGAAGTTGGATGTGAGGGTTGGCGTGACAAATCTCTCGCACCAGAATGAAAGACTCGCAGTGTGTAAATTGGGTGGAGAAAGACATGGAGAGAGAGAGAGCGAGAGAAAGTGGGAGAGTGAGAGAGGGACGGGGAAGGAGCACAAGAGACAGAGGGGGGAAGACAGCATGTCTGGAATTTTTCTCACACGCTGTAGTGTGATTAAAAATGTTTGCGCCTACTGACAAAAAAGCAAAGCCTCTCCCTTTGGCAGGTGCACTGTGGATGACACACAGCGTGTGTTTGTGTGGGTGCTGATTTGAACGCAGCCTAGTTGCCATGAGGTTAGGAAATGTTGTGAAAGCTGTGATTTACAAGAAAAAGAGATTCTCAAGAGGAACTTGGCACACAAAGTGTTAACATAAACGTTTCATTTTTCTGTGGTTGGGGGCATTGACATCATCCACCTCCCCGACTGAATTTGGCTTTGCCCATGTGGAACATTGTCCAGGACACAAAGGGTTAAAGGTGTCAGTGGAGTTCACATTTTACAAACAGCTTGGAGAAGAGGAAGTGCATTAGAAAATGCTGAGCTTGGAATCTGGCTGGCGACCAGACCCTCTCTCTCTCTCTCTCTCTCTCTCTCTCTCTCTCTCTCTCTCTCTCTCTCTCTGGCCCCGTTTCATGCGGTCTCTCCCTTGTCATGGCCTGATGTAAGCAGTGGAAGAGGTCAGCACAGGTTCAGGGGAGCTAGGGAGTGGCCTGCTTGTGTGTGTGTGTGTGTGTGTGTGTGTGTGTGTGTGTGTGTTGTGGGGTGGGTAAGCACATGTGCCTTTGAGTGTGAGCGTCTGTGTGTCTAAGCGTGCCTATGTTGTGTGCGTGTGTGCGTGTGTGTGTGTGTGTGTGTGTGTGGGAGGGGGGATGAGTAAAATCATTTCTCTAGAATTATGTTTCGTTGTGATTTCCAAAGAGTTGCAAGCTTCTATGTTCTCTTCTGTGTTGTTGGTTAACTGTCAACACCCCCCACCACCTCATGCGCGCGCGCGCACACACACACGCGCACGCACGCACGTGCACACACATACACCTTGTGGTACCACAGACCTGCGCTTCTCTGGTCGTAGGTTGAGCCAGGCATCTGTCACCTTTGAACTCAGGATACCTGTTCATTCTGCACTTGTTAATGCACCCGAGAGGAAGCTGTGGTTTCTCTGAGGGTTTGAAGGCTGCTGCTCTGTTTATTCACCAACCGACTGGGTGACAAACTGAGGGTTTTCCTTCTTGTCTGGGTGTGCGATTATGTGTGTGTGGGTGATTGTGCGTGTGTGTTTGCACGCATATGTGTGTGTGTGGGTACATGAGCGTGTGGGTATGTGTGTGTATGGGTGCATGGGCACGTGTGTGTAAGTGTGTGATTGCATGCGTATGCTTGTGCGTGTGGTGGGGTTAGTGCACTTCCTCCTGTGAAAGGCGCACCGAGCGATGTCAGACAGACCCCTCGGAGGCAGAGAGCCCTCCCCGCCCGCGGCTCCAGCTGTGTGTGGAGGAAGCGGCTTTTTGTGTGCGTGCCATGTCCCTCTTTGTGCTGAAGGCGGTGGGGTGGGGTGCTCGCACGTGCAGCCAGTGCACCGTGAGGTCACTGTTAAACTCACACAGGACTGGATGGGCAGTAGGAGGCAGATCCTGCTGGAGCCCCGGAGGAACGGCCGTGGTGCGGATCGATCAGGAACACCTCCTGGGTGTGCAGCTGCACTGACACACACACGCATGTACAAACACAAGCACACACACACACACACACACACACACACACACACAAACAAACAAAAACGTTCATATACACATATGCGCGCGCACACACACACACACACACACACACACACTCATTGGGGGTTGCATTTGCCTTTGCTGTCTTTGCTGTGACACCATTGTTTATGCACTGCCTCAGCAGCTGCCCTCATCTGGCACACCTTGCGCAGCCTGCATATTCTCCATATTCTCATATTCATATAGCTGGATGTTTCCTGAAGCAGCTGAGGTGAAGCTCACTCGGGGGAACCACAGAGGTGCGTCACCGGGGGTTTGAGCTGGTGATTATTATCCAGGCTTCCTGACCGCCTCCTCATGCTCCATAACAAACACAGAGTGAGCTCACAGCCTTAATGACATCATTTCCCCCAGTTGCAACTGCAAAACCTGATATCTCCCCCGTGTTGAACAGCTGTCTCTTTGTCTTAGCAGTAATGCTGAAGTAGTTGTTGTAGTAGTGGTTGTAACAGTAGTAGCTGATGTAGCGCTTGCTGGAGTGGTTATTATCGTATCGCTGGAACAGCAGTGGTTAGCAGTGGCAGCCGCAGTAGTGGTTGTGCTGGTTGCTACAGTGCTTCAGTGTGAGCGTGACCGGCTCTTTCTCCAGAGCAGTAGCATGTAGCGTGCGTGGCCCTGTTGTTGTCCGGGTCTGTGCAGGATTATGTGCTCCTGATCGTTTGTATTCTCCCTCTTGGGTTGCACATGGCCTGTGAGCTGCTAGAATGCACACATGCCCGCATTTGATTAGTTTGTGCTGTCGCCCCAGGACCCGGGCCAGCACACCCTGAAAGAGCATTTAGAGAGAAGCTTTCAGCTGAGCAGTATGGTATAGGCCAGCTCATATGCCGTACTTAAATATCTTTAACCACATTCCACACACCAGATAGGCAGAGGTGTACATTTCCATCATCCCAAAATAGTAATTAAGATCATAACTGGAACATGCTTGTGGTGTAAATTCTACACAGTTTCACTCCTGCCAACAGCAGTTATAAACTCTGTGGACCCAGTGCCGACTATGCAGTTATAGTGTGTGTGTGTGTGTGTGTGTGTGTGTGTGTGTGTGTAGAGGCCTATATCTTTGGAATATGGAGGATTTCTGTAGCCACTTAGGGTGGCCATCGAATACTGTTTCCTTTTAACAGTCAGCCAAGGAAGAGCTTTTCATAAATAGTGTCACATTCTCGTTTTCCTTTTTCAAAGTGCGAAATGAAATTGCCAGCAGGTGCTGTCAGTGGAGAAGTTCAATGCAAAGAGAATTTTAAAAACGCTTCACACCGCAGGTTCATTGTGATACAGCTGCACGTCTGCCAGTTTGTCACTCATAAATGAATTAGAAAGAGGTTCCAGTGGCTCAGATTTAAGAATCTTTTTTTGTTATTGTACCATTTTGGACCCAGTTCTGGTCTCCCGTCTGTAGACTTTTGTCCTTACCAACTATCACGATTTTCAGCTGATTCTCATTCATTTGGGTTTTGCTGGTATTCTACCCCTACTATTTAATCATGTGAGTTTAAGTAGTATTTTGGTATTCACACTCTAACAGCAGTTGAACTGGAGCTGGGAAAACCAAAAACACAACCTCAGCCATCAATAGGGAAGAAGATATGACTCTTATTACCTTGCCTGCCAAGTGAAAAGCTGCAATATCATACTTCAGTAAGCTCCTCCATACATATATTAATGCATGTATAATATTGCAGTGGGACCACCTCTTTGATAAACAAATGAATAAATGCATGATGCCACACAGGCTATGCCTATGTTTTTCTTTCATATGCACATGAATGCATATTTAATGTCACGCTGGCTCCTCCTCCTCCTCGCTGATTAATGCATTTATAATTAATGCGTGCATAATTCCCCGTGTCCCCTGCTGTGAGACGGCTGAGGCAGAGGAGCCAGCCAATGGCTGAACTGGAAGCTCGTCACGGTGTGGCTGCACACCTGCAAGCCAGTTTGGTAATTCGGTAGTGCCCCGCCCCCGTCAGGTCACATCAAGAGAGAACCGTAATCCCCTCTCTCCCTACATTATTCCCTCTGTTATTCCATCTCTACCCTCCGCTCTCCCTCCATCCACCACTCTGCTCAGCAGAATTAAATTCAAAAATTTTCATGTGAAGAAAAACATAATTTTCTGCATGCATTTCCAAAGGTTGTAAGCAGCTGAAAGATAAAGTATGATAACCCGTGTATACTGTAGGTGCAGGAGTGATGGTGAAGAATACTGCAGTCAGGGAGGCGTTCAAAATTATACCCAGTGTCTCTTATGAGGAATATATAGTCATAAAGGTAATAATGATGTTGATGCTTTTCACAATTTACCAGCAATTACAGCAGCAGCAACTCTGCTTATTTCTTAATTAAGGTTATGATCTTGTCTGGGATTTTTTAAATTGAATTTTTTAAAATGGCTATTTATTTGTTTGAAGGTCTGTCTTTGTCACCGGTAGGTTTAGCTGAGGTGATGTGATTGCCTGTGTGTCTCTGACTGTGGGCAGGAGGACTGATTAACCGGTAGACTTGTATGAATCCCCTTGGCATTATTGGCAATGCAACCAGGAAGAAGTGATTACTACAGAGTACCTTTTACAAATATTTTTTTGCTCTGCTCTGATATAGTGTTGTTGTTGAAGCAACTCTCTCACTTGTGGGATTGGAACCTGCGCCCTTCCGGGTTATCTGGCTAACCTCTCCCTCTGTGTGGCGGGCAGGGTTCCACCTCAGTGGCACGGTGCGGGAGCCGGCCACGGCGTCGGAGGCCGAGGCGGCGTACAGCGTGGCCATCAGCTTTGACCGCTGCAAGATCACCTCCGTCACCTGCGGCTGCGGCGACAAGGACATTTTCTACTGCGCCCACGTGGTGGCGCTGTCGCTCTACCGCATCCGCAAGCCGGAGCAGGTCAAGCTGCACCTGCCCATCTCCGAGACCCTCTTCCAGATGAGCCGCGACCAGCTGCAGAAGCTGGTCCAGTACCTGATCTCCGTGCACCACACCGAGGTGCTGCCCACCGCCCAGAGGCTGGCCGACGAGATCCTGTCCCAGAACTCCGAGATCAACCAGGTGCACGGTAAGCGGGGGAAGAGGGCGTGTCAGGGGTGGGTGGAGGGTTTAGGTCAGTGCCTGAATAGCTCTGCCTGGTTCCTCTGAAAAGCATCCTCTGATAAGCATTTTAGAGTGAGCAGTGGGAAGCTGCTGTAGTATCCTTACATTTGCTCACAGTAGGTACACAGTAAGCCAGTGAATAAGACTGTGAATAGGCAGTGAATTAGCTATGAATAAGCCTGTGTGAGTTCTGTGAGCAAGGCATGAGTACATAGTGCGTACCCACAGAGTAATCTGTGACTAAGAATGCTTTTGCTTTGAGTAAGGAGTGAGTAAGGTTCTGAGTAAGTAGTGAGTAAGCCCATTTGTGATTTAGTTAAGCAGTGAGTAAGGCTCTGAGTAAGGCTGTGAGTAAGCGATGAGTAAGTCTGTATGGTTGCTGTGTGCAGGTGCCCCAGACCCCACAGCGGGGGGCCAGTGTGGAGGATGAGAGCTGCTGGCATCTGGATGAGGAGCAGGTCCAAGAGCAGGTGAAGCTTTTCCTCTCACAGGGCGGCTACCATGGCAACGGCAAGCAACTCAACCTCCTCTTCGCCAAGGTAAGACCCATCGTTCCTGGGGCCAGCTGCACCCCCTCACCGGGGACAGGTGACACTCAGAGTAACTCCTCCCACCTCCCTGTTGTGACTTAAAGCTTGACCCAATTTCTCATACAGGTTCTCCTTTAAAAGGTAAAGATGCATTCATGAATGCCCTTTTAATGCCTCTCTCAGGCTTGATGAACAAGCCCAAGGTATGAGTAGGACACTGCCCATATATCACCTGAGAAATCTCATTGCTTTAACCCTTAATGTGGCTGTCATGCACTGTTTAATTAAGCATTCCCTGTTGGTTTCCAGTGTTACGGAGGGGTCTGGGAGGCTTAGCGCTGTTGTTGTGTATTAATTCGTTCTCAGTGCAGTGGGCATCCTGCATCTAACACTCAAGTCAGGTTCAGGGGTTAAAATCTGGCCTTCATCTCTCTTGTTTACACATTAAGCTATTTGGCTTGCTGCTAAATGCATTTTCCAGTCTAATGATGATGAGTGTCCACTTGTGTTAGTTAGCTCAATATTTATGGATTTATTTATTTATGGATTTATTTTACCTTTTAATGTGTAGTAATATTTCTCTGTGTGTGCTTGTGTGTGTGTGTGCGTGCACATGTGTGTACGCATGTGTGTGTGCGTGTGTCTCTGCCTGCCTGTGTGTGTGTGTGTGTGTGTGTGTGTGTGTGTGTGTGTGTGTGTCTGTATGTGCATACATGTGTTCCTGTGTCCGTGAGACAGTGAGAGTGTGTGTATGATGGCTTCCCCTCCTCTCAGCCCCTCTCTCCGCCATTTCCCCTCCAGGTGCGGGAGATGCTGAGGATGCGGGACTCTAACGGGGCGCGCATGCTCACACTGATCACAGATCAGTTCATGGCTGACCCTCGACTCGCCCTGTGGAGACAGCAAGGCACTGCCATGACCGACAAGTACAGGCAACTGTGGGACGAGCTGGGTGAGTATACGTGAAACCTGCTTATAACCCTGATATAAATACAACAGGCTTGCTTATAACACTGATATAAAAACAACACACCTGCCCATAACCTTGATATAAATACAGCAAGCCTGTTTATAACCATTATATAAACACATGCCTGCATATAACCCTGATATAAACAAAGCACACACACTTATATTAACACATCTCATGTGTTCAAACCCTGATATAAAGTCTTTGAATTGTTACCTGCTTTAAGATTGAGAAACACATCACTCCTGTAGCTGCTGTAACAACAGCAGGAATCCCCCTTTCACCAGCCACAGAGGCAGCACGTGCTCAGAAGCCCACCTAGCTAACCCACAACATGCTCAAAACCAGGGGAAATTGTGTTTGCATAAGGGTGGATGTGGGGTACTGGGGTAGAACGCTGTTTTGTTTTTTGTTTTTTTTTTTGTGGTTTTCATTTTTTTATTTTTTGCATGGGGGCTGCTACTAATTTATGAGTTTTCTCCCCAGGTGGGGTTAGGTGGGTTGGAGTGGGGGTGGGGTTGTGTGTTTTTGCATTGTTTCATAAGAGGTTTATCTGCTTTTGTTTAATTTCCCTCTTCTGTCTGGAAAAGGGATCTCAGGCAACTCAGCAGAGTGCCAGAAACAGTGTTTATTATCAGCCTCGGTGTTTCTCTTCCTAATAGTATTTATTCTAGTGTGTGCAAGTCTGGGTGTTGATTTGAGTTTTCATTTTTACTCGTTTGTCATATATTCGGTGCTTCACTCATTTCTCGCCGTAATGTCTACAATAAATCTTTCATCGAAAACTTAATTACACTTGGTTTTGTAAATGAAGAGAAATGTGATCTCTGTATCCGTGTTTGGTTTATGAGTTGGTTTATTAATCTGTTCAGAGAGGGATGGAGGACAGTTCTTCTGCTGTGTCACAGTGTTAATGCTGAGAGCATAACTCTGCTGGTTCCATGGCTGGCCTTACCTCTCTCCTGTAGTCAGTCGGTCTTGGCTGTGGGTAAACAGGAAGTAACGAACCTCATGGGAGAGGGACCATTTCCTCTTCCTCCATAGGTGTGTGCCGCTCAGGTGTGGGGGTTTGTTTTTATATAGATTTGGGTATTTGCCGTGTTAAAGTCAACAGAATGTGGAGGATAAGGAGAGCTTGTTCAACGCCAGACGAGTCAGAGCCTGTATTTAAATGCGGGTTTGTTTTGACAGATGTTTTTTTTAGTTAGTTGTTTTTGGATGAATAGTTTGTACCATTATCGTGTCACGGAGGGAGTGGAGGGGAGTGTAGTAGGACAGCTTTAAAGGTGTTGAACATTGTGAAAGCGTTTTTGTGTCTCTGAATAAAAAAGGAAAAAGCTGAAACATTTAGAAGCTCCTTCCTCTTGTCGCTCCCAAGGTTTATGTTTTATAATTGTTTCCAGTCTGCCGAATGTCAGGGATGTGTTGGAAAGCTGTTGTGTGGCCTGCTGTTCTACAGGCTGGAGATGTACGCAGGTTGAGCGGCTCTTATGCGCTGGTTTTGACTCTGTTAAAGATGGCAGCACTGTGGGAGCCTTAGGATTGGGTTCTGTGTTTGCCTGTTTGAAATAGTGATGCCCTGCATGCTGAAGACACTTTACCTGCTTACTAGCCTTTTGGCTGTGTGTTTGTACATGTGTGTGTGAAGGTGTGTGTGCATAGGTGTCTGACCTGGTCTCCCTTTCCCAGGGGCCCTGTGGATATGCATCGTGCTGAACCCCCACTGCAGGGCGGAGCACAGGTGGGCGTGGCTCCGGCAGCTCAGAAAGTGGAACTCTGTGGACGTGTGCCCCTGGGAGGATGGCAACCATGGCAACGAGCTGCCCAACCTAACCAACTCCCTGCCTCAGGGAACGCATGGCAACCAAAGTGAGAACCAGTCCAACACCTGAAATCATCCCTTTTTGCCACTTCCCCATCCCTCTTTCAGACTTCCCCAGCCCTCTTTCCCACTTCTCCATATCTCTTTCCTACCTCTCCATCCCTCTTTCCCACTTCTCTATCCTTTTTTCCCCCACTTCTCCATCCCTCTTTCCCACTTCTGCATCCCTCTGTCTCGATAATGTAATCGCTGTTTCTTGACATGGTGCGAATCAGGCCTGGTAATACCCCCTCACCCCCAGACTCAGGCAGCCGGCTGCACCGGACGGTGTTCACGCGAGCCATCGAAGCGTGTGACCTACACTGGCGGGACCCCCACCTGCAGCGAATCATCAGCAGCGACTTCTTCCCCAGCCGCTGCTACACCGACGGAGCCGACGGCTCGCTCTTCGACTCCCGCGGCTGGCCCATGTGGCACGGTGAGCAACACTGACGAGAATGTTAAATGCCGTCACCTGGAAAATAAGCGACTGGTTGTTTTTAATGTCTCAGATACTATGGGAGAGAAAATTGCATAATGTATATGCTGACATTCCAATTTTGTTCTTTCCTTGTCTCTATTTCTCTGTCCTGTCCTTTGTTGTTCTTTATCCCTCTTTCCCTCTCTGTGTCTCCTTTCCTCTGTCTGCCTCTCTCTTTCTGTTCTTCTCCCTCTCTGTGACTCTGATAGAACATGTCCCCACTGCGTGCGCCCGTGTCGACGCGCTGAGGTCACATGGTTACCCCAGAGAGGCGCTGCGGTTGGCCATCGCTGTGGTCAACACCCTCCGCCGGCAGCAGCAGCGGCAGCTAGAGCACTTCCGCCGGCACAAGAAAGGTGCGAGAGAGCACGGTGGTCAGAGGTCATGGTCAGAGGGTGCTCCAAAGCCAGGCCATGCACCTTTAAGGCAGGACTGCTGAACTGCTTTTCATAGTGGAAGACTGTGTTCCAGGAGCTGAGAAAAATAAAAACAACTATGTAACCTCTGGTATCCATGCACTTAACTAGTTACGATAGTGAAAATGATGGTGATTATGTTAATAAGTATATTCTTTGGATAACTATGATTATGATGATAATCACTTTCACTCTCCCTCTCTCTTTCCCTCTGTCTTTTTCTCTTTCCACCCCTCCCATCCCGTCTCTCCCTCTCCATCCTTCACTCTCTCTCTGTCTCCCTCCCTCTCTTACTGCGGTTCCAGAGCTGCTTCACAAAGGCGTCACCTCCATCACCAACACAGAGGGGTGGGTGGGGCACCCCCTGGACCCCATAGGGACTCTGTTCAGCACGCTGATGGAGACGGGGCGAGAGGGTGAGGACGGCGCCCCCTGCTTCCCCGACCTGGCAGGTACGGTAGCACTTTCAGAGCCCCATTCTCTGACTGTAGAACAAAGCTTTTTTCCCGTGGAGCGTGGCAGTGCGGCACGGCTTCGCTTTGTCTTCCTGAGAGTAAAGAGCATGCTCGCCAAATGGCTTACAGAAGGGTCAAGGAGGTGGGCACGATTCTGCTGAGAGACAGGGAAGTCTGCTGCCAGTCATGTCTCCTGCATTTTTAATGGCCGACTTTACTGCATCTCCGCTCCCATCGCTTATTCAGAGGCTTTGACCAGGGTGACTGAGAATCACTGAGCTGTAACGCCAGCCCTTTTTACTTCTCTGTGGGGCAGCGCTTTGTCCTCTCTCCTGATTGGCCGTGCCAAACAGATCACTGACCAGTCATGTACTCAATCTCCCCGTTCAGCCAAATGTGCGTTGTCGGCCCCTGAGAAACCCAAAAATCTGACATCATTTAAGCTGTAAGTTTAAATCCATATGCGTGAACCCGGTGGTGCACATTTGTCTTAAAGGGAATGCGGAAGACGAATGGAAAATATGAAGTTAATCATAAATAATCATGTTCATTTTTGTATACATTTTTACTTTCTATATGCCTTTCCCATTTGTTCACAAAGCAAATATGAAAAGGGCAATATTAATGTCTTAAAAAAATCTTGATATTTGCACGTGTGGCTTTCACTGTCCGAGCAGTCAGGGTTATTATTGTAACGTGCGTGTTTCTGCAGATGGCACAGGGCAGGGGAAGCGGGCGGAGCTCCATCCGCTGCCTCCACGGCACCCCCTGCAGGACAGCGAGTCGTGCGTGGCGCTGGCGGTGGAGACCGCGCTGCTGGGGCTCGGCCAGCAGAGGGCGATGCCCGAGGGGCTGTACGCCCAGGAGAAGATCAGCCGCAACGAGGAGCAGCTCATAGCCCGGCTGCAGGAGGTGGAGCTCAACGACACGCTCGTCAAGATATTCCGAAAGCAAGCCGTCTTCCTCTTAGAAGGTGAGGGCAGGGCCGCTGTGGGTCCCAGTCTGCCTTTCCCAAGATTGGGAAGGGCATAGATGCCCCCCCTTTCTTTATAAGAAGACATAAGCCACTGCACCAAGGACAACGTCTGACCGGTCTGTTTCTAACTTGCATGGTTTTTGAATGGAACATTTGTATCTAGCGCCCCTTTTTCTGGGAATCCAACGCAGTGCCCACCCATCCCTCACAGACATTTACCTCCTGGGACGACCTCCCATGTCTGGGTCAGCAGGTGATGGAGGTCCCCAACTTTTAGGCCCAGCTGCAGCCTGGGGCTCTGGTAATGTGGTAATGTGGTAATGTGGGCTGTTGCTGGGTCTCTTTGGGTCAGTAGCATCCAAATGACAGGAGTGTGGGAAGCCCAAGCCAGCACGTATGGATTTCATAGCATCACCTTGCATTTTATTTCAGTTATTTGGAAGACATGCTGATCCAGGTTGACGTACTGTACCTTTTTTATATAATATGATATAATATGGTTTTTATTTGTATGAATAGAATGTCTGTGTGTATCTTCCCTGACTAGGAGTGGAACAGTCACACTTGAGACTCAAACCTTATTTTTTGCGTACAGTGGTGCAGACTTATTAAGCTTCATAGCAGTAGGGAAAATTTGGCCTCAATACAGAAAAGGGCTGCCCCTTTGTGTATGATCATCTCCTCGTGAGTTTTTATTTATTTATCTCATTTAGAATTATTTATTGTATTTATTATATTCTGAGCTCTAATGTAATGTAAGTAACTCAGCAGCATTTTTAATAATCCCTAAGAGAATTATGAGCACGCTTTCATGTTTTTATTTAATGTAGTCAGCTCACTGTTCTTTAAGATGTCATATGAGATGGCTGCGAAATTAATTGCCCAGCCGGGACACAGGAAAACGTCTTTTGAATTAAGTAAAATTAAATTGAAAAGGTTAAAATCTGTTTGCGCAGTTCCTGCTGGTGTGAGAGTAGTGAGACGTGAGTGTTCTGATCTCACTCTGAGAGAGAAGGCAGGCCAGGCAGGCCCCCATCGGCATGGCGATCAATCGCTCTTCCCACGGGCTGGTGGAAAGATGTTTGTTTTTGTTTTGGGTGCAGTTGCACTTTTCAGGGGAACAACACACAGAGGTTTTATGGTACATTTAGGGTGCTCTGCGGCTGTAGGGGGCGGGAGGTGGGGTGCGTATGAATAAACCTCAGTGACTGGGGCTCCCACCCTCACGGAGGCTTTGTTCCGCTCCCGTTTCAGAAACCGCGGTAAGTACAAAACAGCCCACCTACACCAGCGTGAAATGACCGGCTCTGGTGTTGAAATGACACAGAAACAGCATGAATGACCTTTACTGGCCCTTTCAGCTGCAGACATCCTCTTTCACCCTGTAGCATTGCCTCTGTCATGCCCTTATTTAGGATTTCTCTCTCTCTCTTCCTCCCTCCCCCCCCCTTGCGGTCAGGTGGGCCGTACAGTGGTCTAGGGGAGATCGTCCACCGGGAGAGTGTTCCCATGCACACCTTCGCCAAGTATCTCTTCTCCTCTCTGCTACCTCACGACGCTGACCTGGCCTACAGGATCGCACTGAGAGCCATGAGGTGAGTGAGAGAGGGGGTCACCCCGTACCTCAGCCTTCAGAGCCCCGAAAATGATGGGGGCCTCAGCCCACTGAAAAAGGGGGTCGACCCACATAGTCACTGAAGAGATGGGGGTGTGTGGCTGACCCCCACACAGGCTCAAACATTTTTTTTTTAATCCCAAATGTTAATTAGATTTGCTTGAGCTGTAAATTAATTGCAGATATGTATTTAACTCCTCTCAACAATCTCCTTTATGTCCTGTGTGGACAGGGTGTATCACTGAAGATGCGTCAGTTCCTGCTCTTCAGTGGGCCTGCTGTGTCAGTGCCTTTATTAATCTGTCAATAATTAACCAACCTGCCATGTCCATTTAGGAGAATTGAAAAGCAAATCGGCAACACTTTTCAGATCTAAAAGCCGTGTTGGAGAATGTTGGAACAGCCAATACATGACAATCAGCAATTTCTAACTCCAAAGTGGGTATTATTGATTAATCAAATCATGTTTGATAAATGGACAGTGGAGGACTTAAGGTTTTTTTATAGTTCATATGATTATGTAGTTACAGTTTATATAAGCTTTGGCATGGCCACCAAACCAGCTCCCCAAGAAGAAAACCCGCTGGGTTCCTCTCCTCAGAACGAGAACCGTGCAGAACCCTAGGGGTGTGAGCAGCGCTGGAACCCGGCAGGAGGGTTGGAAATGGGTTTCCATAATGAGCAAACAGGGGGGCACGTGTCTGTGGGCCGTGGGGGCCGTCGGCCTCTCTGTGCGACGCTGGCGGTTTGGTGTTTACCAGCAGAACGCGCAGATGACTCAGGCGTGTCGGAGGGCTTCACCCAGCTGCGCGTGCGCATCTGTGACGCACGCGGGGACGGGGGAAGCAGTGGCCGCTTCCCGTAACCGTCTGCGTGACGCGTCGGTCACGGTATTTCCTCCCGGTAACGATGTGCAGAGTCAGCGTGTCGGCTGCAGGGAGGAGCTGCCATCACGGCTGCTGATTCATTAGCTGGGGGGGGGGGTGCAGGGCAGGGGGCACAGTGGCTTGGCCTGCTGTTTGAAGAGGAAATTAAAAAGCATTATTACAGAATGGAAAAAAGTGTGTCTCTGGTAGACTGTCTGCAGAGAATACTAAACGCTTAATTAAAAGGTTTGATTCAGAGTGAATTGCCTGTAAATAACAGTGGAGGTCATGCCTGATTGGCTGACTGGAGCAGAGGGGGGTGGTGGGGGGTGATAGGGGGGTGGTGGTGGGGGGTAATGGAAAAGAGGACATTTTCTTACATGATGTGAGTCCGCAGTACACTCTCTGCAGCGATAACCCCACAAGGCCCCTCACCGGGCGGCTTGCAACCTCAGCACCATGCACAGTGCAGTGGGTGGGGAAGGGGAGGGGGTCTGGGTGGGGAGGGTGTGCTCTTGGGCTTGAGGTTGTGCTTCTCCAGCCCCACGTTGTTGAGCGAGGCGGGGGCCCTGAGTTAGCCAGCGTGTATTATGCGTGTAAATATGTGGTGCTGTGAGTAAGAGTGGCAGCTGGGCTGCAGGGGCTGGAATGTAAAGGGATTTCAGGCCCCTCCTGACAGCGCTGCCTTCCACAGGACTCCTCCCCTGTTAAACATGGGCTGAAAAATGGGACCTGGACATTAGGGCCCATTAAAAAGCCATCAGCTATACATAAAACCACTCTTTATTGGGGCTGTCTGGAACCTGCTTAAAATTCATAAACATTAATATAAGAAACCTTGGAGAGTAATGGATAGCTCAAAGGGATTTAAGTGTGTGTGTGTGTGTGTGTGTGTGTGTGTGTGTGTGTGTGTGTGTGTGTGTGTGTGTGTGTGGGTGTGGGTGGGTGTGCATGCGTGCGCACTTGCGTGTGTGTGTGTCCGTGTCAGGGTGTGTGTGCATGTGTGTGTGAGTGCCTATGTGTGTGCACATATGCATGTGTGTGCATGTGTGCGTGAGTGCGGGTGTGTCTGCGTGTGCACGTGAGCATGTGGGTGTGTGTGTGCGCATTGTGCAGGTGGCTGTGTGCTTGTGTGTGCACATGCGCATGCGTGTGTGTGTGTGTGCACGTGTGTGTACCACCCTCGCTGTATCTGTGAGTTTGCGTATCTGTGTATTTGTGTAAAATGCAGCCACACATTTGAATACAGAGATAAGGAGCGGCAGAAATGCGGTGCAGAACGTGAGACATGGTGTGTGGCAGAGCGTGCAGCTTCTCATTTTTTAATAGCAGGTGGTCACCCTGCATTTGGGGTTTAAAGTGTTTGCTTTGCAGACGAGGGAGGAAGAAAATGCATGAGTCACAGAAATTGCTTCAGAGGAACAAGGCAGGTGTGAGCTCTTTAGAGAAGTGTCATTCATACTGCAGACCACCAGGATATATGTATATCACTGTGTGTGTATGTATACCTATATAAATATCTATGTATAATAGATATAAATATTTGTTTTATATGTAGATATAGAATGACTATAGATAGATATATATGTAGTATATATAGGTATGTATATACACACAGACATATTCACACACGCATGCATGTATTCTCCCTGAGAGGTGTGGGAAAGGGGACAGTGTTTACCTTCCTAGGCAGAAGGGAAATATCTGGATCAGGTAAGAAGTTCAGTGGGTCCTGTGATGTTGACCAGAACCCGAGGGAGAGAATTCTGACGCAAGTGTAGAATGTTCTGGGAACACAGCATCCATCCACATGACTCTCTCTACTCACGCCCTCCTGGTTCAGATGCAGACTCTCTCTCCATCTCTCTTCCTCACTCTCACTCTCATGAGCCTTAACCCCTCCTGGCTCATATGTAGGTCTTCCCTCTCTCTGTCTCTCTGAAGGGAGCTAAACTGCTATGACCACTCTGGTGTTGCCAGACATAGTTCCACATACTTAGTCATTCACAGGTTAATTGTAACCCATTAGAACAACTGATGGAATTGAACAGAAGGAATCTTCCAGGCAATGGTTAGTACTTGAATTAAGTGGTGAGTGATTGAGAACTGTGCTTCGCAGGTGAAGATTTCAAAATTAATTTCCTCTCCTCCTTGTCTGCAGGCTACCTGTGTTGGAGTCCGCAGCCCCCACCAGTGACCTCTCGCGACCCCACCACATCGTGTCTGTCGTCCACAACCGTTACCCGCGCTGGTTCACCCTCAGCCACATCGAGTCCCAGCAGTGTGAGCTGGCCTCCACGATGCTCACTGCTGCCAAAGGTCAGCCGCCATTCTGTGCCTACAGTTCCACAGCTGCCACGCTGTGCCTACAGTTCCACAGCCACCATTCCGTGCAAATAGTTCCACAGCCACCATTCCGTGCCTATTCCTCCACAGCCACCATTCCGTGCCTATAGTTCCACAGCCACCATTCCGTGCAAATAGTTCCACAGCCACCATTCCGTGCCTATTCCTCCACAGCCACCATTCCATGCAAATAGTTCCACAGCCACCATTCCGTGCCTATAGTTCCACAGCCACCATTCCATGCATATAGTTCCACAGCCACCATTCTGTGCCTACAGTTCCATAGACTACAGCAGTGTTTCCCAACCCTACTCCTGGAGGCACACTGTCCTGCATATCTTCTATCTATCCTTGCTCTACCTACCTGACTGAACTCATCAGTGGCACTTTTGATTAGCTGAGCACACCTGATTTAATCAAGTAGCAAGGATAGACAGAAGATATGCAGGGCAGTGTGCCTCCAGGAGTAGGGTTGGGAAACACTGGCCTACAGGTCTGCAGATGCTATTCCATGTCTTCTGTCCTATAACATCTATTGTGTGCTTACAGTCCCACACATTCAATCACCACAGAGATGTTATTCTGTACTTACCTGTCATGTATCTGTAGTCCCTCAGTCACAAGTTCCATGTCATCGGTATAGCTTTCTTGTGCTTAGCTCTTTTTCACCGAGTTCTTCTCTTGTGCAACTGTCTGTTTCAGGTGACAGCAGGAGACTGGAAACAGTATTAGAATCCATCCAAAAAAACATTCATTCCTCCTCACATATCTTCAAACTGGCACAAGATGCCTTCAAGATCGCCACGCTCATGGACAGCTTACCTGACATAACCCTCCTCAAAGTGTCCTTGGAGCTGGGCCTTCAGGTAATGCTGTCTCTCACACCCACTAACACACATCCACCCACACTCACAAATACATAAACACACAAACACACATTTACTCACACTCTCACACAGTGCCACACCTTCAAACGCACACTCACATTCAGGTTCTTGTGCACATACCTGCACACTCTCTGACACTGATTTTACATCACCAGCATGCCCTTGCTGTGGGCGTGACCTCTCTGCACCTGTGCAGCCTCTCGGTGGATCTGCACAGATGCTGCAAATTTGTGGGATGTGAAAAGATCGCTGCCACAGGACGTGCAATTAAGAGAAAAGGATTAGCTGCTCACTGATACACATTATTAAGATAATTAACTGCTTGATTATTAGTCAAGCAAAACAAATGAAAACAAGTAGAGGGAAATGAGTTTTTGAATAAGACTTCAGCCCCTTTCATTTAAACCTCATGAACTACAACTGACACAGACAGAACAGAACTGTACACTCTCACTTTCTCTCTCTCTCTCTCTCTCTCTCCCCCCTCCCTTCCTCCCCTGACATGTGTTGATTTCTCCTCCCAGGTTATGAGGATGACTCTGTCCACGTTAAACTGGCGGCGGCGTGAGATGGTCCGCTGGCTGGTCACGTGTGCCACAGAAGTGGGTAAGTGGTCGCAGCTGTGTCTGTCTTTACTGGGAATAACAACGAGGGGTTACTCCAGTTTATTTCCATCCAGTGACACATGACTTTTAGGGGAGGGATGTTCAGCAAAATATTTGGATGATTAGAATGTTTTTATATGGATCCAGACAGATATAGTAACAGACAGGCATAGGCCTGGATTAAATCATCGTTTTTAATTGACACTGTTTCAGAAGTTTTTCTTCTGTTCTTCAAACACAGTTCACGGGCTATCCCTAAATTTAATGAACAAAAATATTGAAAACAATTCAGTCAAATTTAACAAAAACATGAATTGAGGCAGGATGATGATACGATGGATCTAGACAGCAGGGAGACAGTAGGTGTCATGGGATGTTGAAGCTAAATCTGTTCTGTGGTCTCCGTGGCGACGCAGGGGTGTACGCACTGGACAGCATCATGCAGGGGTGGTTCGCCCTCTTCACGCCGACGGAGGCCACCAGCATCGTGGCCACCACGGTGATGTCCAACAGCACCATCCTGCGCCTGCACCTGGACTGCCACCAGCAGGAGAGCCTGTCGGGCAGCGCCCGCACGCTGGCCCTCCAGTGCGCCATGAAGGACCCGCAGAACTGCGCCCTGTCCGCCCTCACGCTCTGCGAGAAGGACCGCATGGCCTTCGAGACGGCCTACCAGATCGTGCTGGACGCCGCCGCCACCGGCATGAGCTACACGCAGCTCTTCACCATCGCCCGCTACATGGAGCACCGCGGCTACCCGGGCCGGGCGTACAAGCTGGCCACGCTCGCCCTGGCGCACCTCAACCTCAGCTACAACCAGGACACGCACCCGGCCATCAACGACGTGCTGTGGGCCTGCGCCCTCAGCCACTCGCTGGGCAAGGGTGAGCTGGCCGCCGTCATCCCCCTGGTGGTGAAGAGCGTGAAGTGCGCCACGGTGCTGTCGGACATCCTGCGGCGGTGCACGCTCACCACGCCGGGCGTGGTCGCGCTGCAGGGCCGGCGGGGCGGCGGCGGCGGCGGCGGGAAGCTGATGTCGCTGGACAAGGCCCCGCTCAGGCAGCTGCTGGACGCCACGGTGGGGGCCTACATCAACACCACGCACTCGCGCCTCACCCACATCAGCCCGCGGCACTACGGCGAGTTCATCGAGTTCCTGGGCAAGGCCCGCGAGACCTTCCTCATGGCCCACGACGGCCACGCCCAGTTCACGCAGTTCATAGACAACCTCAAGCAGATCTACAAGGGCAAGAAGAAGCTGATGATGCTGGTCAGGGAGCGCTTCGGATGAGTGTTTCCGAGGAGCGGTCACCTTGGTCTTCTCCCCTCTTCTTACTTGAGACTGCTGATTCTTCAATGCTTAACACGGACAAAAACGGAAATGGAGGAAAAAGAGTAAAAAGAAAAACAGCAGAGCCATGGTGGTATTATTATTATTAATATTATTATTGTTATTATTATTATGTACAGAACAGTTTTTTTCATGAAAGAGAAGTTGTCATGTTGAAGTTTTTGTCTTATTTTTTGTGCGAGAGAAAAGAGGAAAAATGGGAAAATTTTTGTTTGTGTTTTTTTTTTTTTGTACTGAGTATGTGTTGTCCAGTGGCGGAAGTCTGCCTGTGGTGTAAGTGCTCACAGCCTCAAAGAGAACGCAGTATGGCTTTAAACCAAACGAAAAACACCTCCAACCTGAAGGACGAGTACCTCTTAAAGTGTTCCAAGAAAACTACCAAAATCTAGTTTAGAAGAGAGAGGGACGTTTAACAGAAAAGATGGGGGTCCCAGCTCGACATCCGACTGCTCGGCTTCGGGTGTTGTCCGACACTGAGGCGTGGCTCAGAGGCAAGCCCCTCGCATGTGTGGAAACTTTAGCGGCTGTCAACATACATTCTCAGGGATTTCTCAGAAAAAAAATTAAAATTATGAAAATGAGAGCATTTATTGTACTGTATATATAATATAATATGTCTGACAACTGAGGTTGGAAAGTATACGTTAACTAATTTATGAAGAATATTCTATGTAACGCAATATACTTGAAGTGGCAGTAGCTTGGTTTTTACACATATCAGAAGGACTAAACTGGCCTTGCTTTTTGGTGGGGTGCTGGGTGGGTGGGTGAGGGTCAGGTAGGGAGTCTCTGGGTGTCCGTGCAGAGCCACTAAAACCTGCATGAACAGACTGGTATATATTCAAGATATAAAACAATATCATCAAATGTATTTTGTATCCACGTGCAAAATATGTTCCCAGTGAGCTGCTTGGCACACACACTCAAACATCTTCGGCCCAGCTATAAGAGGGCTGGCTGTGAGCTTTGGCACTGAGAATTCTACATTGCAAGAACGTTTGGTCCTCCGTGTCTCTCCAAGTCCAGAAATGTCACAACAAAAGACCTGAGAAGTTTTGTTTGAGTTTTACTTGGTTAGCATTAGTATTACAACCTGAAACTTTCAGACATGCACCTCTGTCTACACAGTTACCTGGTGAAGGGAGAGGGAGAGAGGTTTCTAGAGTGGGCGGGGCTACCATGTGCTATCAATGACTCGTTGATCTGAACCACTTAGAGTCTGTTGCTGTTAAGAGTAAAATCTTACATGTCATTGATTGACAGAAAATGATAGCTCCACCTATTATGGGTTTAATGAGCCCTCATCCTCTCTTAACTCCAGATACCGCATCCCTCAGAGCTCAGTTTTATGCACACTGACATGCAACAAGCCCATCTTTGCTTATCAGGTTCTTGCACTGTTGCTGTTGCTTTAAGGTGATATCACTGCATCACTGTGATGTCACGGTAACGCTGTTGAAGTTCTGTTTGTTCATCTGAATGCCTGTGATGCCAATGTCTTCAGCTGCGTGTCAGTTCTGCCCTGTTTCTTCACTTCTTCTGCCCTGTTTCTTCGCTACTGTTGGCTTCTCTTCATTTCCTGGAACTTTTCGAACGAGAGCAGCCATCTTTCCTTCCTCTCTCTCTCAATGCTTTAAGATGACCAGACTGGAGTTATGATGACCAAACCTGTTCATTAAATGAAAGCCAACTGACTTCAATGTCTTTAAATTTAGCTTGAGTGGGTCTGTATCCTCTGCTTTCAAAAAGGCGATTTGTCTTAATTTTTGTGTAAAATGGTGTATATTGCCTCTTGTTCCCTCTATTTGAAGATTTCCTAGAGGTATGTTTTGATTTTTTTTTTTTTTTTGCTGTTTGTTCACAAGAAGTTATGTTTTTCATTTTATTTATTATAATCGGAAAGATTGTACTTTGTATACATGGTCATGAAACTGAAATTAAAATTTTTACACGAATATCGATTTATTTATGTAACTAAATCACTGTTTTATAAACTTGATAATGCTTTTTTTGTTCTTGCATTGATTAAAATGTTTTTTTTGCCCCAGTTTAACTTCGTTGTTTCCTTTTTTTTTTTTTTTTTTTTGCATTTAGTCCCTGTCAAGCCTACCTTACATGTTTGCATTGATTCTTGATCTTGCTGCCTGAGTCAACACCATGTTGACAAGGATGCTGCATTTGAGAAGTCACAGGAGGCACCTTTTTCTGAATCAATGATATTTCTGTAATCATGACCACATAAAGCACACAAGATGTGCCTCAGAAACGCTGCCTTCCGTTGGTGTATTCCTTTGGAATTACATGCTCATCCGGTGCAGCAGTTTCCCCAGGTAACCGCAGAACTGAGGTTCTGAAAGGGTGAACTCTCTGAGCATGTGTCATGTGTTACTGTGTAGGCTGTAGTGGTTTGTTGACTGTTCCGTCAGGTGGAACATGTGCGTGTCGTATGAACATGCGTCAAGCGTGTTCCTGTGTTTGCCTGTGTTTACTGTGAAAGAGGTGATGGCGTGGGAAACGGGGTGCTTGCACACACACAGAAAGAGAGAGATAGAGGCTGGGGGACCAGTGCACCAGCACTTTCGGGGGGGGGTCCTTGCAGTTACCTCTGTCCTCCTGGTGTTTCCCAGGGAGATAACTGTACTCAAGGTTACACCTCACTGTGAGCTCACCATCAAACAAATAATGCAGAAGTAAGGCCTGGTTGGCCGACTACCAGCATCTGAAGCTACCGTGCTGTTGCTAGTCTAGCCATGGCCTCACAGCAGCACAAAGTGGGTGGAGGGACCATGGGAAGAGGGGTGAGAGGTCTCCGGGTCATTGGTATGGCAGGGATGTGGAAATATCCACAGGCGTCATCTCCATCACAGTTTGAGCACCCAGGTCTCTGTGTGCAAAAGAACAATGCAAATGAATGCAAGGTAGTATTATTCATCTCCCGAATTAAAATATTTATAAGAGAACCCGATCCTCTGGATTTTGCCACCAAGTGCAAATACCCTAGATCAAGTACGCACACACGCGCACAAACATACACACACGCTGATTATCTACACAAGACCTTTGCTCCGTGTGAACCGTGACCAGGACTGCAAGTGTTTCTGGGTCAGAGGCTGAGTGGATGGGTTTCTGCTGTGCTCATACGTGCGGTGCAGTGCGATAGCCAGCCTGTCGCCTCCCTCTTCCCCCACCTGTTTTCCATGCCCGGGATGCATGCTGCGGAAGGCTTTGAAACGCAGAAACCCAGCGGGACATTAGATGCACATGTGGGACGCAGGCCTACCCAGGCGAGGGTATCAGGACGTGATTTAATCCTCGCGCTGCTCCCGGGCGTCCCGCGCTGCAGATTATCCAGGTCCTGGGGAGGGGGGGCTGAGGGATGTGCAGATCCTCCCAGATGTACTCTGAGGCGTAGGCTCATTTAAAAACAAGTCAGCCGCTTGAGTGACTGAGAACCAGGGTCAGGTCAATCCTGGGGATTTTTTGTTTTGAAGATTTTTTGTTTTGAGGAGTCTGTGGGTTTCTGTACACACACTAACACTGACATGCACGTGCACAAGGACACAGAAACGCATGTACAGACACACTTGCTTTGTGTGTGAAACAGGCACTTTGACAGAAAGCTCTAGGACCAGTGTGTTAGTTCTTCTTCTCTCAACAGCATCTCGTCCCTCAGACACAACTGGTCTACTGAGGGAACGGTCCTGGTTTCTGTTGTTATCTTTGGACACCTATTGATCCGAGACAATGCCCCGACAGTTTCAGGAAACGCAGAATTTAGAGTTTCTCACAGTGTGCAGGTGGAAGTAAAACAACACAGGCTTTATATACATGCTGTCATTTCTTAGAAATGAAAGCCATTTGAGAGGGCCACAGACTAGGAAACATGAGAATTTATGAGTAAGCAACACCATCAACCACAAAGTGGCCCTCCTTCTCTTCTGACTCCACTTCCCCCTGGACTATACTTGTGTAGCTCAGATTTCTGCACTTCAATCTTTTTTTTCCTTTTTCTTCAAAGTTGTTTCACCCAAAAAAATGAACATTGGTGTGAATGGATATGTGGTGAGGGTATTCACATTACACCGCACTAGGATTCTTTTCTGATATGGTCATGTTTAGCTTCTCCAGACTTGCTGCGTTCATCCATTTGTAAAGATACAATAATAATCATTGATTAAAAGGCAGTTCGGAGAGGAAACAGCTGCTTTTGGACAAATGCCTTGATTTCAGCTGTGATGAAAGAGGTGGTAAAATGCCACATTCCAGTCTCGTTAGCCTCATGCAGATATCAAACAGCACAGCGGCTTTGACCACACACATGCTTCAGTTACAGGTTCTTCAGTTATTCACACACACACACACACACACACGCACACACACACACACACACACACATTCACAGAGGAACACACACATACACACACACTCAAACTCACACACAAATTTACAGAGGAACATGCACACACTCTCATTCTTGCTCACACACACTCACACTCATACACACACACATTCACAGAGGAACCCACATTCTCTCACTCTTATAAACACACACATACACACAGAGTTACAAACACAAATGCATGCACACAAGGACTGGGGTTTTGGGAAAGTGAAGGTGGCTGCACCCAAGGACATTTCACTTATTCAGTGAACTGTTGTGTAAAACCAGACAAACAGAATCATTCTGTCAGCAGTAAACAGAACGGCTATTTCTAAACTGATTGCGTGAAAAGGAGAAAATGAAAGCAACGTGAAACCATGCTTAAGCAGTGCAGAGCAGCCAAAGACTAAATATGTTAGAGTTCAATTATCTGCTAGGGCAAACATGTAACATTACACTGCTTGGAAGCGCGGCTCCGTGTGAGCTCATGCAAGCTGGTGTAAAAACACAAGGCAGGTGACAGTATGTTAGAGTACAAATCTCTTTATCCTGGCAGTTTTTCTAGAAGCAGTAAAATTGCTTTGCACTTGTCCTGAATAAGCAACAACATTCAGTTGAAATTCAAATACAGACAGCTGCTTCACTTTTGAGCCTCTTTAATATCACATTGGATGGATGACTTGATGAAGGAGATGGGGATATTGCGAGAGTGGACACTGAAGGGGTTCCACTGCGTCACCGAGTCAGTCTGCAGCCGAATCCCTCTGCTGTCTGAAATATCCACCGGCAGGCATTTAACTGCACCTTGATGCGTGTCCTGTCCACACGGTGGTGACGGGCAGTCACTCCAAGGGCTAGGGGCCTTGTCCCATTCCCTCGGGGTCTCCCAGTTGACAAACCCCTCTCAGCTCCCCATTCCCATGTCGGTGGGGGGGGGGGACAATCATCCAGCGGTAAAGCCTCTCGTAAATGTCAGCCGCCCTGGAAGGAGAGTGTATTCAGTGAATACTCCCCTGAGACGGCCTCCTTGCCCTCGGAATAAACCACTTTGTTTTCCCCTTGTCTGGTGGTGAGCTCGGGCCTCACACAGAAAACTCAGGCAGGTGAACGGGGTGGATGCAAATATCAACCATTTGTATTTTAGTCATGTGCACTAACTCTAATGGTTTTTACTCTTATGATGGAATAATTTGTTCACTTTCACGCCAATGGCAAACTTTTCAATAAATATTGTGTGTCGTTTCACAGCGATCTATGAGATAAGAGTCACTGTGCTCAGTCATGACCATGTTTTGGTGATATGTCTATTTCTTGATATTGTTTTTTGATATATTATAAATGTTCTGAATTCCATTCACAACTGAGGGACCAGTTTGGGGGTTCCGTAGAAGGCCCAGGACAAGACTAAAAACCAGTGAGGGACAGAGGTGCCTGTCAGGGCCTGCTCCCAAGAGAGAAATATACATGAATTATTAACTTTTATTAATTATGAACCAATGAAAGGGCCGGTGTGGAGAGGGAGAGAGGGTTGCACAATGATCACTGCTTTACGGAAAAAGCACCAAGGGGCCCAACCAGTAACATATGCTTTAACACAGGGATTTGAAACAATATACTGTTATATATTAGATATACTGTTATATATAAGTATCTGAAATAGTAATGTACAATTTAATACAGGAGCCTGAACCAGTACGATACTGGCATTTGAAACAGTAATGGACTGCTTAAAACTACGATCAGAACCTCTGAATGCAACATTTGATATGGGAACAAAGAGTAATATAATTTTTAACTCCAGGATCTGACGTAGTAATGTAATGTTTAACACCAGGACCCAAACAAATAATGAACTGTTTTACAAAGGAATCCGAACCTGTAAGGTTCCATTGCACACAGAGATCCAAAACAGTGATGTACTGTTTAATGTTGGGGTTTGAAGCAGTAATGCACTGCTAAACAGAGGGATCTGAACCAATAATGTAGCATTTGACATTGGGATCCAATCCGCTAATGTTTAATATGGGGATTGGAAATGGTAATTCACTGCTAATCACAGGGATTAGAAATAGTAATGAAATATTCAACACAGGGATCCGAGACGGTAGTGTAACAAAACACACTCTCCCTGCCTTTGCAAAATACCTATAAATGCCTTGTGTGGATTTATCTGTCATTGTTTTTTAAGGACCCTAGCTTTCTAATTAAATACTAATTAATATTGTCAGTGGCAGCAAGTAACCCTCCCTTTGGTTGTCACAGTGATTAATGAGGTGGCCGTTTATCACCTGACTCCACGAGCCCCAGCACTGCGTGACAGCTCTAAGACATAATTTTATAGACCTCATTACCATACAAAAAAGGGTATTTTAAATTCAATTTTAAAAATTGCCTTCCAAAACATTACAGAGATATTGCTGCAACCTGGACACCTCAGGAAAGAAACAAACAAACAAACAGATCTCCCAATTCAGATTCATTAGATCAAGAGGGAATCATTAATGCCATTAAGTTCTGTTTAAGCCGTGATGAATTCGGCTCTGGCAGAGAACTCCTATTACTTAACTGCACATAGAGGCATAATGATGTGCGCCCAACTGGTTGATGATCTATGAGGACTGAGGGAATGAAATGGTATTCGTTTGCCTGTGATTTTTCAGGTTAGAACTGGGAGAGAGATGTTACAGCTGAACTCACTGTTTGTGCAACGTTGCATTTGCGCTGCTAATACAACTGTTTACAGACCTGCAGCAATCACATCCTCAGCCATGGCGGCTAGGATAGACACTAGGACAGGTATGCACCATTGTGCGGAGAGGGATACCAGCATGGAGGAGAATTGAGGGAACTGCAATTGTGGCACAGGCTTGAATCCATGTATGAGGCACTGCCTGTTGTATACTTTAACATAAAGCTCAGCCTGATGATTATTGTTGGGTTTCCTCACTAAACAGTGGCATAAACAGGCAGTGAGTGAAAGGAGAGCTGAGGGCGCAGAGCCTGACAAGACTGTCTGCTGACTGTCAGGTACACCTGTGGAGCAGAGCCAGGCTCATGTAAACTGCAGCCCTGCACTTCGACTGTCTGCACTCCAATTTCTGCAGCGTGCAATGAAAATGTTTTCAATTCAGAGCGGGAATTTTCCCCTCCTTCCATTAATTAATCTCAGTGAAATGCAACTGCAGTCAACAGATGTTTGTCTAATTGTCTCTAATTGCTTTTCCGTATTATCAGTTTAGGCTGTTTTTAATAAATGCATTTCATAATGAGTCCCTCTGTGGAGCATGGTTTCAGTGCAGCTGCGCGTTGCACGGGTGGTTTGGTGAGACTCGCTGCTGGAAAATTCAGGTTCCTTTCGGCCTCTGTGTTGTCAGCGTTTCAGAATGAGCTGTCCCTCCCTGAATACACAGGAGCTTATTTTTACCCTCCATTTTCTTTAATCCCATTGTGAAATCTCTGTGCATGACTAACAGAGCAGATATTGATGTGCGTGTGAAAAATTATTCATATCCCAGTAGTACGTGGAATGAATGTTTCAGTTTATTCAGTCAGGCAATAATTCTTTATCCACCCCAGCAAAAGGCCCCTGTTTTTAGTATGTAATTAGAGTAGCCTGGTACTTGTAAGAGCAAGTGTATTCTTGAGACTTCATTGTCTAAAAGATCATTTTTCACCCCACAAATTCAGTTGGAAAAACCATTGGTGGTTCTTAAAGTATGAAAATACACACTATATTTTTTCATAGCTTTATGAAACCTATGATACCTATCCTGACACCTGAAGTTCTCCTTCCATCGCACTCTGGTTTTGGAGGGCCTCAGGTCACGCAAGGTCGCCCTGGATGACTCACGGAGTCGCCTGTTTGGGCTGGTTTTATGTGGCATGGGCACCTCTTCAGGGAAGCTCCTGCAGGCAGGCAGAGCTGGCGTGCCTCTACAGAGCAGGCACCTCTCCAAGCCATACTGCTCCACACCGCCTCAGTGTTGCAAACGTTGTGAGAATGTTGCGAGAATGTCAGGCTAGGTGCAGGTGGGCCTCGTCGCCGCGATTTTGTTTTCCCCTTTAAACACGTTGCTCCCACACTTACGTCACTGTTTGTTTTGACTGAGATGCGCCAGCGTGGTGGTTTACAAGAGCATGTTCTCTGGCCAAACTACCTTTTTCTGTCAGTGAACAAATAAACAGTGTGTCCAGCAGGAGGCAGACCCGTTCCTTCATCTGCAAAGATGAGGAGACTCATGTTACATTACATTACATTATTGTCATTTAGCAGACGCATTTATCTAGAGAGACTTACATAGGTTACAGCTTTACATGTTACCCATTTATGCAGCTGGATATTTCCTGAGGCAATTCCGCATTAAGTACCTTGCCCAAGGGTACAGCAGCAGTGCCCAAGCAGGGAAACGAACCTGCAACCTATGAGCCCTGCTCCTTACCACTGCACCACACTGCCATCCTCATGTTAGCACACAGGCAGCACACTATACCACGCTGATCCACAGTCATCCGGTACTGTGGCTCAGCTGGGTGCAGCTTGAAATCTTCTGAGCCGTCCCCATTCAGATCTGCACCAGTCTGGCTAATGTACATCTGCACCAGTGCAAACTAATCTGAAACAAGTCTGTTAAATCCTGTGATATTTCTATGAAAAGTAACCAGGTTCTCTGAAGGACAGCCATGCTAAATTTACATTGCTACCATCACAGCAAAAGACTGGCTTATGCTGTTTAGATGGAATAAACACTAAACCAGAATGTACCTCTTGTTTCTGCATTTTTCCTCATTGTGTCGATCATAATTTTTATTTACAGCATGAACAGCTAATATTTTCCGTGAAATCCTGTTTGACTAGAGCTCTTAATCTCCTCCTTGGCAACACATTCAGTCATTTGATTCTTAAAAAAACATTTCCATAACAAGGGATTGCCATTTAAATTCTAGCAGGTTTCTCTGTGGCCCCCTGGTGAGATTAATGCCATGCCATTACCTTTAAAATTTACCCTGCGTTTCACCTACAGACTAATGTCAATTACAAATCATTCAACATTTCCAAAGAGTGCTAACATTTAAAGACTTGTCTCCCATGGCTGGAGCTCTAAGCCAGGCTGACTCGTTTCAGTACTAATTTGAAAAACGTCTCACAGAACCTCTTATTAAGTGGTCTTATTCATTTCCAAAATTATTGTGATTTTCCGGAAAAGTTCACATGACTACAAATGAAAACCAGGAAGAATGTGAATTAATTAGATTTCAGGCCCTGAGTCATTTGGTTCCTATTTCCCAGCATCCTGTTCCAGTTGGCAGGATTTAGATGCTGGCAAATGCGTTCCCCACTGAATATTTCTCTTTTTTTCATTTTGATTGTTTAGCTACATTTACATCCAACGTTTGACAGAGCTACTTAAGCTACACTGAACAGGGCCAAGAAAATTGTTTCAGCGGCCATGTACCTCTGTGGGGCCATTACACCTAATCACCTGTCTCTGGGCAGAATTCTGCTGTAGCTGACAGGGAAAAAGAAACACTAAAGCAAAACATCGTACTATTAAGGGTATCAGCATTTCATACATTTCACACATGCGCGCACACACACACACATACTGAAACAAACCACCTACAGTAGCGGGCAGACACCTGTGTTCACCTCTGCTTGTGAAACCATAACTTTCTGAAGCCAGAGACTGGAAACCACCTGGCAAGCTAAAAGCTGTTAATCAGTCTTTACCTGGAACAGGTAGGGCTGTCTATGTTCATGATTCACCTGACACACCCCAGCTCATCCCTCCATGACCACACAGTTCACACCTCCTTCTCCAGCGAGACTTAGAGACATTTATTTTCAGATCCTATGCTGCCATAAACCCAAGTGATTCTCCCGGGCTCTGCTAACACCTCCTGATACGGTTCTTAGCCTAGCAGTCAGTAATCCCACCCTGAGTTTCTCTGCTTTCATTTTCCTGCCAGAGACAAACAAAGGCCCGACAGTCGAATGAGGCCAGTAGTCACACATTCTGGCTGTTCCCATCACTTTACACTTCCTGTTGCTTTAACTGCCATTCTGTTGTCCAGTCTTTGTGCACAACAGAGCGTGCAGCCATGTGCACAGTTGGAGGGGACGGATGGTGTTCCCCGTAGGGAAGAACCATCTATATTCTAACGGCAGCACCGAGGTGCTGCACGGCTGTTTAGCAGCTGGCTAATGCGTTTAGCGCTGGTATAAAATTGATCCTCAGAGAGGGCAGCCACATGCTCACTAAAGAGGCAGTTTGGCCATTAGGAACTGCGAGGTCTGGCCTAAAAAAAGGAAAGCGATTGGACACGCGTCACAGAGTGAAGCCGAGGAAGACAGAAAGACATTCCTCCCCGCGCTCTGCTCTCGGCCTGGGGTGAGAGAGGAAAACCACTTCAGAGCTCATTTGTCAGTTTATAAATGACTGTGTGTCACCATGACGTTGAGCAGGCCGCAGCGCAAGTATGCACAAGGAGTGGGGGGGTGAGGAGAGCGGGGGTTGGAGAGGTTTCTGCACCGCAGCGGGGGGGAAGGAGACTGAGGCACGGCTACTCTGCCCACACCATTGGCCGTCAAGTGGAAACCCAGCCCACATGCTGAACAATCAAATGGCAACCCCAACTATGTACGGAATTGTTGCACAAAGACTCCACCTACATACTGAGCCATCAAATGGAAACCCTGCCTCCAAAATGAGCCATCAAGTGGAAGCTCCACCTATTTGTTGAGCTATTGATCTAAGACTCCTCCCACATGTAAGTCATTCAATGGAAAACACACCACTGAACAGTCGTATGGAAACTCCACCTATATATTGATCCATCAAGGAAACCCCTTCCTGTATAATGACTCGTCAAAGTGTATTTCACTGAGACCCTGCCCGTTAAGTAAGACCTGAAAGCGTTTATGTGTGTGCATATGTGTATGTGTGTGTGTGTGTGTGTGTGTGTGTGTGTGTGTGTGTGTGTGTTTGGGTTCAGATTGTGTGCCTGTCCATGTGCACATGTGCATTGTGTTAGTGTGTGTGTCTTTGTGTGTGTATGTATGTATGTATGTATGTATGTGCGTGTGAATGTATGTGTGATTGTGTGTGAAAGAGAGAGTATGTACATGTGTGCGAATGCTTCATTGGGACCAGATAAGATTGGTGCATCACACTGTTCACTTTCAGTTTCACACATATACGGAATTTACTGCGCTGTGATGTCTAACCTCACGTGTACACTCAAGAGACACACATATTTCCGAGATACTGTCAGGTTACACCTTCCTTTGAAGGAACCTAGCTTTATTCCCCCTCAAGACTTCTGTAGTCACACCACAAACAGCACTTTGGCTCCATCTACTGATGAGTGCCGATATGACATGATGGAGAAACATCAACCGCACTGGACCAGGCCCCCGTTCACAGTCAATCCATTAATCTTTTTAATATATGGATGCAGTAACGTGAATTTGAAGTGGTCGACTTTCTGGTGCTCTACTGGGATCAAACAGAACTGGTGGAGTTATTTGTGTTTATATCCAGGGTGATATATCTAAGGTCATAAACGCAGGAAGAAACAAAAATAATAAATTGCTAGGAGAGTGTGTTCCCTCCTTTTGTTCACAATGGTGAGCAGACTTCATAAATCTGAATGTTTTTTTTTTCACCTTGCACTGAAAGCCAAAAGATCACATCATACTACACATCATGTATCACATTTTTCTTTATGACACAGCTATTTTTCACCATTTTCCCCTCCAATCACGTCAAATAAATATCTGAAATCAGCAGCACAATGCAGCATGGACAGGCATTGGAGGACACTAAACCTCTTTTCTCTGTGGTATTAGTGTTCCCTTAAGGTCCTGATAGAGAACAGGTAACGTGATGGATCCCTTACCCGTCATACAGAGCGCAGACTGAGGAAGGTGCTGTCGCAGGGACCACAGACCGCAATGCACAGAGTAGGGGACTGAGATTTATGAGCACATAAAGGCAGTGTGTGAAACTGTGTTGCATCTAACAGGACCTATTTTAGGAGGATGTGGAGCAAATTCACTGTTTCAGGGGGAATTAACTTGATGAACCTGATGAAGACACATCATCATCATCAAACAGCTTGCTTATTCTCTTTATCTGTGTACTGCAAATACCTAAAAGACAATTAACAATAGTTATCTTTTTTCTTTTTTTTTTTGAATATCCTGTTGTTATCAGGGGTGTCAGCATCATTTAAGAAGTAAAGCTACAGCATGTTCTGTTCCTTTAAATGACCAGCGGCTGAATTCAATCAAAACTTTGACCTTCGTGTGATCAATAAGAACAAACCCATTAGCATTTACAGTATCAGGTTGGGGTGAAGGGGTCAAAGTTTTGATTGAATTCAGCCTCAAGTCTCGCATCTTTCCGTATTTATTTGTGCTGTTGCACAATGTTTCTGCGAGTATGAGTGACAATTCAGGGAAGATGAACCTATTGCTATCCAATGGTAATCTCATTTTTTGTGTGTATATTTGGGCTTGGGAGGTATCCCAGCATTTTGCTGTTATGTAAAAAAGATATTAATTTATAAAATGATTTACCGCAACAACTATGGCTTCTGTCAAAGTGTATGATGGAAATTTTCATGTATTATTTATATATCATTTATTTGATTTATTCACATATTTATTTATATTTCAGCAAAGAATATCTGTATATACATGAAGATTACAGTTAAACAAAAAAATTGAAATAACCTGTGTGTGTGCATATGTGCATGTTCTTGTGTGTATGTGTGCATGTGTGTGTGTGTGTGTGTGTGTGTGTGTGTACGTGCTTGTGTTGAGCTTTTTTGGCCCACATACAGATTTGTGCATCAGACTGACCACTCTCTGATGACCCAGATCACCGCTGCCCCCCGCAGGAAGAAGCAGTACTGACAATGTATGAACAGACAGCTGGGCTAATGCACTATATGGTCATCTGCACCCAGGAGTACTCCCTGAGGCCACACTCCACGAGCTGGGTTCAGCTCAGCTGGAATAGCTGAGCTCTCTGCCACTCAGGTCTTACTGAGTTCTTAACTAAACAATTACTCTTAACTCTTAACTAATCTTTATTTGACCTCTGCATTTAATCTTCTATATATTCTTTGTGTTAGCAGTGTGTTGTTGGAATGGTGTTTGCGTTAATATGAAGTCAACATATTTCTGTGAATATGTGCTCCCACCCCCTCCCCCCAAACACATTCATTGCTGTGATCTCACTTAAGCTTAATTACTTGTTTGATTACTTTGAAGGTTCATTGGATAATAACTTACTTTTAATCAAACTCCATCTTTTTGTATTACTAATTTGTTCAATGGACCCAGATGAATAGAAATGATTTATAATTAATTACTGTAATTATACAGAATATAATCATTAAAAATAATTTGTTACAGACACAGATATGCTTTGTTGAAAGTGTTTGTTAATTGATGTCAAATGTAGATCAGTGTCCAGCCGACAGCTGAATCAATCGTAATTAGCAGAGGGATCTGTTGGAATGAAAAGCTGTGCAGGATTACACGGACCAGGTTCTGCCTGAGCCTGTGGCAGGCTGCAGTCTGCTGCTTCACCAGTGTCACACAGTCTCTCCTCTTCCAGGGGCCATACCATTTCTTCTGGAGTTCTGGGAATGTGTTTTTTTTGGAAAGATGTGTTGCAATGTTGCAGTGTTCTTGAAGCAGATTTTCTCTTGTGTTGGTGCATTTTACTCAGCCCTGGCTCTGTTTGCTCCCCTTGTCTCCTGCACAGGTGGCCTGTGTCTCACCACCGCTGCACAACAACCTCTCAGAAGGTTGTGTTTGTTTTGGGAAAGTTTCACAACAACAAATGTGTGCTCAGCTGCTGGTCCAAACTGGGCACCACGTCACGGCACGCCGCACCCCTGTTTGAGTTCACCTTTGTCCCCTTGTTTTGTCAGAGCCTGTAGTATGGCCTCACGATTAGGGTGCACAGTTCACTTTCCATCATTATTTGGGCAGATTCCCATGGGCATTTTACTGGCAAATGATGCCAAGTGACCAACAAACCCCCACCCACACACCACCTGTTACTGTGAGACCTGAAGTGTCAGGGCGTCTTCCTCCCATCTCTGAAGGCACTGCTCTGTGTGCATGTTTGTATCTGATCGTTTGTGCTCCAAACACACATTTGTCATATCACAACAGGCTGAATCCCCCAGGCATGTTTTTTGACAGTGGATCGCAGTCTAAATAAACAGAAATTTAATCCAGGGTCCCTTGTGGGGAAATATCAGGTTATAAACCTACTTTGGACTGTGAAAATCTAGATTTAAGAAGGGATCGTGTTGTGAAACTATTAAAATGGCTGAGCAAATGTGAGCTTTCATTTCTCTTTCATTTTTCAGTGTTTGATATTCAGAAGCATTATAATGTTCAGGTCAAGGAAGGGGGCAAGAAGATTCAGCCAAAAAAAAATTACACAAGTTTGACTGGAGGGGAAGCTGCAAACAGAATGTAATTCAGGTTTTTTTTTCTCTTTAATTCTGTACTCTCCAGTATCAAGCACTTCAGTTCTCCACACATGAATATTCATTGACAAACCACTATGTTTTCGCCTCTGGTGCATCAAAGGCCATCTATTGTATTTTGCTGACAGGACTACACAGGCCATTGTCTCTTTTGAATGAATATTCATTAGAAAATACATGTTTTACCACAGACCTTCCCACCCCTCTTCTGGAATCCGCTCCTAGTTTCCATCCCCACTGAGATCTCAGTTAATTAGGTTTGATTGAGCTGTCCGTGGGATTCTGATCTTTACTTGACATCTGCACAGTTAGTGTGCTACAGAGTCTGCGCAAGGTAAATGTGCAGTTAGATGTTTATATTAAAAGTGCCTCTCTGAGAATCAGTTTGAGATTTTTGTTCAACATATTTTTGTGAATATCTGCCCCTTGAACAAACTTGGTGCAGCAATCTGAACTGCACCAAATAATCTGTAATAAATTGCTCAATTACTTTGAAGGTTCCCATTTAACATCTGAAGTGATGGATGCATCAGGGAAAGGTTTCAGTCCTAAAGCAAATTATATCAAAATGTTCTGTAAACTCACTCAATATGTCACCCAGCTCCTTTGCCTCATTTCTGAGAATTCACTGCTTTATTGGGGGCAGTAGGAGAGTTTCAAAATTTTTCATTATGACTGAGCAGATTAATGATACATCAATGGTACCATTTAATCTACTATATAAAGTCATGCATCAACTAATGTCTTTCAAAAGAGTGCTTGTAATTCCTTCCTAAGTTTATTTCTTTGATCAGTTCAAACCAACCCCACTGCATTCTTGCTTTCAAGTTTCTTGAGGTGGTTTCTGGTGAGGCTGTCATGTGCATTTACACTCAGACACAATCATGTTCTCCAGCACAGACAGCGTTAGTTGGCCCTTACTGTTGAGCTTCATGACGGTCAACGGTCGGTAAGCTGCCGGCACGCAGCACGTCCGGGGGGTCGCGCCGCGGGAGATCTGGTGCATCTTCATCTTGACGTTGGTGTGCGCGCTGGCGGCTCTGTGTTTGGGCGGGCAGATGCCCCCGCAGTAATACGCATTATACTCCTTCGGGGACATTATCCATTCCGACCATCCGATGTCCTGGAAGGACACGCGCATGGTGCGTCGGCAGCAGTGGGGCTCGGTCTCGTCGCAGATCTCTGAGACCGCCTGCCGCCGCTTGCGGCTTGCTGCCGTCGTGGGTGACCCGTCGATCACTGCCTCACCCCAAATTTCACCCCCGGCGATCTCACGGGGAAGCTCGAGTCCAAGGATGCAAGTCCCCCGTGGATGCGCCAGGCACCGCTTCGCTGTTTTTCTGATGTTGTATTTCACCCTGCACGCTGATTCCTTTTGTCCCTTTCTCACATTTAACGTTTGTTTAAAAGGCGGGTGTGTCATTCCGTGAGGTGCCAACGGTCCGGGCGCCCTGCTGGAACCAGCCCTCAGTAAAAAGTTGCAGCTTTTATTAAAATTTCGGTGGAAGACGAGCGTCAGCGTTGCGCTTCTTATCCGTCTGTGTTTGCCTCTGCAAGAGTCCATATCAAAAATGAGCTGCGCTGGGGGTGTTCTTAGCTTTCCATTGTAGCGGTGTCCTTGCAGAATTCCTTAGAATTAAATAAACAAATAAAAAGATGTTTTTCGATTACAACAATTTTCATTTTAAATTTTAATAAATTACATTAAATGGTTTTAAGGGCGCAAAAGAGGCAGCCATTTCAGTGTATTTAACAATGAAAATGTTGTAGAAAAACTTGAAAAAAGGCATATTGAAAAATCAGTTACAGAAGGCCAATATAAATGTGAGTATAATCTCAAATGTAATTATTTAATCAATATATCATATATAAAATACATATTAAATATATGTGAGAAGATGTTTTGATTTTCACATGCTAACACCACTGCATTCAACTATCATGGTAATAATGCAACAAAGCATGGGGGGCACTGTTCATCAGCTGGGACTGCCTTGCCCCCTAGTGGTAAAACATCATTACTACAAAGAGAACAGCTCTGAGTCAGTGAGGGCCACCCTGGCTTTACAGAACTGGTCGCAGTAAAAGGTGTTGCAGGAGTCGGAGTCTCATGCCAGGTCTCAGTTCTGTTTGGTCCCAAGGCTCTACCTAAAACCTCACCTTTAATCCTGCAGGTTCTGGTTTGCATAGTTTCTCCATGCTCTGGTCTGCTCACATTGCTGCTCCTCTGTTCAGCCAGCAGGGGGTGTCTTTTATGGGTATAGGCTCCATCCTCCTTTACTATGAGGGCCATGTCACTTCCAGGTGTCCAGGGAAGCTTTGGGAGCCCGAGTGGATCTGGAGCCCCCACTCCGATGGTCTTCACCCCACTCTGCTGCTCGCTGCTGCCCGCACACATGAGGAAGAGGAGGACGAGGAAAACAGGGGCAGCTGTGAGCAGGGGCATGATGTGTCCCTTCTGAACCCTCAGCTGGAGCTGATAAAACTACAACGTGGGACAGCCCTCTATTTTTATTCTGTCACACTGACCTCTTACCCATAACTGAGCGTATGATCTCTCTCTCTCTTTCTCTCTCTCTCTCTCTCAAACACACACAAGCACACACAGTGTCTTTCTGTCACACTGACCTCCGACCCTTAACTGAGCTCTGTGACACACGTACGATGTCTCTCTTTCACACACATACACACACTGTGACAAACACACACATAGACATGCACACTCACACACACACACACACGTGCACACATACACACACAATCTCTTTCTCTCACACACCCAGGTGTTTCCCAACCCAAGGTCACAGCATGACGCTTTCTGCTTTGAAGTGCTGAGGGACCCTGGCTTGGCACTGGAGGGCAGCGCATTAGCATGCAAGGTGCCGCTGCGTCTGTGACCCGACTGACTTCGGCACAAGCCCAGCTGTATAAATAGATAATGATTTAGTTAGTAGATTATGTAAGAGTCTCGGAATAGGGCCATCTACTAGGTAAAATAAACATGTGAAATGTAGATGCAAGTGACTGCAGTTACCTCCATTGCGAGGCTTGGATCCCTGCAGAGGTGCATGCATTGAAATGCCAGGTCCTCTCTCAGCTTCTACATCTTAATATTACAATCTATTCATATCATAAAAACATGTATATATTTGTGGAACTTAATTCAGAGGCAAGACTGTAGAGAGGTGTAGCTAAGTGTGATGCAAGTACAAGGACAGTAGGATAATTACTGTCATTATTGGTATTATAAACATAAGTCATGTGTCTGACCCCTAACTACCGCATTACTGTGGTACCCTTGTGCAAGATCGTTTGTCCCAGTGAAAACCCATCTGTGTCCACCGTTACAACAAAAAAATAAGAAAAATATACATTTCTTATGTGTTGGGACCCCCAATCTTTTTTATGAATATCATGAATACAGAGGACCATAATGAAACTCCACAATGTGTGAGAACGTAACAATTGGTAAGGATAAAAGTACTGTATGTTTTATATGGTCTGTGTTTATTTAAAAGATTTATGTCCAGCTTTTTTCAGGGCTAGAACAAGTGGTTTTGAATTAATAATGTAACACTGTGCTGTCTAATGCATTTGTGTAGAATGATGGAAATACAAAGTCTTTGTGCCTCTCCCTCTTGCATTTATGGCACACTGTTTCTGTATTTGTATTTTGACATGAGATTAATCATAGTAAAAGCATTAGCTTACATGTTCATACCGAAGTAATTTATATGTCAGTAAATATAGTTTTTTGCATTGTGTATGTTACTTTCGGTTTTGTGAAGGAGTTAAAATTGTTCAGTTTATGGTTTTCAGGGGCTGTTTTACAACAGTGTATAGTATGCATAGTTTAAAGAGAATAACATTATTCTAGAACCTTCTTAAACTACCCCTCACACATACGTACTTCTCATCAACTAGAAATGTTAAAAGCAACAGAGAATATTAAGTATACATACACGTACATGCAGTGTATTAACAAGACAGATAGTTGTAATGAAATCTTCATGTATACTAATCCATCACCATCCTCCCTACATTGATTGATTTGCAGTTTGTGTCAATGGCCTGACATGAGTTTGCAGATTGATGTATGTGTGCATGATGATCTCTATCAAAACAAGCATCTGGCTGCTCCAGGCAGTCATTATGGCTGATGGATGGAACTTTGATGTGTCATGGTAAGTGTTCGGTCAGGCGAGCTACAGCGATGAGCTGTGAGCATCGATCCATGAGGCTGAATAATTCAGTTGTGCTGGGGGATTCCTGTGTCCCACAACTTGCACAATATCACTCTATGGAACATCCTAAATAGGACTGATTCACCAAGGTGTATCTTGGTTCATAAAAATATGCTATAAGAACAGACTTTTGGTTTGGTTGGTTGTTCAGCATAGAGGATTGGTATCCTGGGGGCAGAGGAATGGTCTGTTACATACAAATAATTTCTCTGTCCTCTGGCTGGTAATAATTCTGAAGCTGGGCTCAGAGGGAGGCCACAATCTCGTCATGGAGCACATTAAGGGTTAACTGAGCAGCTCAATCTGCGTCAGGTCTCCCAGAAGAGAGGGGATATTCCTGACTTCCTGTTTCCTATGCAGGATGCATAATTGATTTGTTTCATACAGTGCAGTCATGGTGCTCTGACTCACTCTCTTTCTGTCTGTCCTTTTCTTTCTGCTCCTCTCTTTGTCTCTCTCTCTCTCTCTCTTACAATATAATGAATGGGTGATTCCTTGGCATTGGATAGAATGTACAGTTAAGAGGATATTTTGAGGCTTACTAGTTTGCCCCAATGTTGGTTTTGGACAGGGACCTCTCTTCAGTGTATGTGTGTTTATATATACATACATACACATATACACAGATACACTGAGGGGAACTGTCTTCTGGCCCTTTGGCTCAGAAATCACTGCAGTCTGAGTGGGAGGTGGATGTCCCTCACTGTGTGCTGTTTCCAGGCAGATGAGGAAACTCTGCCCCCTGCTGGCTAATGTCACTGTGTGAAGAAGCTTCAGCCCCACCCCATTTACCTTTAAGACGTAAAACTACACCCCCCTCAGGAGGGGCATGCTATAGACCAGGGGTACATTACGTTACTTTAGAAGTCCTTTTGTCTTTTACGCAAAATGTATCGAGAAAATGAGGAAGAGGTGCACGTAAAAAGGGAAGTACCAAATACAATGAGGGGTATGTAACTTCCTTGTTGCAATAAACATCATCGGTTCCATATGCTATTTAACTGGAATCCTTTCCCTCTTCAGAGCAAATGTGTTTTTTTGGTATAAAATGTTAGGAAGGAGACAAGTGAGCAGTGGCTTTCATCACAGACCCTACTGAAAACTCTTCTGCATGATACATCCATGCATCCTCTGCCAGAGGGGACAATTGGGAGATATCTTGCTTCCTTTGTATATCTCCTAGGAAACTGGGATAAGGTGGCCAACTGGTGGCGAATTACATTATATTACAGTATTTTTGTCATTTGGCAGATGTTCTTATCCACACCGACACACACAGTGCATCTAATACAGTGGCATGAAAAATTGCACAAACAGTACACCACAAACCACACATGAACAAGCATCAGTGTTAAACATAGTGCTGAGATCACACATGTGTGCCTAGATTGACATACAAGTGCAAAGCAATATGTACAACTTAAGGACTCATACTACACAAGTACAAGTAAACCTCCACATGTCCAATTACATAAAACTCTGAAATATACTTCTACATATACCTGCACATAAGGGAAACAAATGATCACACTGAGGTCAGGGGATTGAGGTGTAGTCCAAAGAGGTGGGTCTTCAGACTGTCAAGTCAAGTCAAGTCAGGTTTATTTATAAAGCACATTTAAAAACAACAGCAGCTGACCAAAGTGCTGTACAGGAAATAATAAATAAATAAATAAATAGACAAAAGACAACAAACAAAAGCAATAAGACCACAGCAATAAAATGAAAGAGGAAGCAAAAGCAAGTCTCATACTGAGTTAAAAGCCAAGAAATAAAAATAAGTTTTAAGACGCGTTTTACATGCAGAGGCAACACATTCCAGAGTTTAGGTGCTATAACTGCGAAGGCACGATCTCCCCTAAGCTTCAACCTTGATTTAGGAACAGGTAAAAGGGACTGGTTAGCGGACCTGAGTGATCTTGATGGGACGTGTGGTTGTAATAGGTCCGAAAGATAAGTTGGAGCAAGCCCATTTAACGATTTGAAAACTGTGACAAAAGATGGCCATTGTCTCAGCTGTTGTCAGTTATGGATCACCAGGTCATGGTGGGTGCAAGGGTGAAGATGGGATTCAGCACTTTTGGGATGTTGACCAGGAGTGGAAAAACTGTGGCGATAACACCATCTGTGGCTCCACTTTGCTTCAGGTGTGGCCCCTGCAATGAAACACCCATTACCAATGAGATTACTGATGTGACTGAAAATGTTACTGTGATATATGTAAAATTCTATTTCAGTGTGTGCAAATATACTATATTGTGAGAAGGTTATCCCTCTCATCTCACCAGAAGTGTAAAACCAGTGGAACAGCAACATATGTGCCCATATGCCCATTGCATTCCTCAACAGCTGATCCAGAGTCAGAATCAACCTTTTGCACTACATCGTTGAGGTGAGGTTTGGGGGCTGGGAAAAACAAACCTCTGTCATCACTGGCAGAATTGTGATTATTAGCTCTGCATTTAAATGATGTATCTATAAGTTAGACAAAACTACATCTCTGATTTCTTGCTTTAAGTTATTTTGCAAGTTATTATTTATGTAGTTTGGAGTTTAATATTGAAAATGCACCTTCAGATCATGTGCATCCAATTCTGTCGACAGAAAAAGACGCCTCCCCTTTAAAGATCTCGCGGTGACGGTCTGTAGGGTGAGCGGTCGGCGCAGGCGCATTGCTGCCATCTTTCTCCCGGTTGATACTCTCTTTACAGTTGCCCCCTCCCGGTTTCAGCAGCGTAGAGCAACTAGCTCTCCAAGTCTAATTCAAATAAAAACAGTTCCAGCTATATACAGCTACATATATCACAATATTTCACTCATGAGGCATGGCGGCTAATTTCGGAAAGATCCTGATCGGCATTTATGTGGAGATAAAACGAAGCGATGGTAAGTGCCATTGATTTTCTCATTCGGAGTTGTTTCAAGAGCTTTGTGTTGCTGTGGTGAGAGGCAACCGTTGACGCTGAGGCGCAGCTGCAGTGCCCCGGGAAGAGAAGCCCACATCCCCCGGCCTCCTGTCGCCGTCGTACTCTTATTTCGCATCACAAAACGAATTGAATTTACTCGGTAGCTTCCTAGCTGGGTAGTGTACTAACACTGCAGCATTGATCCGTGGAATAACGCTACGGTTCTTGGCTGAGTTTATGTAACGCCCTTATCTAGCTCGTCCTGAGCGCATCCCATTCTCACGTCATTCGGATTGGACAGTTTTCTAGCTAGCCACAAAATGTCTTGCATCCATGACTACAAGTGGCTAGTTAGCTCGTTACAAAGTTTGTCAGTTAGAATACCAGTGTTACATATGTTGCTATCATTCATTCAGCAAACGAATAGCGTATTTTCCTTGTTACAGTGAACTCATTCAGAATAGCTAGACTAGCTAGGTAGCTAGCCCATTGGCTATCAATCGCAGCGAAGGATATAACTTTCCAGGCTGCTTACATCGCAACATTTCTGATGCTATCCATGCATGGCAGTTCAGCTGATTTTTAGGTATTGTTGCAAACTCAAGATCGTATAAAATTTTTAACGATATTTGATGGTATTAATAAATACTGACGAGAAGGACACTTTTAGGCAATTGACGCTAAGCGTTATTGGCGCATGTGCAAGCCGGTTTAGAACGTGTGCCGAGATGGGCGCTCTCTATTTGGCAGGAGCTCACTAATGCTGAGAAAGCAGGAGATGGATTCTGTGCAGCGTTAGGGCGTGAGGCTCGGCGTTAGGCGATGAAGGGAACGTTTGAATGGCAAGACTGACCTACTTTGTAATGACGAACATGTGTACAGTTGCAAGCCGTTTCGACACGTTGCTTTTCCTCCATGAAAAACAAAAAAAACAAAAAGGCTTGTTAGCTACATAGAGGCCGTAACTTTCGCCGCATAAGGGGATTATTGGCTAACTACCTTCTGTTCCATTTGGTGTGTGTCCCCACTCTGTTGTGGTGTTAGATCGTGGAAAAGAATCCTTCTGTGTAGTATAACTATGATTCCATTGGCGAGTTTTTAGTCCATGTTAACATTTAATTGAATTCAGCGCATCGTTCTTACTTCGGTAGTCCAAATCAAAATGATGAACGTTGGGCACGGTCAGTTCACACCACACAACTTACAATCGTTGGACACCTCGGTATTGGACGTTCTTGTTATTAAGATGAGTTGAACACTGTAGATGCATTTATAATCCACACAGCGTGGTTATTTTCCAGTAACGTAGGGTTTCATTTAAACTTAAATGTCTCTGAAGGCACACTTTGATAGAAACTTAATATGTGCGTCGCAAAAAAAAAAAAAAGTAAATCCTTTTGTATTTAGCCCGATTAAAATAGCTTTTAAACACCAAGGAAAGCTTCCATGTGAGAAGGAGCGTTTAATTATGGCGAAAATAGTTGGCTTAACAGGGCTGTGTTCCTAACACTTTAAGATCGTGGACAAAAATGTTAATCAGGACGTGTTGTGAAAGGGTCAACAACTCCAAAACGGCGCGACAGGGTGTTTTGTTTTAACAATTGTATCTAATTCTTTAGTTGCCATCACTAAGCATGTTTTCAGACTCGCAGAACGATTTGTTTTAATAATGAAATCCTAGTCAGTGTGGTTGCAAGTAAGAAAGGCAACTGCCCTGTAATAAGCATGTTTATATGTATGCCACAAAGCAGTCCGTTGGGTGGTAACCTCACCAACTGAACTGTGATCAGGATGACCGTGGAGCCGAACACAAGGTCGCAAGGTCTCTCTGCCGCTGATCTCCGCTCAGTTAGAACGTGAGGCGAAAACTCCCGACTGTGATGCAACAGAGATCGTGATGACAGAATGCCTCCCACACAATACGCTGGAAGTAATAAAATATAGCTGTAGCTCAGTATCAGATCACATTTAAGACACAACCACAGGTGAGTCAACGGTGTTCTATTGAATTGTGCTAGTAGGCAAAAATGTTACAAATGTTTTCTTGTTTGCCCGTCCATACTGTTGGTTTAACTTACATTTGAACATGCCGATTTCGCACATGGTTGTTACACTTTATGATTCAATCAAAGAGCCGGCCCCTGCTGTACATTTATTGGAAATCCAGTGGAGTTTGTGGAAATATACCATGATTAAGTCCAGGGTTGGAGTTATTGCCTGTGTTTTTTTTTTTTTGGAAAAGACAGTTGGCTTTGGTGACACTTGGGGCAGTCTCTGTTTCATTGTCAAATAGCCTACTGATTTGCCCTGAACTGTTGCACTCGCATGCACTTGCACTTGCATGCTTGCGTGTGTGTGTGTGTTTGTGTGTGTGTGTATTTGTGTGAGAGCATTGTCTTCTCACAGGCACTCTCAGGTGTAGCAGGATGGTAACGCTATTGTGTTAGCTCAGGCTGCTGCAAACAGTGCCTATCTAGGTATACCTGCACCCCAGGCCAGTTTTTACAGGGTCAAAGGCTGACTGCACCCAGTCCTTAATAAAGCATGACAGAGTAGGTGTGGCGTGTTTGGTTTTTTTGTGAACTCTGTTTGTAGTGGTCCGTGTAGAAGGATTCTCCTAATGTTCCAGGTTGCCCATGGCTCAGCCACCGAACACACACCTGCTGGACCAAATGCTCCAATAAGAAGCTAACCAAGAGCCATAAGCCTTCTGCCAGGCCAAGTGCAAAGTGCTGCTGGCTGCTCACAGTAGCGTCATAAAACATAACACCTTTCTTTGCCACACAGCTTACCCCTATAAAGCACATTTGTACAAAACTGTCCTTAGTTTGTCATTCCACCACATGACAACAGACACACCTGTTTCCACTTGCCCTGCCTTGGTACCTGTGTACCTGAGTGGTGGGAGAGACAGGTACAGGCCATGGTGTACCTGCAGTGTATGGGTGCAGCTCACCAGCATTCTGTATCGTGTGGCCCCTGCATGATCAAACGACACTTATCATCAAAGGTGTCTCATGATGTTTCCAGACAGGAAGCTCGCTGACAGCCTCAGGTGCATGCAGACAACCCCGATCAGCAAAGGAGGCAGGGCTTTGGTGTGCACACCTCCTGCCCATGAGCAGAGAGGGGCAGGGCCGTTCTGTCTGTCAGCCAATCAGAGCAGAGGTTAGAAAATGAAGAAGAGTGTGGCCTGGTTCATATACATGAAGTATGACGCTAGACGTAAGTCATGCCAGCATTTTCGAGAGGAGCATCTCAGAGCACAGAGTCAGGACACAGGTATGTAGGTAGGGTTAATGTCACTGTAGTGGAACGTTAAGCCAATCAGCTCGAAGACCGGGCCCTGTGATAATTCATCATAGCGACAAACTGGGGAAGACATGAGGACAGTGGGACACATCTAACAGGACTCCACCAAGAGAGAGCACACATGCTGTGTTAAAAATACGTACACTCCATCATAAACACATCCTAATATGCACGGACGCGCGCACGCGCACACACACACACTCTTCTTACACACACATCTTCACATACACACATTCCCACACCATGTTATACTCACTCTTGTACTCTTTGATCACGTAGTGATTTGACTCCTTGTCCAAATAACATGAAGACCCCTGTGAACCTCAAGGACTGGAGCAACCTCTTCACACCTCTCCCTGACTTATTTAATGTGTTCATATGAAATCCCCCATTAGAGAGACTCATTTCACCTTGTAGGGATCATATGAGTCCCCTCCCCCCCTTATAGATACTTTTATTGTGTAGAGTTCTGTGAGGTCCTCCCCTGTTAGACTTAGTATGTATGAGATCCCCCCGTTTGAGAGGTCTGTGTCAGTCGGTTATGTGTAAGATCATACTTCCAGCTCTTATTTTAGTGTGTAGGGTGTGTATGCCATAATCGCTGTTGTTTTAGTGTCTAGGGTGCATTTGATGTTATACTTCCAGCTCTTTTTTAGTGTGTTGGGTGCGTGTGAGGTCACGGCTCTGGCTCTTGTTTTAGTGTGAAGGGTGCGTGTGAGATCATGCGTCTGCCCAGCTCTTGTTTCGGTGGGGAGGTTTCATGTGAGATGACCGTGAGGTGTTGTGTTGCAGGTCGGATACACCAGGCCATGGTCACATCTGTCAATGAGGAAAACGAGAGCGTCACCGTGGAATGGATCGAGAATGGAGACACCAAAGGGAAAGAGGTAACTCCGCCCACATCGCAGGGCCACAGCAGCCTCAGCCAATCAGGATCTGACCTGTAGGACAAAGCAACGTTGATTGCTCAGCCAGAGATGATGTGTTTATCGCAAAGATGTTGCTCTCCTCAGTGCTTCCCTGTCTTTGGTAAAGAGTTCCTGTGGAGGCTGTGCTCTGTTTCCTGTTCTGTCAGCAGTAAGGTGGTGGTGATGGTGGATGAGTGGCGGGTACAGAGACACTCCAGTGTACCGTTGGCCCTGTTAAAGGCCCTGCTCTGTTTTCCACATGCTGATAGTGTGCTTCATTTTACTGCACACACATAGGCTTAACTGGGGTTTTTTTTATCATATGAGAGATGAGTGCTGTATGCCTAGTATTGGAAACCGCAACTGACATAGCAGCAGTCTGTGATCTCAGACTGATATTAGAACGAGTCAGACAGGCTCTCATTGGAGCAAAGGGGCTTGGTTTTAAGAGTTACTAGTTGTGGCCATTTTCTGCATTACAATTTCAGAAATTTGGGGTGTGACTGAGCTCATTGTTGCGCATTATTTGCCAGTTTTTCTTTTACAGTATTTAAGGAGGTTGTTGTGTGTTCTGTGTTGTGTTTCATGCATCACACGTTTAACGCCACCCTTTCTGTGAGCAGATTGACTTGGAGAGCGTGTTCGCTCTGAACCCGGATCTGGCCCCCGACGAGGAGATCGCCGTCAGCCCCGAGACCCCTCCCCCACCTGCACAGAGCGCCGTAAAAGTCCTCAAGATCCCCAAGGTAGGTACCCCTGCCGAGGCGACCCTGACGCAGTGTCCCACGAATGGAAATTAGAGCGGGGCTGACATCACCGCCCACGCCGAGAGTTCTGGTTTCACCAGTTGGGCGTGCGCCCGGCTCGGTGCTGCTGTGTTTGTGACGGTGGAACAAAGCCCCAAGCCAGACATTCCACTCCCACCTGTTGCAAAACCTGGACCCACACCTTTCTCACCGCTCCACCCAACAGAGAGCAGGTGTCTGGTGGAAGCTAAGACTGCCCTGTACAGCGCCTTGAACTGAAATCACACTCACACACTGCGTAACGAAACATACAGTAGTGCTAATGGCATGTTTGGAGTTTAGACAGGAAACAATGCAGGTGAAACGAGCCGTGTGATACTAACACTGAGCAAGAGATGATGGAGAGGTCTGGTTTCAGTGTGGGAGACCTATACACACTGCAGATGGGTTCTGCCCTCACAGAGAGGACGTGTCCCATCAGTCCAGTGCAGCCACCCACCTAGCAGGCATAGATTGTTTTTTTCGTGTAGACGGTGTGTTTCTTAACCCTGTGGGGGGTGTGATTAGCCTGCACCAATCCACCTCATGCTGTGCTGTCCACAGGGCTGTCCTGCCTAGCAACACCCTGTCATATGCTTATTTACATGAGTGTATTGCCTACAGCAACATTCACTTAGGTCACTGCAACAGGTGTGAAGTCAGACTGAAGACCTACTTTTGTAGGTGTTTATTATACACAGCTTCAGCAGCCTGCAGAACGGGACACGCTGTTTGCTGTGTGAGCTGGGCTTTGTTGTTCAAGAATGTTTTTATATGAGCAGATATTCGGCACCTGTGGCAAAGGCAGTTCTTTCAGTGTGAAGCACACAGAGCAGACTATCTGGTCAATATATAGAAAAACTGGATGTACCACTACTGCTGCCTGACCCCTTTGTCCAATCAATAGTCAGTGTAGAGCAAAGCTTGACTTATGTTTACATCAGGACAGAAATAGTGAGTGAAAAGGCAGCCTCTCTGAGCCCATCACAGCTTATGGAAGTGTATCTGAATGTACTGACCCTGCATTTGAGGGTGTGGTTCTCCTTGAAGGTGAAAGTTATGGCAATAAAGGATATGAGCGCTGACATTTCATCTCCAGTGGCTGTAGTTAAAACCCACCCTAGCTGAGAGCCTTCCTCCTTTGACCTGCAAGAGTCTGGCTTTATATTAGCCTTCAGGAGAATGTATGTAGTGATATTTCAATTCACTTTTTACAGTTTTTGACTGAATTTCCTCCTCTCTTGCAGAACCGACGAACCATAGCGCCCCCTAAGAATGAAACCCCAGCCAGAGACAACAGAGGTATGCTTTCCAAGGCACTCTTTCAGAGACAGGTTCCTTTTCTGAGAATATTTTAACACATTGTCCTACAACTGCTGTAAAACTAAGGGAGAGACTAAATATGCAGTATATAAAAGTTAGTAATGTATAAAAGTAAGAAAGATTAAACAGTACATGCAATTTCAATAATGCTACTGTTTTCTTCCAGAAATGTGTGTGCAACAGTGCTGAAAAGGGTAATCAGTCATTCTTGCCCCTCAGTTCAGGGCTGAGATAGGCCCTGTTTTTACAGCAGAAGTAGACACTGGTGCTGTTGAATTTACTGCTGCATATTCAGATACAAGGCTTGAAATTTCTCCCTCTGACTTTGCAGTGCTGGGTCAGAGGTCTGCACTCTGCCAAAGCACAACACGTTACCTGCATGCTGCCTCGTGTGTGTTTCTTAAACACCCTTTGTATGTGAACACACCTTCATTTAACCCTCTCTGCATGAGGATTCTTACCCATCTTCCTCTAACATACTCCGCTTGAGGATTCTTGCTCATCTTCCTCTAACATGCTCTGAATAAGGATTGTTGCCCATGTTCCTTCAACATGCTCTCACCCCTGGTTGTATGTTCCTCTTTCACATTCTGACTGTTTGTATGTTCATCTTACATATTCTCACCCTCGGTTGTATGTTCCTCTTACATACCCTGGTTGTTTATGTGTTCTTCTTGCTCGCTTTAACTGGTTATATGTTCATCTGACACACTCTGACTGGCTCTGTGTTCCTTTTGTTCACTCTGATTGGTTGAGCATTCCTCTTATATGCTCTGACTGGTTGTATGTTCCTCTGTCACACTCTGATTGGTTGTGTGTTCATCTTACATACTCTCACCCTTGGGTGTATTTTCCTCATTCACATATCCTAATTGTTTATGTGTTTTTCTTGCTCGCTCTAACTGGTTGTTCCTCTGAGGCACTCTGACTGGCTCTTTGTTCCTTTTGCTCACTCTGGTTTGTTGCATGCTCCTATTACATGCTCTGACTGCTTGTATATTCTTCTGTCACGCTCTGATTGGTTGTATGTTCATTTTACATACTCTCACCCTTGGTTGTATGTTCTTCTGTCGCACTCTGACTGGTTGTGTGTTCCTCTTACATGCCCTGATTGTTTATAAACAATAGTCTTCTTGTTTGCTCTAACTGGTTGTGTGTTCCTCTGGTGCCCTCCGACTGGCTCTTTGTTCCTTTTGCTCACTCTTGATTGGTTGTATGTTCCTCTGACACACTCTGACTGGTTGTATGTTCCTCTTGCTCGCTCGGACTGGTCGTAAGTTCCTCTGACACGCTCTGACCCCGGTTCCGTGTGTCGTATAGCGGTCTCGGCTCGGGTGCGGCCCGGGCAGCAGCAGCAGCAGACGGAGCCGAGCGCGCCCGCCCCAGCGCAGACGCAGCAGCCAGCGCAGACACAGGCGCAGATGCAGGCACAGCAGCAGAATGGTAGTATCACAGACACGTCGTCGCCACAGCCAGCCAAAAAGGTGTCTCGACTCTCCTGTATGTATTCCCCGAGGGCTCAAACCGCCCTCCCGCCCGCCTGTCGGCCCGCCTGTACTCCTGAAATATTTTCAAAGCAGCAGGGTTTGTTTATGTTTTTGACTCTAACATCAACCCCGTCCAGCCACTTGGACTACAGAGACTCTCCTTCTCTGGGCCTTAGAGCAGGGCCTTGGCCACAGAGTGCATCAAACAGGGAACAATGAGACCGCTTCCCACAGCCCCCCACCCTCCCCCCCGGACCCAGTAACCCAGTCCCGAACTGGAGCTCCTCACCAGGAGACTAAGCAGATTACTCTCTGGCCCCTCTGCTTTGAACATATGCAGCCCAAACGGCCCAGCTTGGCCTGCCTAGCCCACTGGATCAGGGCTGCTTCTCTGTGCTCTCCCCTCTGCTGTTTCAGAAGCTTATGTTTGCTCTGGGTCTGATCGAGCATCTGTCTCCAAGCGGGTAAAGATGATTGGAGGGTTTCTTATTCTGACGGGAACTCTGGGTTACTCACATTCACTTCCTTCTCCCACTTTCGTAACCCACCCGAGGTGTTTGGGATTGTCCTGTCCAAAATGTAACGTCAGACATTTTGCTGTGAAAGTGTGAGGTTAATGTCGTAGCAGGAGCTAGCTGGGATTCCACAGAAGGAACAGGAGAGGATTAGCCCTGGGCTGCTTGCTTTGACGAGTGCATGCTCACAGAATTCCATGCCAGCGATGCTGCTTTCCTTCTTTGTTTAATGTGGGATTTTGTGATGTGTTTAGTTTGCCCAGCAGGCTTTGGCATGCGGCATCACGATTAGAGGCAGCTCAGCCCTAATTCATTTCTGTCTTAAAGCATGGCAGATTATTTGTTGTTATATGTTTACTTCACCTGTCCAAGCATCAGTTTAGCTGTGCATTTAGTCTACGACTCTCACAAGGAGATAGACAAAGAGCACATGACAACACAGAGCGATTTTGACGGTGGTGCTATGCCAAAAGCTGCCACAAGAGGGCTGCATACAGAATACAACATACTGAGGAGTCTCACCTCCATTAAAAACCCAAAATTTAAAAGAACCATGTATGTAGAGAGAGAGTGAGAACAAGAGAGGGAAAATAAATTGCTTGAGAAGAGGGCTGTGTGTTCCTGTCTGTGAGGTTGTTAAGGTTGCCTCCTCCCCCCCTCAGCACGGAGAAAATCCAATTGTGTGAAGGAGGTGGAGAAGCTTCAGGAGAAGAGAGAGAGGAGGCGACTCCAGCAGCAGGAGCTGAGGGAGAAGAGAGCACAGGTAAGACAGTGGCCCTGCCCGTACCTGCACACCTGGATCCAGTCAAGCCCCACTCCATTGGTCCAGCTCTCGGTTTGGATGTATAAATTGTGTAGCCTTATTGCTATTCATGAAAATGATAATTGTTTTTATTTTGCAGGAGGTTGATACCACTATTCCTAACTACGAGATCATGTACATGATCAGGGACTTCCGCGCAAGCCTGGACTACCGGCCCCTCACCACTACTGATCTGGTGAGTGCAGGTGCTCTTGGCCATCAGAGCCGCTGCTAGATTATTATTAAATCGGTCTTAAATGTCTTTTTTTATTTGTTTGTGTGTTTATTCACATCAGATTGAAGAGCACAGGATATGTGTGTGTGTGAGGAAACGGCCACTGAACAAAAAAGGTAAAAACACCTTTACACCTGTATAGGTCAGATTCCACATGCCATACATTTTCATACACTGGTGCTTTCTACTGTTATCACAAAATTGCAACATGTTTTACACTACATTATACCGCCAAACTATTACAGCACATTACTCCAGGTTTAAGTATGCATTCCACTACATTTTACACAAGATTATAGTCACGGTTTTACCATCAGGCTGAGTAACAGAGCAGGGTGCAAGTCACACTGTGTTTCCTGGAGATTCAGGGCTGTGTGGGTACACTCATCTGTATCTGTGTGTGTGTGTGTGTGTGTGTGTGTGTGTGTGTGTGTGTGTGTGTGTGTGTGTGTGTGTGTGTGTGTGTGTGTGTAAATGCATGTTACTGTAGTCTTCATCACTCTCTCCCTTTCTTTTTCTCTTTCTCTCCCCCTCTCCCTCTCCCTCTCTCCCTCTCCTGTTGACTCCTCAGAGCTGTCGGTGAAGGAGCTGGACGTCATCACCATCCCCAGTAAGGATGTGGTCATGGTCCACGAGCCCAAGCAGAAGGTGGATCTGACGCGCTACCTGGAGAACCAGACCTTCCGCTTCGATTACGCCTTCGATGACAGCACCACCAACGAGATGGTTTACAGGTGACCACCTCCCTTTCCACGGAGGAGCACTTTCGTTGACTGTTTCACTGGCTGATTTCCCTGGAGATTGCGATAGATGTCACTCTAGAAGGTGATGCGGTAATATCCTCTGGCCTGAAGAATGGTGTGTGTGTGCGAGTGCACGCACAGAGCATGTTTAGATATGTTTAAATTTTAGTGGGTGTGTTTCTGTTTATGCATGTCTTTAACATGTGTTTGCACATGTGTGTAGCTATTAATGTCAAGAAGTTGGTTTTAAACTGAGCTCATCAGTCAAGCCAGTAATCCACAAGTGCCATAACAGGCACCTCACAAACCAAATTCCACGCCTTTAAAGGTCATTGAAAAGAACTGGGCACAAAGCAGAAAGCACCTCCAAAGTAAATACAAGGAACTGATTTTTATGGTTATATTGGTGCATAAAAGCGTAAAATGTCTACAAAAATGAGATGGCCTGCAGTGGATTATTGGATCATTCTGAGGCCTTTTTGGCCATATTTGCTGAGGCTCGTGTATGACGTCTCACTGCTGCCCCCTGCAGGTTCACCGCCAGGCCGCTGGTGGAGACCATCTTTGAGAGGGGAATGGCCACCTGCTTTGCTTATGGACAGACAGGAAGTGGGAAAACGCACGTGAGTCGCTGACATGAGCGCCAGCATGCGCCTGATATTTCACTGCTGTCTTTATTATTAACCATGTCACCATATCCTCGGGACAGCAGCTGTGAGCTCAAAGGATTTCTTGTGCCTTGCAGACAATGGGGGGAGATTTCTCGGGGAAGAACCAGGACTGCTCCAAGGGGATCTACGCACTGGCTGGTGAGGGGCACTGATTACACTGAGACTCTGCATTTCTTCTTCCTCCCGCCATCTCCTTCCTCTCAACCCTCCCCCATCCTGTGTCTCTCTTTTTCTCTTTCCTTACCTCTCTTCTCCCTTGTCTTTCTCTCCTTCCTCTTCCTTCTTGTTCCATCTCCTTCTCTCTCCTCCCTCCCCTGTTTTAAATGCAGAAAGTCTTTATTGTCACAGTATTGGCAAAGTAATTAACACTGAAATCTAGTCAGTTTAGTACTAGAAATAACAAATTAACTAAGATTAGTAATAAATTAAATGAATCAAAGGTAATTTTATATATTGATTGTTGTCCTTTCTGCCTGGCAGCTCGGGATGTCTTCCTCATGCTGAAGAAGCCGAACTATAAGAAGCTGGATCTGCAGGTGTACGCCACCTTCTTTGAAATCTACAGTGGGAAGGCAAGTCAGGCCACACTTACATTTCCAAACACTGATCCAGTTTTCTCCACAGATTGAATATCACTCACACATTAGGCACCTAACATTAAGTGGGCTACAATACATTGGAAAACCCTTGGAAATGTCCCCCAGGTTGTTGTGGTCATGGCTTCGTAACCGTAACATGTGGTCGTTTACGGTCCCTCCAGGTGTTTGACCTGCTGAACCGTAAAGCCAAGCTCCGGGTTCTGGAGGACGGGAAGCAGCAGGTACAGGTGGTTGGGCTTCAGGAGAGAGAGGTCAAATGCACTGAGGACGTCCTCAAGCTCATCGAAGTTGGGAACAGCTGCAGGTACAGGATAGAATATATGTCCATAAAGAAGGCTTTTATAGGGATCTAAACAAGCATGACGATTAACCCTTTACTCTCTACTCAAGAATTTATTGTGTTTTGGATTCTGTCATCTAGTGACTGATGTATGGGAGTCTACTTGACTTCCCTTGTCTAGTCAGGTTGCACAAGTTAACTTGCGGTAGGGTTTGAATAGTGTTATGCACACACTCACTGGTTTGGGAGTGCTGTTAGCCTGGTCTGACACTGATGCTCATTCAGCTCGGATGGACACACTTCTGTTCTCCTGTGCTGGAAGTCACTGTGGATAAGAGCATCTGCTAAATGAATGTGATGCAATGTAATGCTCATCCCACGGAAGAAGTTCCATCTGCACCCGCAGTAAATCTAAAACCCGTGTCCCTCCCTCGGCAGGACGTCCGGCCAGACCTCAGCCAACGCCCATTCGTCCCGTAGCCACGCCGTCTTCCAGATCATTCTGCGGCGGAAGGGCAAGATGCACGGCAAGTTCTCGCTCATCGACCTGGCGGGAAACGAGCGTGGCGCCGACACGTCCAGCGCCGACCGTCAGACGCGCCTCGAGGGAGCCGAGATTAACAAGAGCCTGCTGGCACTCAAGGTCAGGGGTCAAAGGCGCCCCCCCGGGGTCACAGTGTTGCTCCTCTGAAAAATGATAGGTCAGCAGTAATGCGGAATATTGTATGCACTGTAACTTCATTTTTTACTTTGCCTATTAGAGTGAAGTTGATGACGCAAATATTTTTAGTAGATAGCTAAATAAACAACCACAAGAATGGAATAATATTTCTAAGAATAATTATTAAGCTAAATCTGCTTAATTGCTTAATCTGCTTTCCTGTAAATTAAAACAGTGCGAGTATTTTAAAGAAAGGCTGAGCAGGGTGGGGAGAGCTTATGAAAAGTGTGACTCCTGTGTTGTTTGGACAGGAGTGCATTCGGGCCTTGGGTCGCAACAAACCGCACACCCCCTTCAGAGCCAGCAAGCTCACACAAGTCCTGAGGGACTCCTTCATCGGGGAGAACTCCAGGACCTGCATGGTATGGCCAGTTTTCATCTGAACAAATGAGCTGTTATTACTTTGTTTTAATCTCAGATCTCAGATAAATTTTTCCTCTAAGTTTTCTCTGGATTATTCTTGTTCTTGTTAAGTTTTTTTTCTTTCTTTCTTTCAGATCGCCACCATTTCTCCTGGCATGGCGTCGTGCGAGAACACGTTAAACACGCTGCGATACGCCAACAGGTACGTGTGCACACCTGCTGCTGTGGCTGTGATAATCACATGATCTGTGTCACATGACCAGCTGTAGCGCAGTGATTCTGGGCTCTGGCCCCACCGGCTCGCCATGCACGACTTGTTTGTTTGAGGCCCGGCTCTGAGGTGTGTGAGGCGTGATAGAGCTATTAATGAGAATAGAATCTGGATTTCACAACGCTTGAGCGTCACTGGCGTAAACCCTTTGTGAAAGAAATATGCTGCTGGAAGCATGTTTGTTTTGCTACAAAGATTGGTAGATATAGACTACACTGCAGGCCTTTTAACATGAAACGGTGGAGAACAGCCATACACTGCAGAATGGAAAAACATTTAATAATTTTCCCAGAGATGCAGAGTTTAGGAAAACCCCCACAGTGATGAGAGGGAAAATGACTCCAGACCTGAATGAGAGTTGTGTCCTTCCGTGAGTCTTTGTCTTGCACAGTCTTTGTAAGGAGGAAAGCAAAGATGTTCCTTAAACCCTTTCATCTGTGGTCCTCTGTACCAAATGCAAATCAGTGAGGCACATTTTTTAACTAAACTGAACACTGTAGAGGAACTAAAGACAGCATGACCTGTGAGTCCCCAGGGACAAGAATTGAGAAGCACAGCTATGGACAATGCTGTCCTGACAGTGGAGCCTTACAGGAATGGCAGAGTTGCGTTCAGCCCTGAACCCCAGGGGAAGTTTTCACATTCTTAGAATGTTACTCACGCTTCATTCACCGGATGTGGAATTTTGACATTTTGAAAGATTCTGTCAGCTTTGTGTTTTGTTGAATGGTTGTATGAGGAAACAGGGGCTTTCTTTGTGGTCCTCACTCTCCTGTTCTCTTCATGGACAAAAGAGGAAACTTCCTGGCCCTCGTCTGACCGGTCCTACCAGTTCTGTTCCTGTGTGACTGCCCCTCAGACGCCTGGGCCTGGCTGGTGGTTGCTTAAATCTCCAGGTTTTTTTTTTTTTTTTTTTTTTTTTTACATCACACTGAGTTACTTCTCTGGCAGCTGCAGGGTGTCAGAGGAGTGACATGTGTGATGCGCTTCTACCTTTGAGGAGGTTTTACCCGCGTAGCAGGTGTTGCCTGTGAGGAGGTTTTACGTGTGTAGCCGGTGTTGCTGGAGGCTAGGTGTGTGCCCTGCTCTGACCCTGTGCCCTCCCTCTCTCTGTCTCCCGCTCTCTCCCGCCCTCTCCAGAGTAAAGGAGTTTGGGATAAGTCCGTCGGACATCCCCTTCTCTCAGGCCGCGGGCAGCCGCTCTGACCTCTCCCCCACCTATGAGTACGACGCCTTTGCCACGTCTGTCCGCAGGTTTCGCTCCGCTTCACCTCGCACGCGGGGCACACGAAACGCTCCGCTTTGTTTGTGTCCCCTTTCCCTGGTCCTGGTCCTGGTGTCCCCTCCTCCCCGCCTGACTGGTGCTGTACTTGTGCAGTTTTCGGGGCCATCTTGCTCACGAGTGGATCCATGCGGCAGTCACCACACGCACGAGCGTTCCCATTGCTGCACTTGTGATTCTGCCTGCATCACCTCTCTTTTTATTTCCCTTGTTCCCGTTCTGTTTGCAAGCTTCTCGCGTGTGTCAGGCACAAGTGGTTCTGTTTCGTTTTGTTTTTAGATTTGAGTCATTTTGGTATGATGGGTGTGGGCTGATTCATTGTGGATTTGAGTGGAGATGTCTGAGCACACCATGCATCATGACTCATGCTAGTGAGCTGCAGCCCATGAATGCTACGCTATACTCGGAGCTCAGCCGCCCCCGGAGTGTAATCTCGCTGTGACACCTTGTCCTTTCTGCTGAGTAACTAATTTAAGCAAGTGGAAAAAAATGTTTAGGCTCTTGCCAAATACATCTTGTTAATCTCGGTGGTCACTGCTGTGTTGAAGAAGAGAAAATGCAATGCTTGCTTAAATGTGTTACACACGGTTTAGGACTGAGCACCATGGTGTTAAGATTGAACATCCCCTGTTCTGTTTATGGTCAAAGGGAAGACCCGGTGTCTGGTGTTTTTGCCATGGTCGCTCAAACCAATGCATGAAGGAATGTTACAGTGGTGAAAGTTTTGCGTCTTCTGACTGCAGAGTGAAGGAGCTGACTGTTGACCCCAATACGGCCGTCGAGGGGCGCCCCAACATCCACGCAGTCACCCAGCTGGACATCCTAGAGGCACAGTGGGGGGTGGGCAGCTCCCCCCAGAGGGACGACCTCAAGCTGCTCTGTGAACAGAACGTAAGAGACTGAGTGTGCGAGGCCGCGTGTGCGTGTGCGTGTATACACACGTTATATTCTGCATGCATGATGATTATGATGATCATGATGATGACGTGTGTGTCCCTGTACAGGAAGAAGAAGTGTCCCCTCAGCTCTTCACTTTCCACGAGGCGGTGTCCCAGCTGGTGGAGATGGAGGAGCAGGTTCTGGAGGACCACAGAGCCGTCTTCCAGGTGAGCCGCTCTCCTCCCCTCTACCGCAGTCTAGCACATGGGAGTTTCTGCATTTTCTTATAAAATGACTTTAACAACCATTTTGAAGAGTCTTACAATGTAACAAAGGTGGTGTACTGTAAAAGGAGGAGGTAGGAGAGAGGAGGTGTGGAGTAAGATGCAGAGGATAGGGGAGAGGAGGTTAGGAGTGAGGGGAGGAGGATAACGGCAGACTTGCGGTCACGTTGCAGGAGTCCATCCGATGGCTGGAGGATGAGAAGGCTCTGATGGAGATGACTGAGGAGGTGGATTACGATGTGGACTCATACGCCACTCAGCTGGAGCAGATCCTGGACCAGAAGATCGACATCCTGACGGAGCTCCGAGGTAACGGAACACCACCAGACCCAAGCTTTTACAGGCCTTTAGCTGTGGTTTTAATATCCAAGATGGACTGTAATGTTTCTTTCGTGCTGGACAGTTTACACATTGTGTTTTATATTGTGACAATTTTAACTGTAACTATAAGTGTAGAGTGGTGAGGTAAGGGTTAAGGACCTTTTAACTCAGAAGTTACAGGTTTGATTCCTAGGTGAAGATGCAGCAGTTAAACTTCTGTAGTGTAAATGAATGGTAGATGTAAATGTCAGCTCCCCACAAAAATGGAAGTACAGGTTGCAGGAATATGTGTGCAGTTTGGGTTGGATAGGTACAGCTCCCTCCTTGTTCTCCCTTCAACCCTCCCCTCTTCTCTGTCTCCTCACAGACAAAGTAAAAGCGTTCCGCTCAGCCCTTCAAGAAGAGGAGCAAGCCAGTCAGCAGATAAACCCGAAGCGGCCCCGCCCCCTTTGAGCGATGCCCCTCCCATGCCCCGCTCACCCACAGGACTGCCTGTGTCTGATGAAGGATTCATGAAGGATCGTGTCCATTAAACGCTCAATACCGTCTATTGTGTCAGAACTGGCTGTGAAAATCAAGCTGCGCAAAAACAGACCTGCCATCGCAGACGCCCCCCGCGCCAGCGTCACTCCAGCGCGCTCCTCATTCTGCACATGGGGCTCGTCCAAGGTGGTGACCGATACTCCCCACCCTGCCGTCCACTGAAACTAAAGAAGGGGTGGGGGGATTTGTGGATGGATCTTAGACGCGCCCCACCTTTTTTTAAATTCCTGACCTGTCGTTGAGAAGGAAAAATGATTTTGTCGCTCTGAACATTCTATTTATCAATTTGTTTTTTCTCTCATCCACTCCGAGACGTCTGTACAGCGAATGACTGTGGGCACTCTGCTTTCATGTTAACGTCCCCGTTGACTGCGGTTTGGGCAGTGCTGAGATGTATGCATGCACGTGCAGGCCTGCTGTGCTGTGTAGCCCACCACTCCGTACCAATGCTGCTAGCATTGTTAATACACACCGTTCCTTAGGGCCAGTCAGTCTTTCTGTTTTTCTCTGTCTACACACACACACACACACACACACAATCCCACTGAGCTGCACATGAACTGAAACAGTCTGAAAAAAGGTACGAAGCTTATCCTGCACACAGACTTGCCTCCTCTCATCTACTCGCGTTTCCACCACCTCTCTGTCCATAGTCTGCTTCGGTTCGGTGCCATATTGTGTTTAAGCAGCACTCTGAGTTTCTGTGCTACGTCGATGCATTCTCTTTTACTTTTAATACTGTAAAAAAAAAACTTTTTCACCCCATTTAACACTTTATTATGTAAAAAAAGCAAAAAACAAAAGCAAAAAAACAACGGTATTAACAAATGTATAGTAACATAGTATTGACTTCCTGTTTGCTGATGTCTCTTTTGGCGTGTGCACCAGATGTATTGCTGACTGAAAGAATAAAGTACAGCTCTTTGATTTGATACGGGCGTCGCCTGCTTCATGTGCAGTAGAGGTAAGGCACCACAGTACACCTGACAGGCTTGAAAGGAGAGGAACCTGTGGTATCAGTTTGTTACTGCTGTCTTGAAAAGCCCTGCTCACAAGCCCTCGGTTTAAATGCAAATGGCATTTGTGTGTATAGCACTACTACTAATCTGCATACATGCAAAGCCCTGTCCCCCTGATCTCCGCCCTGAGGCCCTGCTCTGTACTGGGTCCTGTGTTTGCATCCTCTGCCTCAGCTGCTCTCTTCTGTTTCAGCATACCTGATAATACTGTGCACCTGTGCATCAAAGAAAGACTAAAGTGTATCTGCACGGTGTAGTGTATCACTTTCAAAATTATTAGCTTGATTGGGTCATTAGGAAAAGACTGCAAAAATCAGCAGATTTGATCCAGGATTTGAGTGTGGTACTATATGTGTATGTACATCCCGTGTTGATTTTCCTATATGAAAAAGCAGGTGTGGTCATTCTGTGGAGTGATGGAAAGCTGAAGCTTCATGAACCATAGGAGGTGAGCGCCCCCATACTTGAGATCAGTGACACAGGTGTCATGCTTATTGTTGTTTACAGCAACAGGGGATTTCAGATGAGCAGTTGAGAGAAGGGTGCAGTGCAGCAATGCAGTTGTTGGGTTGATATGGAAGTTCATAAAGGATATGTTTGAAGGTTGTTTATTCATCCAAATATGTAATTTTTTTCTTGAAGATTGCATCTAGAAAACCTGGTTCATCACTGCCACCCAGTGTTCACTTGCGAGTAAGCATTTCAAATGCCTTGCATCATGAGTGTTGCAGCCTGACTTCATTGGCCTTTCCTGTATTGTCAGATTTTTCATTGTATATGTAATGATATAATTAACAAACTTCTACGTGCAGGCATTCACCTGGCTTTTTACCAGTTGTGTGAAGTATTTTGTTTTCAAACAGACCTCACATTTCATGCCCTTTGTGCAGTTGGTTCAATGATTTAGTCAGGAGACAAGTGTATTTAACTAGCCAGGTGTATTTCTTCACAAAAGGCAGTGACAGCCATTATGGAAGAATGTCAGCTTGCTGTTCCCTTATGTATAATTTGTGCAAAACTTTCACAGAGAGCGGAACAAGAGAGTTGACAAGGGCAACATTGTTAGTAATGGTTTCAAAATCCACTAAATTACCTGGGCAATTGGCAGGTTATGAATGTTATGGTGTTTGTTTTTTCTCTTTGTGGTTTGGGTTATGGGTTTTGTTTTCTTAACTCTTCACATGCTAGTCTAACTGCATGTGCCTCCAGCCCTCTCTGGCTTACTCAGACTGCTGCCACTCATCTTAACAGCAACCTACCTATCACACATCCTACCTCTCCATACTTCCAGCCATTGGCTTCCACCAAGCTTCACATTAAATTCAAAACTCTGGTGCTGCCCTACCAGGCAGTAAATGACACATCTCCCATTGCATCATAACTCCCAACACCCCTTGCTGGGGCACACATCTGAGTCAGGGTTCTTCTCAATTGTTTTCTCCTAAGTGGTGGAATGAGTTCTCCATTACACTGTCAGACCAGGGGAGTCTTTGGCCATAGTCTGCAACAGGCTGAAAGCCTGCCTCTTCAGACTGCTTCTTGGCTCCCTGAAAATTTGCCAATCCCTTGGCCTGGAGCTAACGCAGGTGTTCTTGATTACGACTGCACTTCGTGGCCACTGTTTATAGCACTTCTAATTCTGGCTGATTTTATGCCTTCTCGCTGTGACACCTGTGCATAGCAATTTATTGACTGCATTGTTACAGAGTGACACGGTTTGCTCTGGGTATATTACAGTCCATCACTCTTATACACAAAGTCGTCTGGGATAAGAGTGCGCTAAATGACCAAATGAAATGCACTTTATAACACAAGATTAAATAAATAAATATTGCACGTTAATTTTGGACAACGTATTTAGTACACACACTGAGAGGGACACACAAATCAATATGACAGTTTAGGATTTGTTTGTTCGTTTACAACGCCAGGGCCTGGGGTAACGTTAAGTTAAAAACATCCACCCAGTCAGAGGCACAAAAACCAGGAAGTCGCCAGGAAACAGCAGCCTGTTCACACAGCCCCCATCCATAAAGCCAGGGAGGAAATTATTTTTAAGGACTGCTATAGAATAGCAAGTTGCTCTCCACGTGCATTGGTGACTCATCTAGCCATTTGACGTAGGAATTTGCCTTTTTAAATGTAACGCGATTGTGCTTGTGTAACTTCGTCTTCCGCAAACTGCTGCTATTAGATGAGTGTAGAGGAGGTTAAACAAGGAGGCAGGTCGTTAATACACGTAGGTGACTGATGAAACCGTGATACAGAGAAAGGGGTGTCGCCGGATGCTCTCTTAAACCACCATTAAGCATTAATGTGGCTCAAAACATTGAGCAAGGGGGTATACTCTGGACATAATTGTTGGGGGATAGCGGACATTTCTTTTCATGGGGTATCGATCTACCAGCAAGCTTTTCAACAGTGAACCATGTCTAATGACTTTCAAACCCGTATCAGGTTGAATGTAAAAAATTAAAAAAAAATCTAAAAAAACTTATGCTAAATTCCTGAGTTACTAAAAGGGTTTTAAAAACACCTGTTTCCATGCCCTGTTTTGTGTAATGTGTCCGGCAGTAGATGCATGGTTTACTGAAGGCGCCGTCAGAACACCAATAGAACGGCCCCTTTTCCACTGAGCTTGTCGAGGTAACGCGGCGAAGCACTTTCACTAGCGTGGAATTCTTGTGAGACACCTTTCCAGTGTTGCGAGTGGAAAATGACGGTAACCTCAGTCCAGATACCGGTTCCCGAACCAGAACACTCCGGACTGAGCAAGTTCCTGTCGGCGGCATTTTATGCTCTCATTTCGTTTTTGATCATTATTGTCAACAAAACAATCCTGACGAACTACAGGTGAGATGCGCCGTTTGATGTTTGAATTTAACTCAACTTCCGCGTTCTGTCGAGTGACAGGTGGATAGCTAGCTGTGTTTCATCTACTCGTACTCTACTCAATAAATTCGGGTCTAAACATTTGTCCAGTGCGATGCGTTTTAGTTAGTGTCAGTATTACAGCGTTTATGTAAAGGAAGCAGGCTACTGCACACATTTTAACATTATTTCGCGATTTGCCTATAGGACCAACAAATTAGAAAAGATAGCCTATGTACACACTAATGGTAATGTAGTCTATTGATTTATGTTACTCTGCTGTGTGATACTATTCTATAGTTCACAATATAACCCAAATCTGTAGCCTCATTACCAGCTAGCTAGCTACAGTTTCCAACATTTTGAGTGGGTTACATACCAGTTACACCGACAAATTGACTGTCAGTAGCCAAACAACTTCACTTAAGTTTTAACGTTAACTACTCGAGTTTTACGGTCTTCATACTAGCATGAATTATTTCGCGGTAACACTAAGAATAATGACCGACTGTAAATATCGAATGTCATGTAAATAACAATAACGTTAGCAGTATGTTGTGTGCGAGCCGTCACGCCGGAAAACGTGCTTTCGTTCAGTTTCAAGAGCTCCCTTCTCAATAGCTGTAGCAAGTTAAATGAATTGGTTAGGCGTAGGCTACTCTTATTGTTGGAACGATGTTCTATAAATCAATGTGAAAGTGATCACAGTAAATAAGGGGCATCGTTCATTTCCGAGGTCATTTTTTTCTGGTACGATCATGATGTGACCAGCTCTATCCATGTAAAATATATCGTAATAGTTTTTTTTTTATATATAGGCCGATATCCAATTGTCGTTACCGGTTTTACCATGCAACGGGGTTTACATCAAGCTAATGTCTTTCAAATGGACTATAGTCCTTTTTTTACATCTTGATAGATATGTGAATATTAACCATGGATTTTAATATGTTCGTTTATGTCTAGGTTCCCGTCATACATGTTTCTTGGAGTTGGTCAGGTGAGATGTACCTGTATGCCTGTATTTCCAGAAAAAAAGTCTATGTTTAATGATCCATCGCCCCCACACATTCATTCTGCTAATGCTGAGCATGTCATCTGCCCCTTTCATAGATGGCCACCACAATCATTGTTCTTTATGCTGCTAAAATGAAGCAAACAATTCATTTCCAGGACTTTGACAGAAGTATACTTTACAAAGTAAGTATGTGTTTGTGTGTATGTGTGTGTTTGCAGCTGTGTCTGTTTAAACATGTCTCCCTGTTTGTGTCTGCGCTAGCTCATTTGATTGGAAATACTAAAAGATGGTTCTCTCTGGTTACTTTTTTTCTTCAGTTTGAAATCACATTCATTAAGAGTCACAATTTTTCATACAGATTTTTCCACTACCACTGTTCTACGTGGGAAACCACATTACTGGGCTAGCAAGCACAAAGAAGTTAAGGTATCCTGGGTTAATCATGCTGCAAACTTTCAGCACTGATACCATCCACACTGGCATCTGCAAACAAGTCAGGTTCTAATGACCCTCTCTGTTCCCTCGCAGTTTACCAATGTTTACGGTCCTTCGGAAATTCACAATAATAATGACCATGATAATGGAGTCAAAGATATTGAGGTATTTTTCCTGTCTTACTTGTTCCTCAGCATTTTGTCTGCACCTTGTCATATCTGTAACATTGAGGTTTGATTATGTGATTCCAGAAAAACTTTTCCGAGTCAAGTTGTATACAGCGTTTTTGCCATACTCCTGGGAGCACTGCTGGCTGCCAGGTATTGTCACCTGTCTGTCCCTGTTCGTCATGTGCTCATGTTTTGTAATGACCCGGAACAACTACAGCACAAAGCCCCACTGCCCAAATGCTCTTACATCTTCATACACTACACACAATAGTAGGATTCTTTTAGTGTGACTTTATTACCAGCCAGTGAGTCAATCTTTGCATGATAAGCCCATAGGGTTAGTGTTTATGGTTCATGTTCAGTGTATGCCAAGCTGTGTTATTTCTGACGTGTGCCAGTGTGATGTGATGAAGCACACTTGTTCTCCTACTTCCTAGTTCGGATTTGGCCTTCGACCTAGAGGCCTACACCTTCATTCTCCTGAACGATCTGTTCACGGCCGCCAGTGGGGTTTACACCAAAAAGAAACTGGGAAGCGAGGTAGGGATGGTAAACAGGAAAAGGGGAGAGGCCTCATGAACCCCCAAAAATGGGTAGAGTTATAATGTGAGTTATAGAGTTATAATGTCAGAGAGCAGCATATTTGAATTTGTGGTGTTTTAAAACAGAGAGCAAAGGCTTTTGATTGGGTAATACAGGTCAAGCCATCACAACTACCCATTTGCCCTCAGCCCTCCATCCCTGTATGAGTGACTTGGTAGTTTCATCCTGTCAATCATCTCCAATCACTCCTTCAAACAAATTTTAAATCATAAGATTCTGATAAAATAGAGAATTAATTAAAAAATATATATTTTCTTTCAAAGGAACTTGGAAAGTATGGACTGATGTTCTACAATGCCTGCATCGTCATACTCCCAACACTTATGGCAACCTCATATACGGATGATTTACAGAAGGTAAAATCATTTCTAGTATCCTGCAGATGATAGGGATGATGAGGATGATGATGATGCCAATGAGGATGCTGGTTGTGTGTGTTCTTCTGACAGGTCATTGCTTTTGAGCACTGGGTTACGTTCACATTCATTTTCTACTTCCTGATGTCCTGTGTCATGGGGTAAGGATAAACTGGTATAAAGCAGTGTGGTATACTAGTTAAGGAGCCTAGTTAAGGAGTTTCTAACCAGAAGGCCCATTTCCCAGCTGGAATGTTGCCATTTCACAATTACTCCAGATACTTATCCTTAATCAATGTAGGAAAAGTTCAAAGTCATACATACAGCCATACAGCTTTGGATAGGGGTGATTACTGAGGCAATAGATAACCTAATGTGATAGCCACTAAAGTCCAATCTCATGCTGGGTAAAAGTTCTCACCAGCTGCTTTCTGTTTCAGGTTTATCTTGATGTATTCCATTGTGCTGTGCAGCCATTACAACTCTGCTCTCACTACCACAGTAGTGGGTGCTGTAAAGGTATTTTTCCTGTTCTCATAACAGTCTACTTACAAAGGTCTGCTTCCTGTTCTTATAAAGCACAATGTCCTGCTCATGTAAAGGTCTGCTTCCTGTTCCTATGAACAGGGATAACTGTTTATTGTTCTGTGCAAACCCATTAATTACATAAGTGGCTCGATGATCAGGCTGTATAAGCAGTGCTCAGTGAGGATGAGGTCGTTTGTGGGACACATTTAGAAAAACACATTCTGCCCCTCCCACAGATACTAACACCAATCGGACTTCACCCTGTACTGGCTAGTGGGAAGGCTGTCATTCACACAAACACACACATCATTTTTTTTAAACTTCACATCATTTTTGAACAAAATGGATGTGTTTTAAAACAGTGTGTCACAGAAAATACGCTCACTCATGGAGGGTTCAATGGGTCATGAACTTGGACAGTTTGAGAAATCAGTTTAAGTTACCATGTGCCTGAAATCCCCAGATCTTCATGGTTTAGAAACACCTAGACCAGTGTTTCTCAATCCTACTCCTGGAGGCCCACTGTCCTGCATATCTTCTATCTATCTTTGCTCCGAACACACCTGATTAGTGTGATTAACATGCTCTTGATTAAATTAGGTGTGCTCAGCTAATCAAAAGTGCCACTGATGAGTTCAGTCAGGTAGGTAGAGCAGGGAAAGATGGAAAACGTGCAGAGCAGGGGGCCCCCCAGGAGCAGGACTGAGAATCAATGACTTAGACAATAAAGTGCATGGTTATCTCTAACCTTTTAATTTCATATTAAATACTTTTACAGGGGGAACATAGATAACTATTCCCTCACACGCATCCTTACAACACATCCAGCAAAGTGTCTTTCATCTATTAAACTCTTATTATTTTGCAACATCTAGAAAGTTCTACTCATAGTGAGAGCAAACACTTCTGAGTACTTCTCTTCTGCAGTTTTCACACAGTTCAGTACCACAGGTGAAAAGACAAGACATTTTGGTGTTCAAGCTTTCACCAGACTATAGGAGTTCCTCAAAAGCTGCCTTGCTAATAGTTAATTTTCTTTCCCCTCCAGAATGTAGCTGTGGCCTACATAGGCATGTTTGTGGGTGGAGACTATGTGTTCTCGTGGCTAAACTTTGTAGGATTAAACATCTGGTAAGTAGGACTGACTTATGTGGATAAGCCTTTGACTTTACCCTTATTCACATTTTGGAGTGAGTTTGCAGAAGAAAATATTGGAACAAAGGCCTTTACCCCTTTTCTGTGAACACAGCATATCAGGTGGACTTGTGTACTCCTATTTGGCATTCCGAAGCAGTCCAGCACATGACGACAGCACAAACAGGACACAGGAACAGCAGGGAGAACAAGTCACAAAGGAAGAAGTCAATTGCACAGAAAAACAGAAGACCATGTTGTGATACCTGCATGGAACAGCACCACCTGTCTGCAACAGCAGAATTGCATTTTTTGTTTCATGTGGTGTCTTACCTTTGGTACTGCCTGACAGTGCTCCAAATTGGATGCATACATTTTTTAAATTATGTATTTTTTCCTATTTTAAAAATGGTTTTTATTTTATGTTTGGATACTGTTTGTTAATAGGATTAATTATTTCTGTTCTCAGAATGGCCATGATTACCTTAATTGGTTAATGGAATGAGAATTGCATGAAGCTCCTTTACATGCTAGATGAGCCTGGAATGACTCAACACTAACAAGGGCCAAGTGTGGGAGGACACAACTGCACTAACCTAACATTTCAGAAAACTAGTGCCTTGTCGCTTGTCTCACCTGACCATGCAGCGCACCAGTGTAGATGTCTGTATACAGTATACCCTTAATCATAACGGTCACTTCTGCCAACCGCAATCAGGGTTAAAGACATTTATGGAAAGAGGTTGTGTAAATTAGCAAGGACAAAGTAGAGCAAGATCCTTTTTATAACTTAATCTTGGAGAGCTGCATACATGACCAATTATGTCAAAACATTTTCATCATAGTCTTCCAAAGTTCTTTGCTGAAATATTGGAAAACAAACTATTATGCATGTCCTGACAATAACTGGAAATGACAGTGATAGTCAAAGGAATGAATGATCATGGTCTACACATGAAGTGCTAACTACCGTCAATACTGCTATTTAGAGTTTGATGCTTTCTTCAAACCATCTTCACAGTGCAGACTTGCTGAACAGTAAAGTGTCCAGTCACTTGTGCTTATACCTGGGCTCTGATGAAGTTCAAAAGTCCTACTTGGTGATGGTAAGTGATAAACACTTATTATATGAAGTTTACTTGGGAGTAATGAAAGGACATAATAGAACATTTACTGTGCTTTCTCCCACACCACCAGTAGTGTAGAAGGTTTAGAAGGTGAAACCACCATTTCTGATTACAACCTGCTGACCATTAAATACAAGCAAATGAAAGATGCTTTCATCCATGATAACAGAAGACAAGAAATGTCACTCAGCAAAGTCATGATCGATAATGGTGTTTAATGGGAAATGGAGACCGGTAAGTACTGCCTGCTGAAAGCCCTGCTTTAACATTTATAATGCAACTTCTACAAAGCCAGTAAGAATAATTTTTTGCAGGGGCCACACAAAGACAAAAACCCAGTTAACATCTTTGAAAGGGTCATAAAATAGCACTGATAAAATGGTAAAAATCCAGACTTTTTTTTTAACATTGTAAATATTTGGAAAAATAGACGATGTAAAATATACCTTCTACAGCATTAGGAGATCATAAGATAATATACTTCAGTTATGTGGAGAACTTATTTGGTGTTTTGATTACTTTAAACAAATTCTCTTCCAGTTTCACATTTGATAAAATATTCCAAAACATCCCATGGCTAAAACGTGTGACAAAATATGAATACAAAATTTCAAATTGTACGCCCATAAGAGATTGGAAGTATCAGTGCTCAATACTTTTGATAGAAACTGACAAAAAAGGATGCAAATATGCCTATTACAATGAAAGCTCTGAATGAAACCGTAGCTTAACTAAACAAGAGCAGCCATTTCTCTACAAAGCTTTCAACATTCGACCACTTAGTGTTGCAAACAGAATATGGTAACCAAACAAAAAAAGGAAAAATCCCCAGCATGTTGACTTTGCAAGCCTAATCTGTCAGAGAGGAAGATGCAGCTGCCTGCATCTCCGTTTTAAAACGGAAGTTGCTGTTGAAAGGGAAGCGCAGGACACCTGTCCATGCAAGTGCTGTCAGAAACAGGGTACAAACCCTTTGCAGTCATTTATACCAGCTGATCACAAGCTAGACGTGGGAGACTGCAAAACTGACCTATGACCCCTGCAACAGCGTGTGCTGGCGATGTCATAAGGGAGAGCCAATGTGTACAAATGCTAGGGGAAGCGGTATTACGCAGTTGGTTCATAGTGGTTGGTAAAGCAGAAAAAGAAAGAAAAACTCCATTGCTTTCAATGTTCCCTCATCCTTTAAAACTGCTTTAAAACATTTTTTATCCTCACACCAAATTTCCAGGTCCTGGCAGGGTGTAGAGTCATATAAGGAACAGATCCAAAAACACAAAAAACAAGCACTCATTTCAAAGGGGATGGGATCAGAGGTTGGAAAAAAAACAACTTTGGATTGAACGGTTGGCGCAATGGCTGAAGTATGGAGGGACACTTAACGAGGCTGTAAAATGCGGTATCTTTGATCCACAATATCTACTGTGGCAGCGCCAGTCCTCTCAGGGTTTATTTTTTCCTATGTACTAAACTATGACAGAAACAAGACCTTTAGTTTAATAACTTTATGGACAAAGACAGAAAAAGTGATGAGTGATAAGAGCTGATTCTCAAATGAAGTAGCGCAAACAGAGAGCATGTTACAGACACAAAGCATTAGTTAATTAAGGTGCTCTGGAACGTAAAAACCTGATTATTATATAAAGACACAAGGCAGATTAAACTCAACTATTTTTTTCTTCAACAAGAATTATAAATCACTATGTTACTAAATTTACTACATTATAATACACATAAAAACCTATTTAAAGAACGAGAGTTTGAAGAGTCATAAATTAACATGCAGAAATATCAATATGCTATTAACAAGTAGTAGGTGGGTGTACGGCAGCCTAGGAGGACCAAAATGTCCACCAGGGCACAAAAATCCAGCAAGTGCTGCACGACAGCAGAGAGGGGCCCTGGACATGAGGATTAGGCTGAGTTGCTTCACCGCTGTGACATGGCCATTGTGCCCCGAGTGCTTGAGACATCTGCTCAAGGGCAGTTTACATTATATAACGTCAAAGCTGACCGGAATGCAAATAGACATGACCCTAAAATGTGGGAAGGCTGTGGGCATTTTTATTTCGGACTCAAGTTGCTTACTTTTTTGGAGCACTTGACCAAATTGTGACCGCAGTATTCTAAGTACCAACACCTGCTGGGTGGTCACCAAGACCACTAGTGAATCCACAAAAAGGACAACGAGCAGTTAAGAACATCAACTAATAGCTGACTTAGATTAGGCTTGCAGAAGCCCCTGACCCTCGCTAACTTTTCTTGTGTCTATATCCACCCTGTATCGCATGGTCCATCTGAGCCGAACCCCACATATATATTTTAAAACACACATACAGACGACACACTCCACTCTTTAAAACTCGTTACCAAAAAAGTGCAAAAACCAAAACACAACACTTAAAAAACCCTCTCCTCTCTTTGTGAGACAGGAAATGACATTCTTCATATAATGAACTCTACATTTGTAGCAGCCTAATAAAAAATGTAAGCGAAAATAAGGTGCTTTAGCTTGTGCGCCCCCTCCTGTCCCCCCAGCGGTGTGCTGGAGGGTGGGGGGGCGCGATGGGGTCAGGTGGGATGAGGGGGCAGAGTTAGGGAGACAGGTTGTTGGCGAGCTCGATGAGGGCCAGGGCACCGTGGAGACGGTCCCTCTGCTCCCTCCGCCGTGCCGCACCCCCGCTCTTCTCCTCCTCTGGCTCCTCCCCCTCCTCCTCGTCCGACTGGAGGAACTCCAGGGGGTCCTGCTGCTCCTGGTCTTCAGCCCCGCCCTTTCCCGGACTCTTCCCTTTGGGCGGGACAGAGCGCTGCTCCCTGGTCTGCCAGTACCTGGGGAGGACAGGCAGAGACAGGCTTACCACAATGGACTCACGCCTGGCACAGGTTCAAGTGAACACAAACAGCCTGTAAACAAGCATCAATAGGTACCAATAAGCTACACAGTAAAACTGCATGAACATTATGGGGGCAATGTTCTCTCAGGAACTTTTTTTCCTAATGAATATACAATTATAGCTCTCGTCTTAATCTTACACATTAACATACATATACCTCCAATTTTTGAGCTTCAAATTTAATTTCACATGTGGCACCACCATCTGCAGAAAATGGAACACACTTGATGTGTCACTCACTTGGCCAGCCACTCCGCCACTGCCTTGTTATCGGCAGTCTGGGACTTCCCCGGTCCCCCAGAAGGTTCCTCTCTCTTCAGCCGGGCATATGGATGCTTGGGGCAGTGCCTGTTGGCATGGGTGAACCTGCTACCGCAACCTGTCGGTGGGGTACACAGGCAAATGATCAGGCGAGAGAACACCACAGCTGTCCAGAGGCACACTCAACCATGGTGAAATTTAACTCATCTACAAAGTATTTTACAGTACAAAGTTCCAGTGCCGCTATGGGAATGGAGTGAAATGAAGCAGGCTGGTTCTACCTCTACAGCGGAAAAGGGGTAAAATGAACCAGCCTGGTTCCAGCCCTGTAGGGGGACAAGGGTGCTGGTGGTTGTAGTGTATTGGCTTTCCCCTCTCTCACCTTTTTCGGTGCAGACAAACGGTTTCTCGCCCGTATGCAGGCGCTGGTGGGTCTTCAGCTGGCCACTCTGAACAAAGGCTTTCCCACAGTCCGGGTAATCGCACAGGTAAGGCCTCTCACCTGGGAAACCAAAGTTGACACACGAGTGGGTAAAGTTATCATGTTACCTGTGTGTAGGTGTGGTTGAATGAGGTTGAAGTGATGTTACCTGTGCATGTATGTGTGGTTGTGATGTTACCTGTGTGTGTCCTCTTGTGGGCCTGCAGAGATTTCTCTCGTGGGAAAACTCGATTGCAGATGTTGCACCGGATTCGGCTGGACGAGTTCTCGCCCTCATTGATCAGCTCTCGGACAGTGTCGGCCCGGGGGCGGCCACGACGCATCCCATCCTAAAACACGAGACACGCACCTTTCAGCTTCTCTGTCCGACGCCCAAGAGCTTTAAAGCAATGATGCAAAAATGTGAATTCATGAACCCTATAATGGCTGGACCTATAATCAACTGTCAATCACTGACCTATATAAACTAGTCAAAAGACTTTGCTATCCATTAAAAAAATGGAAATCACTTAGTCACTAATAAAATGGTAACTCCACCCATTTTGTACACCATAAGCTTTGGGGCTTCAATACCTCACCGCTAATTCCAAGTTTCAAGTTCAACCTAGATTGTTAACACGTCTTTCTTACAGTAACTGTAATATCAGTGCCTAAAATAAAAGTGTTAATTGTAACCTCATAAATTTCAACTAGCAATTGCTACACTACACATAAAAAATCATAAAAAAAACTTGATTACGTTACGTGCAAAACCGTATTTTCCAAATCCATTAGATATCAGACATTTCTCTACAGCTACAGGCACATTCATTTTTCTTTTCGTGTGCAGAACATCGTTTACAAATAAATGTAATTTTTATTTTCACTGCTGCACTACTGAGAATGTTTGACTTTTTCTGTTTTAAAAAGCGTATTATCGCAGTATATATCTTAAGTTCATTGGGAAATACCGTCAGTATAAAAAAGTATGTCACACACACTGCGTTACACACAGTCATCCTTTTATTCATTGATGATAATGCGAACAAGGCTTTGATTTATTTTCAGGTCACGTTTTCCCATTAGCCCCGGCCGCGTGACCAGTTATGGTCAGACCGCAAAAAAAGATCCTTCTTCTAGAAAAAAAAGACGCTGACTTTTTGGCGCGCACCGCTGACGTCACTTGTATAACCAGCTGCTGCTACAGTAGGAAGTGGGGTTTAAAATCCATCATGTCACACCAAGAGCGCGGGCATTTTTTTTTTTTTCCTTTTCTTTTGTTACGGTTAATTCTATGAAAACATTGTCTCACTGCCATCAGTATATACGATAAATACATGTATGTACCCAAGATCGTTACAGTAACCGTACAGACCAGCAATCTAACAAACCTGCTAATCATCTCTAATAAACAAGAAAAATGATAACTAGGTAGTTTACATGCTACGTATCTGTCAGATAATAAATAAAACAAGCTTAAAGCAATCTTTCGTGCAACTGTGAGGGACATGGGGGGCATTATTAGCGAAAACCTTCATTTTATTCCTTATGTGTCACAACGCGATTAAAACTTAGACTACTAACTCTGCCCAGGCGTAAGTATCGTTATGTTTAGTTCAATAAATGTAACCAGTTATGTATTTCTGGAACAAAACATTCCATCGTTTCGAATAAGTCACATTCGTAATTTAAATATCTGCGCCTTTATCACTAACGTTCACCATTGTCAAGCGATTGTGTGTAGCTAACGTTGCTAGCTAGGAGGCCACACATGTCTCTGATCTATCACGTTCATTGTACCAGAAATGGCACACTGCGTCGTGTACCAATCCTGACACTGTTGTAAAATGAAAGTCAAAACACGATGTGTTCCTACCTTCATATGATCGGGGCTAGCCGCTAAGTCTCCTTCTCTGCCAGTGTTGCTCCCGGTAGGGGAGGCGGCTCCATTCACCGGTCCTGGACTAAGGGTGACATTGTGGGCGTTCTCGCCCCATCTCCAGGGATACACCATGAAGTCGCTAAAACCCGGGCTGGTCGGCATAACCGACTCAGTCATCCTCGGCTTGATCGGAGTAGTTTTGATAACGGACACCAAAACTCGTTTTGGGGAATCATTACAAAAAATGACTTGCGGCTGCTTGCTTTCGGCCATTGTTAAATCAAGACAAAAATGAAGAGCTAGAGTTATGTGGGTACAAAATATCCAAATAACTACCTAGCCAACTAGTTACCAGCTGATGAATAAGTTAGCTGCCAACTAGATAAGTACGGTAGCAAGCAAATCCCGTATCGCTTAACGTCTAGCTAGCAGGTTAGCTAGCTAACCAGACACTAGTATCCTCGCTACGATCACTTATTTCAAGCAAATAAGTGTAAAAGGTTGGAAAAACACCTCGAAATTACAAAGATTAGCTTGCTAATCGGGTGTAAAAATGTTCCGCATTTCCAGAAGTTAAAAAATCAAAAGCATCCACAATTTCTAGGCAAATATAAGGTACTAAACAGCTCCTAGGATGTAGCCTTCCACTCCGATCTCCTCAATCAGACAGCACACATAGTGCGCCAAACCCCCTAGAAGTTTTTCCCGCGTTACAATTCGCGCCTGGGCGTTTCACCGACAAATCAGTTGCGAGGATATTAAAGAACTCTTACATCATGCATGGGGAAGAACCTATTGCAAGAGCCAAACCACGAGGTAAACTTGGACTAAAGACACACAGTAACCAATGATCACATTCTCTCTGTTTCTTTCCACCCTCTACTCCCCGATTGGTCGGTAGTCCCTAGCCAATGAGTTTTAAACACTTCGAAGCGCGCCTCTCGGGATTGACGGCCACAAAAGCCAATGGTTACTACGTAAATGAAAGAAAGGCGTATTCTAAAGTATTTGGACCAATGGGCTGCTAGTTTTAATTCAGGCTGTGATTGGTAATTCAACGATCAAAGTCTCTCCCGCGCACACTGTAACGTCTGTTTATATTATTTTGGTAAATTTAAAGGGAAAGGGAGCGGTCAGTGAGCCAATGTTACGTAATCAAACCGCCCAAACCAAGCGATATTGAAACAAAGATTGCATTCATTTAAATCATGTCCGGTAGCCTAGTATTAGTCATAGTCATGCTTTGAAGGAAATTCGTCAGACTACAGATTACAAATTGTAAAGAGTCTATTTAAAATCACTTTATATGAAATACAGAATTTGTTAGATTGCATATTTTGTTTAGTTAAGTAATCACAATGTTATTTGTAACAATATACTGAAAAGTACAACAAAAATAGTTATGCGGACGTACAGATTACAGTGACAAACTATCACACAACAACCGAATATCTGCAGTTGGACTTTATTGTGTTGTATCACTTTCAGTTCATTTTGGTCTATCGGAACGACCTGAAAAGGTGCTAATCTCAAATGCAGAGCTCCGAGACACGTGGATTCCGACATTTGCCGCAGATGTAAGCACTCGTTACCAACACGACCAACTCCGAAAATAATCTAAATTAAAAACAGACACGTGCGCAGCGACAGAGAAAGGGGGAGACACATTGGTTCTAAAACCATAGAGTAGCCTAGGTCTTGACGCCCTTCACATGCAGCATTGTATTCTAATGTTCATTTAGCATTAAGAGCTTCGGTAGCTACTGCAGTGAAACGTTCCATGAAGCCTGTCCAACACTCTCGGACCATGGTCACGTGGTCACGTCACAGTCTCGCTTCACGGACTCGCGGACTTCCTGGTCTTTGATCATGGACGATGTTCCTCTATTGCGGTCCTGTTCTAGTGTTATGGGCAGAACAGAGGAACTCGAATTACAGGCAGAAAGTTGGCCGACGTTCGCATTCATTTCAAAGGTAGCCTACTAGAAAAATAGTTTTAAAGCAACTAATTGTGTTCATGATTGAAAACGATTATTTCTAAACATTTCAATGAAGATTTTGCAAAAAATACAGCACGACTTAAAAGACGCAAGTACAAAGTGCATCTAATAAAGTGTCATGTAAAGGCATAGAAACCGGAGACTAATAACTATATTTGTCAGTGCAGTGGGATCACAAGTGCATCTATGCGTAAAACCACAGCGCAGTAACCATACTTCTGCAACTCACAAACCAACTACTCATAAATGCTAACTTAAATATATCCTCCATCTTTATTATGTTACACTTGAGTGCTGCATTTGACCATTCCATTAATTCAGTGGTGGAGATGCTGTATTGGTTTTCCTGGCACTGTACCTGTCTAGATTAGCTCCTACCTCTCATTCATGAAAATCTGAGAGCACAGTTGTACCTCTGTGAACTCCTTTCTGTGGAGTTCCTCAGGGAGACATTTTAGGCCCCATTTTGTTTTTTATTTATATGATTTCCCTGGGAGACATCATCTGTAGACATGAGATCTTCTTTCATGGTTATGTGGATGACAGCATAGTTATTCCTTTCAGTTGACACAGATTGCACAATTATATCTTGGACATTAACATCTGAATATCAAAAATCCTTCAGCTAAACTAATTCTTTTATGACAGGCTCCAGCCTACATACTAAAATTCTTCAGTTAAACTCACAGCCTCTCATCTTCTGACCATGAAGTCTGATGAGAGAAACTTAGGGATAATTTCTTCAAATTCCCTGAAAATATAAACAAAGTATCACTGACTTTTTATTAATAATCTGAGAAACAGCCCAAATTATGTCCATTCCATCCTCCAAAAATACTGATATTGTGATCCATGCTTTTATCTTGCCAAGACTGGATTACTGCAGGGCCATTTTCTCCTGCCTAAATGCACAGACATTGTCCTGTCTTTAGGTTATTCAGAATGCAACTGCCGGACTTTTAACCATTACATTATACAACATTTCATTCATTTAGCAGATGCTTTTATCCAGGTCAACTTCCAGGGCAAGAGAACAGAAGTGCATCCACCCAAGTCATGTGATCAGCAGTGCTGGACCTGATTAACAACACTCCCAGACCAGCAAGGGCATGCACAACACCATTCAAGCATCAACACAAGTGAATATATGATAATCTGAAACTAAGACAACTTAGAAACAGTGAATCACATAATATCCATAACTCATGACAATAATACAAGTAGATAAGAAGCAAGTAATAAACATAGTACAAGCAACAGGTGCTATAGGTAGATGTGGAAGGGGAATGGATATGCAGTCTGAAGAGGTGGGTCTTCAGTCTGTGTAGGAAAATGACCATCAATTCTGTCCTGATCACTGTGTGATATTCATTGCACCACTGGGGGCCAGTACAGACAGGCATCATGGCTTTGAGGAGTGACTCCATTGGGAAGGGACAGTGAGTTGCCATACGGTTGAGGAGCAGGTGTGAGGATTGATTGGATATATTATAATGGGGCTGTCCCATTCACTGTCCTGTATGCCAGCACTGAGGTTTTGAAGTTGGTTAAAAAAAAGTCCAGAACTGAGTGCTAAACTCGTCTGTTCAATATTGATTAAAGCGATATGTGAATTTTTATCATAGTCGCTAATTTATACATGTAGAGATACCATTCTCAACGCTTGAAGCTGAGCATACCAAGACAGGAAACCACTATGAAAAGACTAAATTTACTTCATTAATTTACAGCTATTGGTAAAATCCACAACAGTGACAGCTGTAAACTAAACAAAATATATTCATGCCGCCAGCTGGTGGATATATTTCCTGTTGCTAACTGGAAATAAGGACATTGATGGATAATGTTTAAACGTAGTGGAGCCTAGGACATAAAATGCTATAACCAAAACAAACTGTAGTTTAAAAGACTGTTGGGTAATTTATTTCTTTTTGAATATACTGTTATGATGTATATATACAACTGCATAATACAATTTTTACTGTGCTACATCTAATGCATTGAAATTATGTCTCTAATATGACATTCTCTATATTAGCTGTTGCCTTTTTTTCTTGATTTTGAAACTTTTGTTTTTCAAAATAACGTTGATATGAAGAGATTACAACTATGTTGAGCACATCTGCAATGTCTCAAACATAAAGGAAATAGGCCCCAGCACAAACAAACATACACAAATGTAATGAAGATGACTTTTTCCTTGTGAAGTATAAATATGTTCAATATTTAATAAATCGGATATCAGATTCACTGTGTATTACACTTCTTCAACGTTTATATGAGCAGCATCACACCCGTAAGTGCTTCCGTTTGTAGAAAAAGTACAATCGAGATAGACTTTCAACACACTTCTCCTTTAAGGACTCCTGAATAATAAAATAGTACGTGGGCGGGGAATGTTTAGCTGTATAAATTCAAACCACATCACGCGCTACGGAGATCACAGCGGTGCAGATGTCAACATCAGTGTCACTGAGGGGTGAGAGGGAGCGAAGCTAGCTGATTTGATCAACTCGGCTGGCACAAAACTGTCAAAATGTCTTCCCCAGCGACAGTCAGGTCCTAAAGGAGAGCCGCAGTTTACGGGACAGAGGGTTTTGAATGACCAGTTTCACATTACTGGCTGTCTGGTTATGAATAACGTTATTGATTGGCAGCCTTATCTCAACCGCCATGCAGCAGGACACATTCGGTTGTTCGGTGAAGAACCGCTTCGACCAGCTTTTGGACGATGAGGCTGACCCCTTTGACATACTCCGAGAGGTCGAGCTGGAAAAACAGAAGAAGAAAAAGAAAGAGGAGCTCAAGAAGGCCAAGGAGGGGAAACATGGAAAGAAGGAGTCCCAGAAAGATAGAAAGATCCCTCAATTTGTCGATGGAGGTGTCGGTCAGATGAGAAATTCTACGGGTAAAAGAAATTTGGCTTTTTATAAATTCTTGTTTAGCATGTGAGACCGTGATGAAAAGGTGGCTATTTTGTCGTCTAAGAAACAATTAGCTAGCAGGCTAGATATCCCTCTTATTTTACATCAATTTTGCCCAAACTTCCCAAACAACTGTATCACTATGCTGGCCCCTTATCCAAAAGTATTTGACGCAAAGACAGACCCATGATTCAAAGATGTAATTGCATTGGTACGTTGAACATTAGATTGTATAAAGGTATTTTGGGTGGAGCGTTTGACCTGTCATGTCATTAGCTAACTTACCTAGCCAGCAAGCCACCGGACATATGCTGACTCATATAGCTAGCTAGCTGACTAGCTCTAAATGGGATACATTTAGCTAGCTAGCTTATTCAGACAGCTGCTGTGGCTGGGAAACGTTAACGTTTTATGCCCAGAAACGCTCCCTATAACGCTCAGTTTGCAAGTTGCCTGATTGTCTTACTTGATATCAAATTGGGACATTTCTGCTTCAGGGTCTTTCCAGAAAGTATCTCGTGCATGTAGGTTAAATAACTACCATCGACGAGGGTAGACTTCCATCCAAGGTTTGTTGCAGTGACAAACATCTAACAACCGTTTATTTCACATTTGCCAGTTTTTGCAGCGGAAATTTCTACTCTGCGGTGTTGGGCTGTGTCAGCACCGCTGCACCTACCCGGTGGCGTGATCCAGAGCAGCAATGGCAACCCGCAGGAGTGCTGGCTAGTTGGCTAGTGCTAGCAGAACGGGTGGGGACCCGAGCGAGTAGCCACAACGTTAATTTAGCTAGTTTAGGTTTCAATACATTCCACTGATTATAGGGTGACAGTGCTGCATGTCTGCCTAGTGGTCATTGATGCAAAACTTGTGAGCAGCGTTCAGAAACTTACAGCAAGGTTGCAGGGCTTCAAGTTGCAATGAGAACATCTCTCGCCAACAATTCACGCTTAATGTATTTTGTGAATGCGCAAACTGTTGTGGAACAAGGTGTTTAATGTCGTCCCAAAGTTAAGCCCCCACCCCCACCAATCCCCCTTTGACAAGTGTGATGACCACAAGGTATCTGTTATTTTTGTTCTCTCAGATTTTGAAGTGTTTTTAAAGGTTAGCGTCCAGTCACCTCTCCTGTGTGCCAGGGCGTAGGCGTTTCTCTCGCGGCGGCCACGTGCAGAATGAGAACAGGGCATCGGTGGAGACCGACAGAGACCAGAGGCGCGTTGTGTTCCAAGAGCGAAGGCCCAACCAGATGGAAGCCCCTCACGAAACCTCAGTGGAGGTGTAAGTCACTGGAAGTCTTCTCCGCAGCCTTGTGTGCTGCATAGGAGGAGCTAAAAACTATAAGTTGCTTCAGAGGCCTTGAGACAGGTGTGTGACTTCCACACCCATTGAATCTTGTAATGTAGTCAAACAACACCCCAAAAAAGAGGTTGATGCAAATAGATGTGGTTTGGTTTGTTTGGTACTGTGTGTAAACTCTTCAGTGATGTAATCACACCTGGATGTCAATTATATCAGTCAAACTTGCTCCTGAAACTGAACTCTGCCTTTGATTTACATACACCAAGAGTCTGTGCTGTATGAAAGCAAAGGCATACAGGTGAAATTAGAAATTACCATCTTAAAATGTGGTCACCTGAAGTGACATTTTTTGCCTTTTTCAGCCCCCTGCCTTGTTGGTTGTGAAATGCTTTCAGAACGCTGGGTGGCTTGCAGAGATCGACACAACACAGTTATACTTTGGTCCATTTCCACTGCAGTTACTTGGTGAAAGCACCGAATAACACAGTGTTAAAATAAAAGCATTACCCATCATAGATTAATACTCGCAAGATAACCTCCACTGCAGGTAAACAGCTGGCAAACCCAGCAAAATTGAAAAGTTGCACTGTGAAATCACAGGAACTCTGGTTGACATGTAGCAGCAAGTGTGCTAAGCAAAGACACTTGAATTGTTAGCAAATTAATTCAAATGTTTGATTATGTTCCCCTTGTCTGGAATGAAACAAACATTAAAAAAATTGGTTTTAGATTGTTTGTTTGTATGAAGTTAGTTGCAAGTGAACTAGGCCAGGTCTTTTTCACTGTTGTCAATGGAGAGGGAAAAGTCAGACTCACCTGTATTCATCCCCCTCCCAAGATCATCTGCTCCGTGGTGGGACAGGGGCAGCAGGGGTCGCGGCTGGAGCAGAGGAGTCAGGGATGGATACCCCAGGAATGTGGACGGCTTTGACCAGAGGACCAAGAGGGAATTTGACTCTCGTGACGAACCGTAAGGGCTTTTCTAATATTTTCAAATTAAAAAGCTGTGTGGACTTTCATAATCGACCACGTTGTTATAGAGTGATGTGTGCACTGGTCAAAATCCATAATGTGCATGTCAGAAACATAAGGTTTGAAGGAACCTGGAAATGCTATGGCGACCTGTGTGGATGGGCAAGTGAGTGTTTGTTTTCCTGGATTTTGGCAGACTTGGGGGGCAGGGCGGGGGGTGTACCAGGAACCAGAGGGCCAGGGAACTGGGGTTCTGTGTTAGACCCGATGAGACTGTGTTCTAATTATAAAAAAGGCTTTTGCTGTGTCAATGTGTTCAGCTTTGAGGAATCGTTAGCTTATGATGTTCAGGGCTATTGCTGGCAGCTTGTTGTGGTTGGTGTTCATCGAAATGTGACTTGCTCAGCCTCAGTTAATTTAAGATTATTTACTTGGGCTTTTCTCAAATGAAATTGGAGAATATGAGGATTTGGATTCAAAATACCAGAGCCTGCTTGAAGAGAAAATCATATTCATGAATAATGAAGTTGTCTTGATTTGAGCTCCATTTTGCTGGGAGCAGTGGATGTCTTTCTGTTAGAGGGTAGTTGGTTTTCTTCTGTGTGTTTGTCCTGTCCATGTGAGTGGATCAGAGGTTTCAGCCTCTGGCAGCTGTATGATTGTCTGGTGAAATGAACTTTGCTGGTTCATTCTGAGAGTAATGGTTGTCATGTTTTTTGTTGCTGCAGGGAATTGGCGACCAGGACAAATGAGATGTGTGGGGATGCCACAGAGAGCCAGGAAGTGGTGGAGATGGACAGCCAGACCCGGTGAGTTTGGTGGAGACGAGCAGCACTGAAACTGTGTGTGTGTGTGTGTGTGTGTGTGTGTGTGTGTGTGTGTGTGTGTGTGTGTGTGTATATAACATATTCATTCATATTAATGTTAATTCTGGAAATTCTCTGAAAAACCAACCAGAAAACCAATTATAGATGTTATTTAAAGAATAATTTTAGAATATAGGTGATTTGCGTTACAGTTGAGTTATATTCTAGAAGTGGGGGTTGCCAGTCTTTGTCTTCTCCCTGGAATGCTGATTTGTCATTAATGGACTTACCATGGGGAGTTTTTGCCCTGACTGAAAGTTGAGATATGTTGTTGTTTAGGCAAATGTGTGGCTTTTTTGTTCAGTGTTGGACCAGCGTTAAACAGCACTACTAAATGGGGAAAATACAGCACTTCAGCTGGAGCTGTTTAAGGCTGTTTGAGTGATTACCGCTATATATATGGTTAACCAAACTCGTTCCAAATGGATTAGATTTGTACATGAAACAGCTTAATTATGCGGAATACTGTGTTGAACCCCGTTCTGTTTGAGTGGAATTCAGTGAATGGAAAGCTTGAATGGGCATGCTTGAACAGCAGGTGTCAGTTTGAAAACCTCATTGATGTGTTGTGAATGCTGTGCCATTCTGACTCTGTGTAAGCCTTTATGTGCATATGCTTGTTTGGATGTTCAGCGTTGGCAGCATATTGATCTGAGGCTTGTTTAACAGATATCAGCTGTCATGTCTGTCCATGTCCTTGCTCTCGTCTTGTTTCCACACACTGATTATGAAAAAAAAACTGCCTCGCGTTCTGGTTGGTTTTCAGTTCCATTTTTATTTATGTGGGATTTGTGTGAGAAAGCTTAACAGACAATTGCATCAAAAGCCATCAAGTTGTTTGATGCAGTGCTTTAAACAGAATTTTTCTCTAAAAGCATTTTGCTGATCACATTTCATACAAACAGTTCAAGTAATCATGGACATGACCCAAAGGGTGACCTTAAAGGGTGAGATGTCCTGGTTGACAAACCTCGTTACACACAAGAGTAATAATAAGGTAATACAGCTGGTTGCATCAGCAGCCATCAGAGTGGCAAATTGACAGGTTAGATCAGCTTGAGCTGATGGAATAAGCTTGCTCTGAAAACTGGCTTAATGTGACATTTGGACCCAGACATTTAACATGCGACTGAATGACCTGAGCCAGACACATGAGCAGTGTTCAGTGCCGCTATGAGTCATGTGGCAAAGTGGAAAATCCCCCAAAAAACCGTGAGCACTGAAAGGCAGGTTGTGACAGAGCGTCAGAGGAGGCGGACGGGGAGGAGGTCCAGAACGTTGCCGTGGAGATGTCGCTGGACGAGTGGAAGGCCCTGCAGGAGCAGAACCGACCGAAGCAGGAGCTGAACCTGCGGAAGGCGGACACCCGGGTGCCGTCCAAGGCGGTGGTCATCCACAAGTCCAAGCACCTGCAGGTGAGGCTCTGCCCGGAGTACCAACACACAGGGCGGGACTGGCTGAGCTGGCGTTAGTCAGAGGAAGAGGCTTCATGATATCCTTGTACTTTCAGTGATGCACTCTATCAGTAGTCTTGCCAGCTCGTCAATATGTCATTGCAACAGACTAACCAGCCTTTGGGACCTTTTAATTAGTTGTGTAATAAGTAATAATTGTAATAATAATGTGTAGTTACCGCTGACGCATTTTGGGCGTTTCTGTCACTCAGGCCCAGAGAGAGGTGCTGATTGAGGAGGACGAGGAAGCCCATTTCTTCCGCAGACCTGCCAATGACATCACCACCAAGTTGGTCTTCAATTTCGGCAATCTTCCTCGCCCCAGCCGGGGGGGCAGGGGCGGGCGCGGGGGGCGAGGGCGTGGTGGGGCTGCTGGCCAAACCGAGAGAGCACCAGCACCGACTGAAGTGGTACGTCTCTCATCCATATTCTTCGTGATTAGAATGTGTGCTGCTGCAGCAAGATTTAAACAAAGCTCCTCGAATGACGTAGAAGGGATAGTGTTTGTGGCTCACTTGGTTTCTCATGCCCTGATGGATTGGGGCAGAAGTGGAGCATAGTGCAGGAGCAGGACTCGTAACCAAACGGTTGCCGGTTCGATTCACAGATGGGAGACACTGCTGCTGTACCCTTGTGCAAGGTACTTAACCCAGAAGTGCCTCAGTAAATATCCAGCTGTATAAATGGGTAAAATTTTAACCTATTTAAATCACTCTGGATAAGAGCTAAATGGCAATAATGTAATATAATGCAATGGATTTATCTGCTCCTGCTGTTATGATGCTTTACCACTAGAGGGCGAGAACACCAGAGCACAGCCACTGCCAGTGTTAATGGTACTGGTTCAGTAGCTGGTTTATAGAGGGCGTGATCCACAGTGATGTGGGTCATCATCCTACTGCTAGCTTTCTGTGTCAGTTGTTGACCTCCATGGGAGTGTCAGCAGTTTGCTAAATGGAAAGTGTGTGTGTGTTTTCATGGTAGATCACATTTCTGCTAGTGCCACAAAAAAGCTGGGGGTGGGTTCATGCACTCACTTCCTTCCTCTGTGTGTGTGTGTCTCCAGGTCCAGGTTTTGGCGCCAAACCCAGACGACCTGGAGGACTTCCCTGCTCTGGCCTGAGGGCCCGGAGAGGCCGGCTGAGGCTGATGTTCAATACACTCCACCTGACAATACGCCTCCTGCTGCTGTGTTCTGTGTGGTTGCACTCATGATTTAAGCTTTTTTTTTGTCCATAGCCCCAAAGGACTGTGTATATATATATTTTTCCAATAGTTAATTTATGCTTTCTGAATAGTTTGAATGGAAGATCTTTGACTAGAAAGAGAGAGGTGAACATTTATTGTGGAGAATGGTCAAAATAAATGCACTGTTGAATGTAACGGCTTCATTTTAAATTCTTCTGTCCTGACTGCCTTGGATGTTGCTGTACACAGACCTATATACTCTCAGTGACCACTTTATTAGGTACACCTGTACACCTGCTCGTTGATGCAAATATGTAATCAGCCAATCATCTGGCAGCAACTCAATTCATAAAATCACGAAGACATAGTCAAGAGGTTCAGTTGCTGTTCAGACCAAGCATCAGAATGGGTAGGATATCTGATTTAAGTGACTTTGACCGTGGGATGATTGTTGGTGCCAGACGGGGTGGTTTGAGTATCTCAGAAACTGCTGATCTCCTGGGATTTTCACGCACAACAATCTCTAGAGTGTATAGAGAATGGTGCGAAAAACAAAAAACATCTAGCGAGCAGCAGTTCTGTGGGCGAAAATGCCTTGTTAATGACAGAGGTCAGAGGAGAATGGCCAGACTGGTCCAAGCTGACAGGAAGGCAACAGTGACCCAAATAACCACATGTTACAGCAGTGCTATGCAGAAAAGCATTTCTGAACATACAGCACGTCAAACATTGAGGTGGATGGGCTACAGCAGCAGAAGACCCCTCCAGGTATCACTCCTGGCAGCTAAGAACAGGAAACTGAGGCTATAGTGGGCACAGGCTCACCAAAACTGGATGGTAGATGATTGGAAAAACATCACCTGGTCTGACAAATCTCGATTTTGCTGCGACATGCAGATGGTAGGGTCAGAATTTGGCGTAAACAACATGAATCCATGGCTCCATCCTGCCTTGTGTACAACGGTTCAGGCTGGAGGTGGTGGCATAATGGTGTGGGGAACATTTTCTTGGCACACATTAGGCACCTTAATACCAACTGAGCATCGTTCAAATGCCACAGTCTACCTGAGTATTGTTGCTGACCATGTGCATCCCTTTATGACCACGGTCTACCCATCTTCTAATGGCTACTTCCAGTAGGATAACGTGCCATGCCACAAATCACACGTCATCTCAAACTGGTTCCACGAACATGACAATGAGTTTAGTGTACTCCAATGGCCTCCAGAGTCACCAGATCTCAATCCAATAGAGCACCTTTGGGATGTGGTGGACTGGGACATTTGCAGCGTAATATGCAGCCAACAAATCTGCAGCAACTGCGTGATGCTATCATGTCAGCATGGAGCAGAATCTCTAAGGAATGCTTCCAGCACCCTATTGAATCCATGCCACAAAGAATTGAGGCCGTTCTGGGGGCAAAGGGGGTCCTACCCAGTATTAGAGAGGCGTACCTAATAAAGTGGTCACTGAGTGTACATTAATAGTGTATTCTTTGCTCCTGGGTGTGGACAGACGTAGGACTGGCTTTTTTCTCCTTTTTAAGCATGCAGCCTTACTTTGGTACATATTAGGCTCACTTTCACATTTATATGCGGCCATTATCTTACTACAAGTCCCACAGTGCATGAGGACAGCAGACACCAATCAGAGGATAGGCACATCTTCCTGCCAACCGAGTGACTCGTAGGCACCAAACTGGGTGCATGGGAGCAGGGAGATGAGGGGGTACTGCTGACATACCCGCATCTATCCCTGGAGAAACAAAGACTTCCACCACTGTGGGCTCCCCATCTGCTCATGACACGGCTGGGCTGGAACGCACCCCCAAAGACGGGTCCCATCACTGAGCCAGTGGGGAGCCCGGATGTAGAATCAATAATCTGAGCTGGAACCCCTGTATATGTCAGATGGATTATGTGGGATACCCTCCAGGCAGCAAAATAGTGCCAGCAATTTGCCACCTGAAACATCATGCTACAGTATACACAAATCCACAACAGGCAGTCCCTGTATAGCACTCACCAAATTTTTGATAACCCAATTACAGTTAAAACAATTAATGGTGGCTGTTTTGTACAACACAAATTCCAGGTTTACAGGAGACAGGTGTTAATAGGCTACTCTTCCCATCGGGGTCCTTGCACTCACCCATGTCAGTCAATGGGGTTATGAGGGGGAGATGAAGAAAATGCATTCATTTTACTCTTGGGGTATGTGCGCACTGTAAATACACACCTGCCTGAAGAATGATTTGCATCTTCATGTAGTCTCCATATTATTTCATTCCTGAACTACCACCATACTAAATATTAACACTGTACATCATGTACAGTGAATTGTGAAGGTATTTCTTGGAATTTTTGTGAAATAAAAATTTCTAGCATATATTCATGATTAATACATTAAGACGCATTAAGACTGTATGGTAAAAAAAAAAAAAAAAAAACACATCAGATTAATTTCCTGAAAAGCAAATGTATGACGGATTCCTTGACTGTGCTGATGTAAACTTGGACAGCACCTGTATTCTAAACTTGGCCCAGCCTCTGCTGTGGTTTATGTGGTGGGGTTCAGTGTCATTCTCAGTCACTTGGTTAACAGGTTTACACTTTCACAGAAACTTTGAACCAAAAGAAATGGTGAATTGATTAGTTTGCCTGTGTGAAAGCCCCTGTGTGCACCTGGATTTTCACTAAAGCCATTCCTTGCTCAAGGGTAGCACAGTAGTGTCTCAATTCTCAGAATGCCCTTTAGGTTAAAGCTTAATTTCTAAATCACTGTTCCACACTCTCCTCTCCTAATTTTGCACAGGTTGACCATAAATAGAAATTTCTCCTTTCCAGCAACATCTCCCAAAATGTGTACAAAAAACAATGCAAATATGGAGGATGGAAGGATTTTATTGGAAAAATTAGCACTACAGGTTTTGTAATTGCATTTACTGTAGTCACACAAATGTTTGTCATACACAATACCATTATCAATATGAATGAAATGCTGCTCCAAAGACATTCATAAGCTTGGCTTTGGAATCTGAAAAGCATGATTAATCAAAAAACTACAAAGTACCAAATAAAAATGTATTTACAAGTATAAAATTACACCAGATCTGTTGAAGTATATTAAATGTTTACGTATTTACAGTATAAAGTACAGCAGCTTAACAGCCAAAACAGATGAAATTTCACTTCAGTTCACGAGGAAAGCAATGGCCATGAGTGAGTATGTGTAATACCTGGGGGGGGTTAAAGTCAGACTTTCACAGGTATGTAAACTGAACAGTCAGGCTTATACCAATACAACTGAAGCCCTAACAAGTTAGTCATCACGTGATACAAACATCAAAATCGAAAAAGGAAAAAAAGCCTCAAGACAGAGGGTTGGCATCAAATAGTTCCCTGGAAATCGAGCTGCGAGTCCACTCGCGACTACCTTCTGACTGGCTGGGTTTCTCTCACCGCTCAAAGCAAAAACTCTCTCCATGTCTGTAAAAAACGGACATACAGATCCATTTCATTTCCTCTATTTAGTCCCTTTGTCAGTGTTGTCAGACACGCAGATGCTCTTGGGGCTGGACAGTCGATTCCCAGAACGCTTCCCCAAAAAGGACTGAGTCTCACCGTAGTGGAACTCTAGCCTTGGGTATGGAGTGGCTAAGGAAACAAAAACACAAACCATGAGAGACAATCTTTTTCAAAAGTTTCAGCCATGACCACGATCACACAGATGGTGCAAAGTCCTGTCATCAGCCCTACACATCAACTCAACAACACTGGGAAATGCATCACATTCAACAACTTAATATTAACCCCAATTTCTTACGAATATGAATCCATTTTCATTCATTTGTTGCCCTCCATTGGTGTTACTCAAATCAAGGCCAACACATTTTAATTCCTGTTAAAAGCTTATCAGCAATCTCAACTTTTTCTTGACACCATTTCATTCAAACATGGGGAATCACTCAAACTGCAGGGTGAGGTAAACAGAGGCAGTGAGCCTTTTGGGGGGAGTTCACCATGCAGCGCATGTAGTCAACAGTGCGAAACACGACAGGAACAGGAAGAGAAAGGAGGTACCATAGTCTCGCAAAGCGCATCGTCTGCAGAGAGCACCGAGATTTCCGTCCCCTGGACACGCTTAGCCTGTCAGAAAGAGAGGTAAAAATGGATTGGGAGGGGCACCACTTTCAATTACAGCAACTTCCTGTACCAAACACCCCCTCGATTTCAGTCTCAGGTCTGAAAGCAGTCGACAGTTTGAGCAAAGTCAAGAAGGCGGCTATAGTCATGCCTTCGCATCGGAGTCAAGCCCACATGCAAGGCGGCCAGTGAAGGAGGAGAGGGGAAAAAAAAAGGCAGAGTTTGTAGAGTTCTCTTGCACTCCTTCCGGATTATTAAGAGAGAGGCGTGAGGCTCAGCGGGGCAGAGGTGGCCGGACCCGTTTCACCACTTACTGAGTGAGAGAGACACAGATCACTCCCACTAAGGCAGGTGCTGAACTGGCTATCTGGGCCCGCCTCCAGAGGGTCGAGGTGGTGCTGGTGGTTCGCGTTTATGGCGTTTAGGTTGCTCGTCTGGATGGCCGTACTGTTTAGCACTCTAGAGCCAGCTCTGGGCTCACCGTTCTCCTCATGCTGGTCACTAGCCACTACGTTCAAGTTGCCTAGCGACCTGGCCAGTCTCGAATTTAACAACTGGCTGTGGGAGGGAAGACAGGGGGATTAATCCAAGACACTTTGGAGACTATAGCTCTGTTGAGTTTGCTGCAAACATTCGTCTCAGGTCAATTAACGTCACACACCTGCACCAGGACACAAACGTGTGCCTTTGAATGGTGCCAGTTTTATCATAGCGAATATGTGGAAGGAAATGCATGCCACGCCTCCACCAACCTTCCCAGTCCGGTGTGGCCCAGCGAGGAGCGCGTTCTCTTCCTGGTGTCCACACCCTCAGCGAGGCTGGCAGACTTCACAGGCTTACAACCCTGCAGGCTGGACTGCAAAATGATCCTGAAGGGGAACAGACAGTAAAAAAATGCTTTCAGTCTTCATACCAGGAGATGAGTGCAACACTGCTTCTGGATTTCAAAGAGGAGGAAATAATATAAAAGGTTTTACAAAAATGAGTTACACAAAATGAAACATCAAATATATAAAGAAGTGTTACCGTAGCGATTGCGATGAGGACCTGGTATGAATTTTATTCTCTTCTAATCTGTAATACATCATTAACAAACAAACAAAAAGAAAACAAAAATCAGTTATTTGAGTTTACAACATTAATAAAGCTGCAGTGATCACGAGAAGCTGAGCAGAGAAGCAGCATCACAGAGGCTGTCCATCACAGATAGGTCATCCTTCAGCAGGCATGGCACCGGCTCCATATCAGCTGCAGACCCAGAAACACGCACCACAATGGATTGGTGTAAATGGCTGAGACCCTGAGTGCATCTGTTTTTTTAATGCATTTGCGGTTTTACCGGCCTGGGCAGGATGCAGTTCACACAGTGGAACTCAGCTGACAAGTGTGTGCAGGCCATGGAGGATGCAATCATCCGGAACAACACGGGCAACCAGGGTCTCAGAATCCTTCCCCCCACACTTCATACAAAGGTAGCAGCATGTAACCACATCATTATGGATTCTAATCCAAAGTAAAATACTGCTGTTGTATCCCTGAGCAAGGCTTTGGGTTAGAATTTAGTTTGTAACATGAACTGTTTCAATGAAAAACCAGACAATAAGTGGACAATAAATAAAACCTCAGTAAGATGCCCTGGATAAGGGAATCATATACACATATCACGGTCTCTGAAGTTTTCCCAGTCAAACCCGCCTGCATCTGTAAAAATATTAGTGAGCTCTCAGAAGAAGCAAATTTGCAAATTTGTGACGTCACCATAAGAAACAAAGGGTTTGGGGGGTTTGAGGAGTATATGCACATTAGTGGGCAGGACTTAGAGAGAAGAGGAGGGGCTGGGGACGGAAACACTTACAGCATTTCCAGGTTAGGCTCCGGGGGAGAGGGAGGGGGCAGGGCCAATCACTTAAAATCCTAACCAGTCTATACAGAAATGCAGGATGGGAGGGGGCAAGCCAAACACAATCCACCACAGGGCTAGGCTACACACTGGAAGGACCAGCATGATGGCTGGCAGACATCTAGAAGGAGGGGGAAAATATTCAACAAAAACAAGGAGAAAAAAATATAGTGGAGAGACAAGACAACTTCCAGCCAAGAAAACATTCCAGGTTGTGCTTTAGTGTGTAATGCTACGCAGACTCACAGGAACATATACAACCTGGATGGCCTCTCTCATTTACACAGTGCACAGTGTATCAGTCATTCCACATAAAATAAGGACCATTGATTAGTGAATCTGAGTAGCATGACACCCTAAACCACTGCCACACTTTTTCCCCTCCACTGTAGACTTGGCCAGAACCACCCTGTGCAGATAACACCCTCTCTAAGCACTGACTTTGGATCAGTTCCCCCTTTTTCCCCACACAATGAGTGGTGGTTAGGATTAGAGTTGTGTAATCTGATCCTGGAACAGATGGACTGGGCAGGTCCTAGAGAAGGGGAGACTTTGTATTGTGTACTACTGTGATTAGAGATTTCACAGGGCCTATCTATCCACCCCAGCTGTTACCTGGCCTTGCAGGTGCTTTGCAGAAAGAAGCAACTATGGCCTTTGATAAACTCATAAATAATGTTTGCTTTTTGCATTTGGGTCACTGTCAGGACATGGTCAGGGCTGGAAAACAGCTCCAGCTGGAAAAACAATGATTAAGCCCAAAGCCAGTGTGCTCGCCATTCTACCCTCACACACAAAGCGCGGGGAGCAATCAAGGCCACCGTTTAAAGAGCCGCCATAAATCTCCATGGAGATAACGCCTGGGAAATGGCCCAAGTTGTGTAACCCATGTCTGGGCTCTGTGTGTGTGTGTGTGTGTGTGTGTGTGTGTGTGTGTGTGTGTGTGTGTGTGTGTGTGTGTGTGCGTGCTACGATTGACGAGCTTCCAAATTTCCTCGATACAACCCTCAAGATGGCAGTTCATTCTCCCTGCTGAGAGCTGCTGAGCCCAGTACCACTCCAGAGAAGCAGCACACTTCACTACAGTGCAGTTCTCTCACAGACATGACTCCAAGTGTGATCATTCTAGGCCAGCTTCTTTCATGCATTGAGTGTGGGGGTTTTGGGTATTACTGAACGGAAGTGGAACGGACCAAACCCAGTTAGACTGGCAGTGGGGGTTTTCTGGGGTGTGGGGGCACACATCACAGCCATAATGTATAATCAATGACACAGTTCAGTGGCCATGCATGGCAAAGAGGTTCATGCTTCTCTTCATGCACAAAGGAAAGAGAAATGCAAAAGTTAACAGAGGGCGTCAACATCTCCAGTCAGTCCACATTAGCCCACCGTACATGCACTTCCACCCTTAATTGCTGCAGCAAAACAATGTGATGGCAAGACTTTACAGAGACTACTTTGCAAGAGTTTTAACTGGAGCTTGAAATTATTTTTAAGCTTTCTGGGAGTTCAAAATAAAAACCAACAGGCATTTCAAAATGACCCAGTTTGGCTGGATCAGTGGTGCTTATCAGGCTGACTTATAAACAAGTTGCATGTCCAACTAAATACCTCCCCCTGGGTTTTACTTTCACAGTGAACCACCTTCAGTTCCTAATGAACTTAGGCCAGGAAGGAAAAATTATTTAGCCATGGTTTACACCACATCTAACAATGGTCCTGCTTAAAGCTTACAGTCACTCCGTATAATAACATCCCACTTTAAGTGTATACAATTCTATTGTCAAAATGAATGAGACCACCTTCTATGGCATGATGCGCAACATCACATCACCTCTCCTGTCACGGCACAAACTCAGCTCTGACGACTGGGTAATTGCCTCATCCAAAATTGTCTGTACAGATTAAAAGCTCTGCAATCAACTGTGCACTTAAAAATGGCTTAGAAAAGAAACAAATAACATTCCTTGCAAATTCGGTCACACACTTTCACTAGCATGACAACAGCCTGCTCAAGTAAAATAAAAAAAAGGATAAAAAAAATTACAAAAAAGAAAAATGAATGAGTAACTGAAATGCACTTACCTGTGCGATACAAACACCTTACTCCCCCCCCCACACCGTTTCGAGCCGCAGACCGCCCCGCTACCTTTTCAGCGTGAGGCAACCCTCGGCCCACACTGGGCTGGGAAGCCCACAGCATTTTACTATGGCTTGCCTGCCGTGCAATAAAACGATGCGGGGGGGTTTGTTTTTTTCTTTTCAGTGCCATCACCCTTCTGGAAACACACTGCCATGGCATGAGCAAGCGATGGTGACACTCATGGAGAGGGCAGCCAGCTCACACGGCCTTGCTGCTGCTGCTGCTGAACGCGCCAAATTCCAGAGCAAGGCCTCAGCTAACTCACAATGGGCGGGGCTAAACAGAAGCTCTTCGACTGGTTCAAATTGGTGAGTCATGGGTAGCACGTGGGAGCTATACCCATTGTAAAGGTTAATGAAGCCTCACTCTCCAAATACTAGCTAAGTTTCTAGTCACTCCCCTACTTTAGCAAAAATGCCACAAAGCACTGTAATGCCTCCCAGTACAATATGAGCAGAAACTCTAAGTTGAAAACACGTCAGAGCTCAGCTACTCTTAACCCAGTTTCTGAGGGATTTCCTGAGCACAAAGGCGGATGGGCAGCATGGAATAGCATGAGAAAAGCAGCACTCCCAAAGCTTTAGGTTCATGTGAGGCTTCCTTTAAAAAGAAGCTTGTGACCAGGAAGGGAAGAGAGAACAAGAAAGACTAAGGGGAGAGGGAGGGAGAGAGAGAGATAGGGAGGGAGGGTGACAGAGGGAAAGAGAAAGTGAGAGAGGGAGGGGTAGAGGAGAGAGGGAGAGAGGGGAAGGGACAGAAGGAGATGAGGGAGAGGGAGAGAAAGAGAGGGGGAATGTGGACTGGGATGAGTGGATGAGGTGCTGGATGGGTGAGGCTCGCGGGGAGGACACTCACGTCAGGGAGCCCGTGGACGAGCGCGCCTGCCTCCTGCTCTTCAGCGCTCGCAGCTTGTCTCCCTGTGTGATGCTGTTTTTCTCCTCCTCATCATTATACTGAAAAAAAAAACATAAAAACACACTCAAAGATCTCCCTAACTCCCCCAGGACCCACATTTTTTCTGTGAGCGCTCAGAGCAGGGGCACAGAACTACCTCTGCATTCATTACCGATTAGACCAGGGAAAAAGTATCCTTTATTTTACATTATTTATGTACAGATTCATAGATAAAGGCAACACATCTGGTCCAGAGCTCATACCAACACAGAGGAACATTTTACAGGTCCAGTGAGGCTTCATGAATCCAACACTGAGCAGAACCCTCATATCCCATCAATCACTGACTCTTATGAATCAATCAATCAACACTGTTCTTCAAAGCAAAACACTGCAATTGGCTCATTATTGGTGACTGACAACACACAGTTCCGCCCCACCATTGGTGGTTATGAAGCCTCACTCCCCCGTCACTCCCAGCAGCCCTCACCAGCTCCCCGTCCTGCCTGGCCGATGCGTTGTTCTTGTTGCTCCCGTTGATGGAGATGTCGTCCACCCCGGACAGGATTCTGGTGACGGCCATCGTGCTGAGGCTGTTCTCCTGCTCCTTCATCTTTTCGCGGTAGAGGTCTCCCTCCGCCCACAGGCTGGCCTGCTTTCTGCACCGCGCCGAGAGCGAAAAAGCGGAAAGTCAGTGACTCCCCAAGCGCTCACCTGCCACCCCCCTCACTGCGTCTCACACCCACAAAGTTGGCACAATGCAGCAGAAACGCTGACAGAACATTTATGTGTTGGCTGCCTGAGAGCTATGAGCTTTGTAAATTTTGTTTAAAGGTTGATGAAATTGTCAACAAAACAAACACAAATCTCTGCCTGCTTGTCTCATTCATTATCTGTCTCTCTTTCTGTTTCTTCCTCTCCCAGTCTCATCGTGTCTCTCTGTCCCCCAACACTTACTCTTCTACAAAGTTCTGCTGTGGCCCGATGACCGATCCGGGCCGGCAGATTCTGATCCAAGCGATGGCCTCAGCTGCCGTCAGCCTGTAGTGCTTCATCATGTAGCATCCAATCAGAGTGCCCGTTCGGCCCAGTCCAGCTATGAGAGAGCGCCACATGTTCATTTAACCAAGGTACACGACAAACAAGGGGCATTTCTGGAATATTAGAACAGGTATTTACTACATGTTATGGTCTAAGTTATGGCTTTTAAATGTGGAAGTGTGAAGCTAAAAGCCACTCAAACACACACAGCCATATCACTTTTGTAGTGTCCTTTTTCAGCAATATATTACATTAATACAGAAGATATCTTGCAGCCCAGCACTTCTTGGACTTAGAGACTCAGTAGTGACAAAGCCTGCACAGATGGAACAGCTTTTTTCAACAGAGTAAGACAACAGAAAAAGAAGCAGTTTAACATTAACTGTTTGATCAGTACTGAGAAATGTATAATGTATAAGGCATGAATCTGCATCATGGGTGTAATGGTGGGATGCAGGGTGGGAGGCCGTACCTTTACAGTGAACAGCGATGGCTCCCTCAGCATTTTCACAGATGTTCATGAACTTGGTGACGATGGCGTCATTGGGCGTGCTCCCGTCCACAAAGAACAGGTCGTGGTGCTCGAAGCCCATGTTGGTGAAGCGCTTGGCGTCATACATCTTCTTGTTGAGGCGGATGATGGTGGTGACATTGTGCTTGCGGAAGTATGGAAAGTAGGCCTCCGGGGCATGGAGGGGGTAACCTGGAAAAAGAGGAATGCCATTTATATATACCATCAATCAGGATTCACCAATACAATCCTGCCTTATCCATGTCCAATCTTGTCTTAATCTACATGTGGTGAGATAAGGGGCTGTAACTATGGGAGTGAAATCATTACCTTCTGAAGCAGAAGCCTGGATGATTAAGTTTCTGTTTTAGTGTGTCACATTGTAATTAACAATGTGATCACTGAAAGGTTTTTATTAAACAGAACTTTTAAGAAGTGCAACATACTGGAGATAAGCATGGCTAAAACAAAACCAGACTCTCTCATTCTAAATTAGGGTCGGTGTTACTCGTGATGTCTTAAAATGTCAGGTACCGTTCTCGATCTTGCTTTTGGGATGGGGTCCACTGAAGGCCAAGAATTTCCCAGGAACGATCCAGTTGAAATCTCCATTCTCTGCCCTCTACAAAAAAGACCCAAAACAACAAATATTAAAAAGGCCCTATTTAACCAAGTCTCATAGCTATAGAAATCCTGTCAGATTTTTTAAATTACCTCATAATGTTCATACTCCTCAACATCAAATTTGGAAAAATCAAGCCAGCCAAACTGCAACGCCTGAAAAAGAGGGTATGTTATTTACTGAGAGTACTCGGTGAAGAATGCTGCATTTCCCTCCAGACATTCTAAACAAAGAGAGTTCAACGGGCTCAGCTTGAACTAGAGAGAAAAAACAGCATGCTAATTCTTTACGCAGCGTAGCCAAAGACAACTTCCAGAAACATTCAAACATGGCCAGCATTCAGAGTGAGCTGGTTTTTAGTTAAATAGCCTGTATTTTAGTGTTGTTCTGTAAATGTAGACAAGAGCGAACAGGTGTGGTTCCTACCTTGTGGATGGCTCTCAAACAGTCCAGGATGTTTAAATTGTACATGCAAGTTCCAAACGAAGCATCTCTGTCCAAAAAAACAAAGCAAAAACAAAACAGAAAGCATTTTAAATTTAATTCATCAAGATAAACCATTAAACAGTACATCCAGGCAGTAAAAGTGTGTTAGATAAAGCCATAGAAACATGCCTTTATCAGGCATATCCACAACACTTCCTGGTCTCTACTGATTTCACTGCTGGAAAATGGCCATTTTTTCTGCCCCAGTTAAAAACATGAGCTGGCATGGTCTCCTTCAGTGTTTGTCGCTTTTAAAACCCCATTATAATAACAGCTTTTCTAGAAGTTTGATTAGAAGCCATGACAGAAACACATAAGGAGAAAGATGTTCCGACTGTTCAAGTCCTATTTACTAAATACCTTCAAAAGCAGAGAAGTCAAGTAATAAGAGACAGAAACACGAGTGACATGAGGTGCAACATTACTGCCTGCAGTGAGAGCACATCCATTTCCACTACTTCCCTTTCACATGCAGAATTTTGCAGGGGGAGACACGCTCCAAGAATTCAGCACAGGCAAAACACTGTCTCACTAAAGCATCAAATCATCTGCCAGATTCTAGCACATCAAGAGCTAGAATTCATTAAGTACTAATCTGCGTGAAATGAGACATTCACCCACCACCACCTTTTTAACCTTATATGTCTAGTCGATTATCCGACTATCTTTCTTCCACAAACACGGAATTTGAATTTTTCTGCATGTGTATACGTCACACTAAGGATGAAGCACTTTTTGCAGATGTTTAAAGGGTAAAGGATGTAATGAATCTGAAACAAAAGGACCAGGCTTTGGTAGTCAAAGAATACATATTCAAATGGAAAGAGGGAGAGAAAGGAGGGAGAGTGAGATTTTTAAATCAAGTGAGCCTCTTTGCCGTCTTTATTTTTATCCTACAAAAGAAAGAGGGAATCCACAGCAATGAGCCAAACACGACGGTCCTCAGGTTCTCCTGAGCACCTGCGTCTTTCAGACCCTGTGTGCCTGTGGAACAGGCCTCACCTGAATGGTAGGTAAGTGGCGTTTCTAGATACTAGGAGGCTGTAGGCTTCCTCTGGAGTCTTCTGCAGGTGCATTACCTGAAAGGACAGAAATGCCTGACTAAGAATACAACCATCACCCCCAATCTCAGCACTGAACTGGCAAATCAAATTCAGACTAAACAAATACTTGATTTGTACGAAAAAGCTACAGACAGAAATAATATACAAGGAAAAGAAAAACCATTCCAACAGTAAAACGAAAAAACCTCCCTACTCCCCCCTCCCAAAAGACATGCAAGTAATTAATTAGTTATAATTATTACTCCTCTTCTGTGCTCTGGCTGGAATGGACAAATTGAGCTGCCATCTCCAGTTTAGCATCTAATTAAATTCAATGACCATTTTCGGTAACGCTTCACATTAAGGCCCCATTAATGAATACATTATTAAGTAGTATTGCTCTGCCTATCCTATGGTGGACATCACTCACCCCTTACAAATGAATTTAGCACAGACGCTGCAAAACAGGCCAAGGAACGGCTGCTGCCATTAACTGATGTTTGATTACCATTCATATGCATTTTGTAGTGTTTACTAATCAATTCATGTTAACAAGCACATTACACAACATTGCATCAATAAATATTAGCATTTTATGAATGGCTAATTAATAGAACATGAATATAAAGACCACCAAATCACCAAATCAATTTAAATCTGGCAGACACTTCCTAAAGAATTAGTCTTTTGTGTACACAAATCAGAAGAGTAGAAAATAAGCTGCTGTTTAACAGGTATTTGCCATTACTTCAATTGCTGACAAGTGATCACAAAGTGTACATAAAATCAAAAACTCTACATGTCTCAGTATCCCGTAAGTAATCTGGCTGTCAGCTCATTGCACAAGCACACTTCATGGTCTCTGCACACACACACACAGAGCTTTGCTTATTAGATAACATAGATCTTATCTGATATGCTGACAAACAAAGGAAAAGAATCATGCTGTTAAGACACTTTCTGTAAGATTTTAAAGATGAGTACATGCATGTGATAGACGTATGCATGCATGCCTGCACATACACACACGGATATACACTACACTTTGCTCCCAACTTTAACCACGCAGGTAAAATTACAGAATTCAAAGAACCACTAATGGCATGTATATTTTTTAAATCAACCCTGTCTTATATCCCTAATTGAACCTCTTTGCATTTAAGACAGCTCGTGTTCAGCGTTTGAAAGCTCCAGGCAGATGTGGATCACCTCAGGCAAGGGTCAAGCATGTTCCACAGAACACACGCACCACTCGGTTATCAGGTGAATTCAGCGCCTCACAGCAGACTTACTCAGCTTCTCTGATTGACTTTCCTGGTGCTGGCCTCATGACAAGTCAGCAAGCCACAAAATAAACCTCTAAAAATAATCCACTGTGAGGGCGTGGCCTCACTTTTAAACCACAGCATACAGCAGGACAGGCTGTATTGAATCCATTTCTGGTGGGGCCGCTTTCTCACTCATTAGCCTGACTTCAATTGGTTTGATTGGTTAATTATCCATAGTCTTGATCAACTAGGGGTTCCCCAAATTACATACACCGCAGAATAACATTTCTGAAGTACAGGGCACAAAGCCGCAATTTAACACACAGGAAAAACACACAAACGTACACTAAAAGTAAGACACACACACAGAAGCAGCTAGACACACAAAAACATACACACACAAAACAGAAAGACACAGACACTGTTTGTGTGTTTTTGTTTCCATATATGTGTTTCTGTGTGTAGGACACACAAACAGAAACGGGGGTAAATTTGCCACTAAAAATGAGATGCTGGGGTTTAGCAAAGGCTGCGGTCAGCATTGACACGCTGCACACTTACAGCATAGGAGCCGATAAGGTAGGCCGCGTTCGCCTGCTTCTTCTGGTCACCGCAAGTGTAGAAAATAATTTTTTTCTTCGCAAGAGTGAGGGACTGTTGATGGGAAAGAAAACGACATGGTTTCAGAAGCAATGACATATCACAGCGCAAGCCGCAACAAAGCAACTCCTGCAGACAGCACCCGCATACCAAATGCAAAAACACATCCCTGCCTTTAGCCCAGAGAGGAACAATGCTTCGCCCCTGTTAATGCTTAACTAAGCACTCCATTTGGCAGGGTCTGGGTAATGGGTGACATGATTTCTTATCAAATAATTCAACAAAAGACTCTGCACATTCAAAAATGAACAGTGAATCGGTACCTTTGAACTACGCAGAACCCACCTCATCGACAGACAGTAAAATCATACTTTCTAATATAAAAAAAATACAGACTAGACTTTACACGGGTACTTCTGCTGCAGTAACAAGCTTGCCTTTACCCTTGATACATAAACACCCACCCCCTCAGGTCATGCATCAAGTGGCATTTTACTGCTGCAAGAACCCACACTAACAACAGTCAGGTTGTAGCTTGCCAAGCTCAGCAGACTCACTGATGTGCAAACCATCTGGATCTTACTCCTCCCAATTACTGTGCCCATTGTTTTAAACCCATCCACATGCTGTTAAGGTCAGCGAATCTGTACATTTTGGTGCCGCTAACGTACAACTTTTGCTTTCGCAAAAGTTTCACAACCTTACAACTGCCTAGGAGAGGCTGCCTAGGAGAGGCAGTTGTAACCTGTAATCGGCCACAGTGATGGTGTAATTTGTCTACCACATCGTCAGGATGTTCTGCGACGCCCTCGGGCAATTACCTTGAGCTTCTTGGTGAGTTTACAGCAGAAGCGATAAAACATGGCCAGGTTAAGGGGGCCGAAGTCTGCGTAGAAGCTGCAATAAAGAAATCAGAGCTCGACGGTGAGATTCGCCATTAGCGCTTTCTTTAACTTGAGCAAAGCTAAATGCAATGAAAGCAAGGTAAAATACTAAAAAAGACGCCATAAAAATAACACACGCTCAAAATGAAACGACTTCTGAGGAAACTCTTACATTACTTCCAGTGCATTCTACAAGCTGTTTATATGTAGTACTACAACAATGTATACTAAATGTTTTTAGACCGGAAATTAATACAGTTTGACATTAATTCCAAATCAATGAGCTAAAGGGCCACTGTTTTGCCAATAGAAAACGTCCGCAACCAATGGAAACGTTTTACAGACGATATTTCAGATTACAACATTTGCTACCAACCGAACAGAACCCGGTGCGATTGCCAGGACTCTTGTACTTACTTTTCATAGGAGAGCTCATCGTCTATACAAAAGTAATGCCTGTCCGCGGTGCTTTTAATCTTCTGTTGAAGGATGGCAAAATAGAGCTGATCTGAAAAGTGATATACAACACGAGGCCCATTAGAAGACAGCTGCGGTTTCATGTGTTCAAGACCTGACCATAATTCTGGACTTTCACGACTAGATAACGTGCGCGGTAGCAAAGCTACGCAGTTGCTGGTGTCAGTATCAGAGTTAATGCATAAAAGAGACCGAATGAAAGTACAACGAGCTCATGGAAACATTTGAAACAAAATCAGTTTAGCCACCACTGATACATACACAAGAGGCTGGTTGTGTAGACTGCACATCAAAACACGTGCCCTTTACATTTGAATTTTCGATTCCGGAAGCGTCAAAACAAACAAGATCGATTGTAGCAGACATGTAACAACCTGCTCAAAGTTGTTTTCTTTAAAGGCCGTTATAGGGAGGAGGATGAGGACGTTTCCTCCAGAATGTACACTTACCTTTGATGAATTCAACAGCGTTCTGCATCCTATTGTCTTCCATAATTCTGATTAACCGCGTGTGGCTAGCAGGGTGGCTCACCAGCTAAGTAGATAGCTAAAAACTTTATCTTCAAGCTAAACGATCAAAGTCAAAACCAAACTAGAACGGCTAGACAGAAGCTGGTTATAACCACAGCGAGGTCATTCATATGCACGGTAACAATTTTAATATCATCCCGGTGTTGAAAATAATAAAAAAGAAACCGAACTAAAATGAATGGCGTAGCCTTTGTGGTTTAATTATTTTTAACTTGGTGGCTAGACAGACACCAGCTATCTACGCAACGCCAAATGACAGGGAAGTGCAGCGTGGATCAAACCCTATAGCTCTGAAAAAAACAAGTTAGCCAGAAGACTAATAAATGCAAAGCCAATAGATCCTCCTTCGTTCAAGTGACTGTTCGACTCCAATCAAACAATGTTGGCTAGAGGAACTGAGGTAGGTACAAAAAGACAATGTCAGCTAGGCTGGCTACTCTGTATCGCACGCCAGAAAAGTAAAAGCCGCATACTACACCCCCCCCTCCTCTGCTCAAGGTCTGAAACTCCTTTGCACCGCCCCAGATATGTTGAAACTGTTTTTCGCGAAGCCGATTGGCTCCGTGCCGCAGCAGGCCCTGCACTATTGCACAGCTCCCCTGCCAGTCACCGTACGCAAATGGTTCAGAATTTCAAGTTCTGCGGAGGAGACATAGGAGATTCTAATTGGAACGCTGCCCAAGCCGTTGCTAGGAGAAAAGCTTCGCTCGGCCAATGGAAATTTACTTATACTTGCACAGTACTCTTTGATTCCAGCTATTCAATTTCAAAGGATTTGCAGCCCTAAGCGATTATATGCTTTACAGACAGAAAGAGAGAGTTGGATTATGTGGCTTTGAATAATTAATACAATGCGGTATCCATGTACTAACAAAGCGTTACATGTGAACACTGAGGCTGTTTATTTATGTCATATATAACCTACTTTTCTTTGTTTCCTTGGAAAGCAAATTGACATGTTCTGCCAATGTAACTACAGTGGCCAGATGTATATATTTTAGAATATGTTAATATATTGGTCGCTGAAGTTATTATACAGTTTTCCACAATTAACACTCTTAGTCATTTTTCATAATCTCTTGGCCCCCACGCACGCACAATGTTACAGAAGAACCTTCATGGCCATGATCTGAACAATCCAAAAAACAGCCATGTAAAATTCCATGTATCTTTTACAAGTACTTGGCAGTGAAAAAAGTCAAGTAAGTTCCCCATCTAACATCATCATATACAATGATAAGATGTGGAACGTACTTTTGAGTACTGGGACACCACTTGTCAACTGATGTCTGACAGCAACTGCGATTCCAAAGGATATTTGAACAGGGTTTACTGGGGTCTTTATTTTTCTAACTTCTGGTTCTGTGAGGCATCTTTCCTGTAATGAACCAACCGTCATTATCTAAGTCCTAAAGCATTTGATTGGAGGAGCATTTTACTGAGAAACCACGTTCATTACGTATACAATCACGTCACCACTTGACCTGCGGTCGTAATGACCAATCACTGATCATTAAAATATGGTCACAATGCATTTCTGTCTATGCTAACCGTTGCTTAAAAACAATGCAAAAACATTGCATCGGGTCATTATATTCCATTGATGGGGCGAGTCAATTCAACCAAGCGTGCAAATAGGCCTCCACAATTCAAGCTGCAAATAGATTATAAACGTCTGAGGAGTCGGCCAAGCTAGTTTTTTGGATATCTTTTCAGTTTCTTTTCTCCCAGCGGAATATAGTTATTCGAGGAAAACTCAATGAAAACATTCACGTTTTTAATTTGCGAAAGAAGTCACATCCGAAAGATAGGACTAGCCTATACCCACCAATCTGAAGATCTGATCTAACTCATTCTTATCTGAAAATACGTGATATCATATAGAAAAGCAGATTAGTTGAGCCATCTATCATTTTATATACCCTCCTCACAAAGTAATTGCTTAATTTTAGCCAACATGAAGTGGTGACAGTCTTATTCGCCTAACTGTTGGGCTTCCGTCAATAACGTACAAAAGAATTGCAATTTTTTCGAACGCTGATCGAATAAACAGTTCTTTGCTGGAAAGTTGGATGTTATGTAAGCGATTGGAACAACATTTTATTCAGTTCTTATCGTTCAAACAATTCCATTAACGGAGGATTTGAATGTCATTGAGTTCAAGTGCAGCTTGTGCGCTTGCCTTATCTTACAATTGCCACATACACAAACAGCACAGTTGGAAGCAAGCAGCTTAGTTTACTAAGAGTTCAAACGAAATCACTTGTAAACTAAAAGTCATATATTGCTTTTTTCACGTATAGGCCTACGTGTGCCTAATGAACCGTGCTCCTGGCCGACAGTGACTAATGTTGCAATAAAAAGTAGAATAAAAAAAATCAGAGTCTGATAGACTGGTTGGTCTCTTGCAGCCTTGCAATGAAATAATCCGGAACTGTAGCACAAAAAAAAAAAAATAACGTTACAATTTAGGAATGTTGCATGTCTTAAAGACATTGTATGCAATTGCTGCGAAATTAAAATTACAAGTTACATTTTCCATTAAGTATCAGTAGCCTAATGTTTCGCAAAGAGGAGAACAAAAGTAATTAAGTAACTGACGGTCACTGAAGTTGCAAGCTTGCCGTGGGTAAATAAAAGCACTTGGGTCTGAAGATATGCCTCCAGCAAGATGATGCATCAGCCTTCAGTCGCTTTTGACTCTATTATGGTGTGCTAGTAACTCACTTACTACTAGCCTTAGGTAGCCCCCTCAAAAATGTGACCGAAAGATATACGTCCACTGAGAGTGAGAATAGTTTACCGAGAGTGAGTGTATTTACTATCGAAAACGGCTGATGTCGCCATTTTAGGTCAAAAGCTAATAGTGCAATATTTTTTGACTTGCAGGTAAACAGCCAGAAACTGTGATTTTCAAGCCTTGTTAACATCACAATCAGTGTTTGATCCGCTCCATAGTAAAAGGAGAAACGACGAGCGCATTTTCGGCTTCTTACCTGTTATGCTGATGTAAATATCAGACTGCAGCTCCGCCTCTTCGCGTTTGGCTGCACAGCGCTTTTTCCTCGATTCTGGACGCCTCCTTTCGTTCTTGCGTTTCATCCTTACTCTATAGGCGCATCTGAAGCATGTTTAAGATATTGGCAAAGTTAAACATCCAAACGGCTGGTCTGGATCGCTGGTTTTATGTGCAGTACTTCTCTCTCGCCATCCACAGCCGTTACAATCCCGGCGCAGCTGTCCGCTGCAGCTCAGTTTTGTTCCTCTGACGTCTGAAACTGGGCAAGTTTTGTTTCCCTGACTCTGACGTCAGCGGCGCCGAGGGTTCAGAAGTTTGAACGACATTTCTCCAGCACATCCATAAATGTAGGAAAACAGTACTAGACAGCACCGGGTTGTACTTAATATTGCATTATAATTACATTATAATTACGATGTTATCTATGCATAACCTAGATACGATGCATTCATTTATTACGTACACTAAACACGTGCGCTTATGTAAAAAGCTATTCATAACTTATTAGAAACAAACTTCTAATAATACAAAAAACAATAGAGTTTATGATGAGTCCTTATTTCTTCTATTATCACCAAAAGAAGTATAATGTTCAAATAATGCAAAGCCTTAAAGCAAAACTTTTTTTCATTGTAAGAAAATATGACATATGAGAAAGAAAACTGCACTAGAAAACAACCACTATTATACCACTACACAATTATTTATGAAAAACCTCTTGAGTAAAATTATAATAAAATCAGAAGTATCACAAAGACAATTATTCAGAGAAGGCCTTATGAAAAACACAGCTTTAATAAGCAATTAATTTCTATATATACAGTTTCAAAGCAGGCGCTTGTTCTAACTGCAGTAATGCCCCGCCTCCTTCTCTCGCCCCGCCCCTAATGTCCTTTATATTTTAAACGTGGATTATCCTCCGTTGATCGCTGAAATCAACGGTCTCCACTCCAGCCAGCTGCAAAAGCCAGTTGATGGGCATATGGTCCAGACGGTTCATGTCAAAATGTGCGAAATGAACCTCAGAGCCTAGAATAACGGAAAAAAAGAGAACGAAATAGAATAAACTATATATAAATATATTTGGTCATTTAGCGGAAGGCAAATTTCATCATAGACAAAAATGTAACAGTGGCCATTACTCTCAATAATAATAATAATCATCATCATCATAATCATCATCATAATAATAAGAAGAAAAAGAAGAAGGAAAAAAATACATGACATTCTAAAATATTCAGCTTTTTTGCAGCCTTCTCTGTTCTCTCCATGGCCTCCCAGGGCCTGGGTGCTGGAGCTTGTTTATTGGCTCTTAATTTCACTCATTCATTGATACTCAGAGGTCTTGGTTAAATATGACATCCAATCAGGAATAAAATAGCTAGCTCAACACAGAGTCTTTGTGGTCAGAGGGTAACAACAGACCTGATCTGTGCCACCTTCTCCAGTTACTGTCAATCCTGATCCAAAAATCAGACTGCCTACTGCTAATCATAGCCCTAATCATTTCTTGTACAAATGGGCACATTTTAGTATGGAATGGCATTTAAATGTTTGCCTTTTGTTCTTATTGCTGTAATACTTCTTACTACTTGTTTTACTGTAACACTGGTGCCACTGGTTATTATAGCACTGTGTAACTGTTTAGATAAAGACTGGTGTTTTCCCATATGTGGTTCACGTAACCTTACAGCAGGCAATTTTTTACCTTTGCTTTGTAAGTTGTTGTATATAAGAGTGTCTGCCGAGTGATTAAATGGAATGTTGAATCAGTTGCTGTGCGCAGCAAGTGTGCGTAAATTTGCATCACCTGGGCCTACTATGATAGCACCACCCTGCTGGAGAGGATCCCCTTGGAAGTCAAAGGCAGGGCTCATCATTGCTCGCCACATGCTCTTAGCGCTGCCTGTTAGCATGCTGGATTTGACGTGGGGACTCCGAGAGGCTGAGAATGCAAACATCAAAAAGGTCCAAAATATTCATTCAGAGAGCTACAACACCAAAGCATTAACTTAAAACACACATTGTGAAAACACCTCAGACAGAAAACAGAAGACTCGTGAAATAATATAACAAAATTTCTATCAAACTTAAACGAAATAGCCATCTATAAAGTAGGATAATCCAACAATTAGGACAACCGTACACAGCGCAATGCATTTCACCATCGTTCTTTTGCATTTAGAACTAGCTCATCAGAGCAATTAACAACACTTGCAATTTTGCACGTTATACTGCACTACTTAGATTGTGGTCATACTTTTTTGACAGTTTTTACTTTTTAATAATAGAGGTTTGAATTTTTTTAATAATTAAAAAATACAATTTCCCCCTTTTTTAACTGCAATTTGAAATCACGTCAAATCCCTTCGGTGTCCCTTCTATTAGAGAACTAAACTTTTATTGGCATAAATGAGGTTACATACTTTGCTCTATCATGCATCAGCAGTTTTTAGCTGGGATTTTAACCCAGAGCCCTCTAGGTCTAGTTTCCAGTATGCTAACGACCACATTACATGGTGGCCCTCCAATAACATATTACCTGATTCCATAAATGTCTCTCCTCTTCTCATCCCAAGCTTCTTATAAATGTGTCTCTCAGGATCAACATATATCTCGTGGGGGTATCTGGTCAGTGTGCAGAAAGGCTAAAATATGTTTTAAAAAAATCTAAGTCAAAACAGTTGTGGCCTGCAATGTTTAAAAAAAAACACCATGCTGAGACCTCTGAAGTCCTTCTCAGTATCAGCATATGTGACTCAATAGTCTAACCCCTGCATAGGCACAGAGTTCAATTACAGTTAATGACCTATAATTACAACTTCAATTGAAACAACTTTCTATATGGTCACATACACTGCTTACAAGTTTACATCCATTTATGCAGCTCCATTTCCACTGGAGCAACTGAGGTAATGGACCGTAACTCAACTCCAGCCAGGGCTTGTAACCCAGATGTGGCTGTGTATAATTCCCTGGTGGGGCATGGCTATTGTACCCTTAGGCAATGTGCTTCACCTGATTTGCCCCCGTAAGTATCCAGCAGCATAAATGGCTAACATGGAAAAACTGCAAGATATGCTAGTTGCTCTGGATAAGAGCATCTGCTTAGAGAATGTAATGCCATGTAGCTCGGATTGCCTGAGATTTGAACCACAAACTTCTGGAGTCAAATGTCCCAACCACTAAACAAAAGCATGCTGTTGCAGGGGTTTACAAAAGGTCAGAGCAAGACTGTCTGTTTCAAAAGAATGTATATTACTGTGCAGATGTATTTGAAATATGAGTAACATATCCCAAAACAGATTTGGTATTTGTTTTCAACCTGTAATGCATGGTAACAGAATACTGTGTAAGGGTAATTCAGACAGCAAAATAGCTTTTTTCACTCTCTGAAATGTCAACAAAGGAATGGCAGTTGCTTCGAGTCAATAATCCTTTTCACATTTGAATACCTCAATATGGGAGTGAGAGGCTTGTCCAATCACAATTAGTCTGACATCAGCGTCCTGTATTAAAAAATGAAACCATCATGATATTTTGCACTCAACATTTTCATTAAATGACTCAATGAAATAGTAATTTCACAAAATTCACCATCAACTACTTTCAGTCCAACAAGAATGCAGTGAGTGAATACATCAGTATCTGTCTTTCTTTGTAGCACAGTGACTTTATCTTTAGACGACACAATAACGACAGAACGATCAAGCTGTATACAGCAAAAAAACCCCCAGACTTTCCATCGCCACATACTGTGGCCCATCACTTCCACTGTCTTACTTACTGTCAGAACTCTCTTGGGAATTTTGGTGAGATCTTCAACGTATTCTTTGCAAGCGTAGCACAAGAAATTCTGCACGAAGAAACACAAAATGCTGTTGAATCGATAAGTTAACTGTAAGGCAACGATTCTGACCTGAGAAGATGTGTTATTGGCATGTGGATATTTGGAAGAAATAAGCATATTTTTCTTTTTCCGATCATTTCGAAAATATTTTGGGATAACGTCCCCCACCCCTCTCGCTGTGAGTGGGTTTGCCAGTGTGCGTGCATTCGTTCATGCACTTCAATTCCTGCTCCACCTAGTCCTGCTCTTTCATATGAAGCTGATGTCTAGGATTTCCTTCCGTTGCTACTGTATATGCCGGACTTCACCAAACTCCGCACAATGAATAAAAATACATTTTGCACGAAATATTTAAGATTTTCTTAAATCTCATTCGAAGTCTCACAGCCATTCAGTTTAATGTAGCTGCCGTTAGATACAGATAGACTTGAGCTGTCGGGATCAACACCTACACGAGTTGACAGAAACGCCTTTTAAGTCTTTTAAGTGCGCCAGCATTAAACTCTTGAGGGCGATGGTTGTCACACAACATACACTTTACATGTGTCGGTGTTGACGATTGTCATACGATCGCACCAATCAACGGTTAACGTGTACAAACTTTTCTTACCCTTACGAAAATGATGATGGATTTTTTATCCTCAAATAATCTTCTGAAAGGAATACGGTTCCCACGCCGATCGAGAACCAGGCAGTTCTCGACGTCCGAGATCTGTACGTTGACTGGAGGTTTCGGGTTCCCCTGCTGGTTTCTGATGATTTGCTGTGTTACTGGTGGAACGGTTGCCATCGTGTCTCGTCACTGCGAACTTTTCCAGAAGCCATAACAAGCCCAGCCAGGTTATTTTAGGGCCCGCCGTCTGTCTAATAGCTCCAGGAACTGCGAATCCACGCCCACACTCATGTGGAATCTTGCATGAAAATGTCTTTTTCTGGAGCCGGCGCGTCAGCTTCATCATTTGCTAACTGGGTCCTAAACGTGCAATCGTCTTACCTAACAGAAGATATTCAGATCTCAAACAAGACGTGCATCAATTACTAACATTTGACACAAGTCTAAAACTTTTAATGAGCGTAAAGTTTGAATTTGAGATGAACAGATCAAGCAAATCAGACAATTTAAAACACTACTGATGTTTTGCGAGTTGTCGTACTTTCATGACTGAGAGGGATATTAAGGAAACCACTCTACTTCACAAGTGCTATCAAATAAAATATTTGTTCGTCTGTACGGACTTTACAAAAGACACTGGAATTTCAAAACCCAAACGAAAGAATACTTAACTGACTTATATATGTGGAAACTTTGATCTGTTACAGGATACCCTTCTTTCCGTTCAAATAAATAACAAATGTTCCTTTAATTATAAGGAGCAACTCCATTAATGGGCACATTTAAAAACTCAGAGAGGAGATGCAAAACTACTTTGTTGCCAAGCACTGGCCCTATTTGATTGACAGCAGGCAAAAGTCTGTAAGTGAAGCTGAGAACATAGAGAGACAGGAACCGTCCGCCAATCATGTGAAGGGAAAGGTGGGTCCTGCCGTGAGGGACACGAAAATTATCCAATCAATAATTGAGGAGGGGCTGGACTTCCTTGCTATTGCTTGTACCGGAACTCTTTCTAGAGACAGCAGTCTCAATTTGATATGTGTGGAAATTCATAAATGTTATTAATACTACGTTTTGTGTAAAAAAATTCACGTCTGTGTGTTTTACAGCACGCGCAGATTATGAGAGCACGAGAGGAAGGTGGTCAGCACCGCGCGAACTGGTGAGTAGGTAGTGTTGTGATAGATATCAAGATAGCCAGTTAGCTAGCTTGCTAGCCAGTTAGCTGGCAATGGACTGTTTCACCCTTTTGAAATTGACTATTTCAAAGTTGTTTTCGTACAGGTTTATTCCCTGAAAATTCAGATGGTGACCCTTTTAACCATGCCATTTGAAGAGCATTTGACTTTTTAGTGTCCATCCTAACTAGCTGTATGGCCAGCTAGCTAACAAGCTGTCTGGAGGTGATAACAACTGTTTCTGTTTACATGGGTCGAGCCAGCTAAGTACATAAGAAAGGCCATTTATATATCAACTAAAGTATATATAGCTACTTAAAAAACGTCAGTGTTAGATGCATGCTGTAATAAATGATGTTTGTTACCAAGCTCTTCAGTTACTGATGGCTAATGTAACTCTAGAACCAGCTACCCCTATCTAGCTAAACTAGCAAACATCACTAAGTCCGCAAGAGTAGACCAGCCTGGTTGAAGACGAGTGTAATGCATTGGGACAGTTTGCTGAAAAGCGCCCCCAAAATTATTGCATATTCCTAGAAGGCAAAACAATGCGTGTAACTAGGTACTTCAAGAGGAACATCAGTTTTTACTACAGATCACGATGTCCCGGGTGCATGCGACCAGTATAGCGAACCGTCTATTTAAAGAGTACCCAAACACCTGCCAGTCACTTATTCTTAGTTGTATAGTAGGAGTATCGGTATTCAGATTCACAGTCATCGGAACTGAAGGATTTTCAGTTACTCAAGGCGCACGCTTTGGTTGTTTGTGCATTCCGTGCTTCTCAGAGGAGACACATTGGTGTGCAGTTATATTTAATGTGTTTCCAAACATGTTGGCAATAAGCCAGACCTCCTTCACGTGTCCTTGTTAACCCCAGACCCGTATTGATTGGAATATGAGTCTGTGGACAGTATCCTGAGGATGAGGATAACTAATAATAAAGCCACCCTTTGATTGTCAGAGCGGAGAAAATGTTTTTATTTTGTTTACAACATGAATCAGATCTGGGGGTTTTTGATTTGGTTCAGGGGTTGGAAGGTCTGCTGTTGTGATTCTGTGATGAACTAAGTTGCCTGGTTCTGCTGCAGGGTGGAAGCATAGCGTAGATTTAGCAGAAATGGAACTGTGAACAGAGAACGTTGCAGATTTGAGTGCTGAGGGCGACCTTGGTCTAGCAGGTGACCTTCACCAGGTGAACTTTGAACTGCCAGGCTGCTGGTCCCCTGGTTTGGATCTCTCCTGCAGTCCTATTGCTGTGTAATGACTGACCAAAAATGTAGTATCTGTCAGCATCAGTGCCTCTCCATGTTTACTGGTGTTTCTCAAGGGAATTGGCATAAGCAACTGCACATTTGATGTTCTGTCAAGTTGCTTCAGAGAAACTGCCTGAATAGAGCAAATTGAATCAAGCGAGGGTAACACTTGTTACATTCCCTATTGCTTTTGTTGATATTGAGGTAGGAAATATCCTGCCAGATGTCACTCACAGGTAACAGGTTTACTGCTGTATCCATTTGCAAGTCATAACAAATGATGATTATTATTAAAACTATCTATGATAATGGTAATAATAGTAATGATATTCAGGGACTTGACCATTAAGTCCCACATTGGTCTCCTTCCTCAGGAGTTTGTACATTGGGTCAGTAAGATATGGGTGAAGATGCCTGAATTACAGTACACCACTCCATATGTTCTCCCCAAAACAGCTTTCCTGTGTTTCCATAAGCTCCCAGCTAGTGCTGCAGTTGGTGACACTTTGATATCACTGGTGATGTTTAGTATCCTGTGTGGTGTTGAGCATAAGTCCTGAACGTCAATGCTGTGTTCAGCACACAGCACAGTTTGCAGTTCTGATATGAGCAGGTGTTGGGTGAGACCAAAACAGATTGTTGCTGCAGTGCTGTTTCTTGATGTGAAAAACATTGAAAATAAACAAACATTGAGGCCAGAGTTTGGTCCTGGTTATTCAGTAATCATCCTCAGTGGGATTTCCCAACCCCCCTCCACAGAATCAGAAATGGTTTGACCCATGAGACAAGCAGGGAGAAGAAAATTTGATCTGAATTTTTTTGTAAATGTAAATATGATATTTTCTGTTAAATTATTATGGTTTATGTACAGTTCTCATAGCCAAGAGCCCTCGGCCCCTGTGGAGACAGGGCTGATGATATCACCCTCTGTTGTGTTTGTGTCCATAAGACTTCCTGTTTCTGTTAAAAGTGCTGTGTCTTGGTAGGTTTGTGACGTGGGTGGCATTAGCCTGAACTGTGAGTTATTGATAGGTCTGTTGGGCAAGAACAGACCCACAGTCCCTCGTCTTAAAGGTAATCATCACTGGCCTGCGGTCAACACAGCACAAGTAAGGGCCACTGGGACGAAAAACCAAACAGCCCCTTTTGCAGTGTGTGGGTTGATTGTAAGTTATTTTTTAGACTGGCTCTGATCCGCCACAGTTTCAGAGATAGCTGCACCAGGCAGTGCATCCGTCCCAATGCAAATTCAGTTGTTGGCATACTGTATTGTTTGTGTCTCTTTAAATCACCCTTACCGTGACTTAATGATTTTATAACATTGTTTAGACACAGCCATATATTTATATTTGTGTTTATTTATTATAATTATTTATATTATTTATAATTATTTTTCCTCCCTCCCCACTTCTTGACACTTTTCCAGAGTTATCCTGAGTCATCTATATGGGCCATCTCCTTTCGAAAAATGGTAACCGCGGTAACCGCCTGAAGAAGAGGAAACGGAAGCTGCTGAAGAGGAAGAAGAGGAACTGCTTCCTGCAGGGGCCCTGCATGCTGTGCTTCATCGTCCACGGCAACAGCGGTAGCCTCGACGACGACCAGCTCGAGAACAGCGCCTCCAAACTTGCCGAGCGCTACGCCGCGCTGAGCTCGCCCGAGGACTGCGCCAAGTTCCTGCTGTCGCCGCGGGAGCTCGCCATCTGGGAGGGGCAGGGGAAGGGCCTGCTGTCCGCCGTGCCCGCCAAGCTCATCGGCCCCCAGGCGCTGTTCCGCACCGCGGCCACGCCCGCCTGCGAGTACTCGGAGATGGTGTGCAAGCGGAAGTGCGCGGAGATGCAGCGGTGTGGCCCCTGCAAGCAGCCGCGCTGTGCCTTACAGGAAGTGATGGAGAACGGGGGCGGGGCCGGGGACGCCTCCGCCTCGCACTGCCACCTCCCCCTCTGCCCCCTGCCCTCCTCCTCCTCCTCTTCCTCGTCCCCCTCCTCCTCCTCCTCGTCGGAGGGCGTGTCCGGGGTGGGGCTGCAGACAGATTCCGTTGAGAGCCCCGGCAGTACGGGCAGCACGTCCGCCACGCCCCAGAGCCCCTCCCCCACCTGCCCCCACGCCCTCGCCGACACCCCCGGCGACACGGCCGACAACTCCAGCATCAACCACCTGCCCTCCTCCATCCTGCTGAGGGTGAGTGCGGGAAACTGATGCAGTGATGTCACAGCAGCCATTCCCAGCGTACCTACAGTGGGGGAGGCTCAGCTAATGAGATAATCCCAGGGATGTGTTGGTTGGCCAGGAGCATTTATGAGTCAGCCCAGACACGACCATTGCAGGCACACTTGGTACAAATTTTCCCCATGTGTTTCATTGGGAAATAATTATTGCTTTCCTTTTACATAGAACTGCAGGTGAATTTTGCACTTTGCACTGTCATGTGATTCAGTCTTCTCTGTTCTGGGGTCAGGAGAAACAGCCCAAAATCCTCCAGCAAGATGGTAAAAAGGTGTCTATTGTTGGGGTTATCTGTGAATTGGATTTGGTGTAATCGTTTCTCTCAGAAGTGTGAGTTAAATACAGAGAGAAGGGGATGGGGCTTGATTTCACGATGAGCAGTTTTACGGTGTCAAATAACTCAGTGACCTGCATCTGAGTGTCTGGCCTCAGCCTTCTTGTGCTCTCCTCTGGAAGTGAGGGAATTTGTGGCATTCATGAAACAGAAGAAAAGGTGAAAATAGGAACGTAACAAGCTTTTTGGATGCTGCCTACTGTCTTCTGTGTTTGTGGTCCTGCTCCTTCCTCTTAGACAGTTGCCTTTTTTTTTTTTACAGGTTCTTTCACATCTCTCTGTGAAGGAGCGATGCCTCTGTGCCTCGCTGGTCTGCAAGTACTGGCGAGACCTCTGTCTGGACTTCCAGTTCTGGAAGCAGATTGATCTCAGTGGCCTACAACAAGTGAGTTAATTTGTCTGGTACTTTTCATCAGCCGTTTCCTCAAATGTAGGGAGGGATAATTGAAACCAAGCATCTAATCATACTGTAGATTTATGAATTTTTTGGTGTACAGGTGAAAGTGCACCCGTGTCTCTACCTCTGCTTAGCTTCTCCTTGTTTGGAAGCCATGACTATTTCTTTCAGCCTCTCAACAGCACTAAGCTTGTGCATGGTCAGGATCTCTACTCTGTATCTCAGATGGTGATCTCTGATAACGTTAGGGCTAGTGTGTAGCCATGTTTTATGGCCTGAAATAGGGGACTAGAAGGAAAGTTTGCTTCGTGTTAAGGTGTCATCGTCCTATTCTTGCCTCTATCTCATTGGATCTCTCTGGGCTCTCCCTCTCACTCTCCATCTCTCTTTCTCTTTCCCTCTCTCTTTCTCTCACCTGCTCCCTCCCTCTCTATCTTTCTCCCATTTCCTCTCTCTCCCTCTCACTCTCCTCTCTCTTTCTCTTTCCCTCTCTCGCTTGCTCCCTCCCTTTCGGTCCCTCTCCCCTTTCCTCCCTCTCCCTCTCACCCCCTCTCCCAACCCCCCGGGTCTCTGTGCTGCCAGGTGACGGACGACCTCCTGGTGAAGATCTCGTCCTGGAGGCAGAACGTGACGGAGATCAACATCTCGGACTGCCGGAACGTGCAGGACCTGGGCGTGTGCTCGCTGGCGTCCCACTGTCCCGGGCTGCTGAAGTACACGGCATACCGCTGCAAGCAGCTGAGCGACCTGTCCCTCATCACCATCGCCACCCACTGCCCCCTCCTGCAGAAGGCCCACGTGGGCAACCAGGACAAGCTGACCGACGAGGCGCTCAAGAAGGTCCGCGCCCGCGCCGCGGCGGCGGCTCCCACACCCGCGCTCGGCCCGAGCCGGGCTTTACCGGCTTATAATGTGATATTTGCTGAGGGCTCTGAGAAAATCACTTTATGAAATAGATGTGAAGAGGTCTGAAGGTAGAGGAATTTAATACGGTGAACTTTTGAAGGCAGTCAGACTGCGCATTAGCTTTAGCAGGCCTGTACCACCCCCCTGTTTGCAGTAAGCTTCTGATAAAGGTCTGTTTCTGTTATTTATCTTTGCAATTTTATCAAGTGGAAAAACACCTAAGGTCATAGGGTGATGAAAAGATCTGCAGTTTCCCTGTGGACATTGTAAATGCACAGAAATGACAACATTGTGTCAAACCCTTATCTGGACCATATCTGGAACTATGCTCTAAACTATGATAACGTATGCACAAAGTCAGCGCAATCAAAAGCAGGGGGTGTTACACGTCAGTGTACAGCAGGCATTTCTCATTGAGCTACAAGTTGGAGCAACAGTCTTCTGTGCAGTAAGGGACAGTCCATGTGTCCAGTAGACAGTCCAGTACTTATCTCAGTTAAGTTCGCGGTTGTCAGAAGGCATATGTAAAGCCTGTTGAGGCCAGACTGACCGGCTTCTGCCAGCACAGCGGATGTAGGCAGAGACTGTTGTGTGAAGAACAGCTCACACATAGGCCTTTCACTTCTTTGCCTCGACACGGTTTTGAGTGTTTCTTTTTCAAAGCTTGTGCCCATTCGCAGAGTATGCTATACTCTAAGTCACCCTGGGCAAATATGCAATGAGCTTATACAGTGTGTTAAAGACTAATGCCAGCTTTTCATTATTCTGGTCTATCATAAGGAGTAAGTGGGGCTGTCCTTCAGTAAAGCAGTGAATTCTGGGATGTGGGGTGAGAGCTTTGAATCCTAAATGGGACACTGCTGCTGTGCGCCTGGGTGGGGCAGTATTTGGCAAGCTGTGGGTGGTGGCTTTCTAAGCAGCAGAATTGGGGCAGGAATATCAGGGGGTTTCCAATCCGGTGAAGGCCCGGGCTGCTCATCCAATTGGGCTGATTATCCAGTGAGGCAGGCAGGATGCTGCTCATGGTGACCTCTAGATAGCTAAGGGGCTCTCTGAATTCCAACTCAATAATACAGCCCCGTAAGGCCCAAATCTCAAGCATGGTTCTTTGACCACTAAGGACCCTCATCCTCACAGACAGCCCCAGTGTTTCTGACCGAACCTGACATTTGAAGTCTTCTCCAGCGAACAGCCTCTGGAGCTGAGCTGTAGATCCAATGTGTAAATGTAAATGTGCTCTTGCAGGGAAAGAGGGGTGTGGGCACTGATGTCATGTAGTACCTCCGAGGCCCCCTGCTCTAGTTCTTTTGGAGTAATGGTATTCCACGCTATCTCAGCACTTACATGGCCACTGCTTCATTTCAGTGTGCAAAAGCCTTTTTTAATGGATTTGATTCAATTATAGAAAGTGGAACACCACTGTGGGCCTGAAATTTTATTCTGATTCAGTTTGTTTGGTTCAGGATGTCGTTGCAGTTTTAGCTTCGCGAGTCGACTTTGATAATTTCATCTGGGATGTTAACTTGCAGGAAAATTGCATCAGGCTTTCAAGAAATCTGATGCTGGTTTTTGATCATTTTTTTTTGTTCATTTCAGATGGACTGAAACATAAAACGTTCTGTTTGGCGTTAAATAAGTTGCATCTGAAATATGAATATTGCGTTTTTTTGGCATGATTGGTTTTCCAGACATTTGCATTCCTGCATCTTTGTGCTTCACTTTGCCATTCCAAAAAATGCAATGTCAGAACTGAGAGGGATTCTTTGTCGATTGAGACATGGTTAGCTTTCACAGGAAGTGCCGCAGGAAGTGCCCTCCGGACGGTTCCCGTGACGCCTTTTCTCTGCTGTGTCTGCAGCTGGGAGAGTGCTGCCCGGAGCTGCGGGATGTCCACTTTGGCCAGTGCTACAACATCAGCGATGCCGGCATGGTGGCGCTGGCCCAGGGCTGCCCCAAACTGCAGAGAATCTACATGCAGGAGAACAAACTGGTAAGTGCCATTATCCATTAAACATGTACTTTTGCCTTTAATATATGGTGTCACTACCCTTGATGTGGCATCTCTTCCTTTACTCTTTCATCTTACCTTTAATATGTCCTCCCAACTCATAATGTGTCCACAGCACTGGTAATCTGTTTCCTTTCATTTTAATGTCCACCTTATATTTTACCTTTGCCTTTAATGTGTCCTCAACTGGGCGTTGTTCTCTTATTACCACCTCCACCCACTAGGTGGAGCAATGGTTATGTGATTGTCGCTGTGCACTTCTTTGTCTCTCCGGAAATGGGAAAGCTGTAAAAATTCTGGACATATTTGGAAGAAACTTGTCAAAATAAAGTGCTTTTGGACAAGGGAGAAGGGATTTGATTTTTAGGGCTGTTACAACAACTGTTTAAGTGGTACACAAGAGTGCTCCTCTTGTAATACGCGTTGTCCTAATACATTTAGTGTGCGTCCTGCAGTAAATTATAGTACTGGTGGTTTTTTGGGGCGCATTGAAAACGGGTCTGTTTTCCTGATGTCTTGTAATGTTAAACATCTGTACTGCAGCAGTCAGGTTTGGGGGGGGGGGGTTCCCCCAGGCAGAAAAGTAATAAGGATATGTCTGTTTCCAATGAAATGCGACACTGAACTGAAGGCAAATAAGCCTGTAAATACCGTGCAAAGAGATACAAGCTGGTGGGGGACAGAAGGGGGGGAACGGGGGCAAACACGGCGCCCCTCTGTGGGCGGTCCGATACTTTCCGAAACAGTCATGACATCGACGTGGATCCACTCTTGACCCTGGGTTCGGGTGCAAGCAGACAACATACATGGTTTGTGCCAGCAGAATTCTTTTTTATCTAGTGGTAATTTAAAGACCTTGTACTCCCGCCCCCCTCTACATCCATGTGTGACATGGGGACAGGAATGGTTCCTGCTGTCAGCGTTCCTGCAGGCACACCCACTTGGCCGTACGTGGGCTTGGTTCTGTGGAGGTTTGTTCAGATTAACTGTGCATTTGGCTTGCCAGGATCTTATGCTTTTAGTCAGAAAAGGCACAGTGGGAAATGAAAGGGACTCTGTATTGATCTCCCTCTTAGAGGTCCTTTTGAAAACTGTCCATCAAGTGTGGGAAGGGGAATGGTCTCTTATTTATTTTATGAGAAAATGACTTCCAGTCACCCATTTTCCTGCTCCGTGCTGAGGTGGTGTATTGCTGTCACCCACTGTTTTCGCTGTAAGAAAGTAAACATTCCAGTGCAGTAATAACCAGTTATACATAAAGAAGCAGCTCTTTTTCCCCTTCAAACCTAGAAGTGACAGGGCAGGTACAGCTCGAGTCTGTAATTAATGACATCATCATTGCGTCATTACAATGAGATGAAGATGGTGTTAGAGGCTCACTCTCATAATGCGTGAATGTGACAGGGTACCCAGTATATCTCTGCAAGTTGATCTTGCAGATCTTGCACAGCAGATATCTCTGCTGTGCAATCTTTCACAGGACCTATATGAAGCAGGTGGAGTAGGATTCGCCTTGCTGTGGACATGTTTGTCTGTAAGACGACAGAATTTTCACTTCATTCACACATACTCTTTGTCCATGGTTTACTGAATTTGTAGATGAACAGTAAATGATAGCTGGATTGTTATCGACTAATTACTGCAGTGCTAAGTAATAGTCACTGCTTCTACTGGTAGGATGTTGCATTGCATGTGGGTCCGCTGAGGGTGGCCTATAGTGGTATCTAGTCTGCCAACCACAAGGTTTTCGGTTCAGGTCCCCCTGGTTTTCTGTGCTTTAGTCTGGCTGCTTAGCTTCATTGGCTCCAGCATGCATGCAGATACGCGAAAAGGCTAAAAATATTTATGTGGAAAATTGTTGCCTCTGTGATTTTTTTCCACAGCAGAATCTCATTTGGACTTTCAGTCAATGTCTTCTTCTGCCACTAGAGGTCAGCATTGTTCCACTGACAGTCCTTCAGTCAGTACAGCAGCTGTTTCCTGTGCAAGCAAAGCCAGCCTTTAAGAGGAAACTAAATTGACTTCAGAATAGTACGTATGGAGTTCATTCTTAATATTGTCTCTGCTCATTGTAGCAGCTGAAAAAGTATAATGGATTTAACACACTGAAGTTGAAAATGGGTCCAGTAAACTGAAAGCTTAAAGTTGTCTGTTGTCTTTAGTTGTCTGAAAGCTAGGGCTGGAGTGCAGTTATGGCTTGTGTCTGGTATGTTATATTTCATCATAGCTTTTATGTTACAGAAGTAAGTAGTTTTCTGACTAATACTTACTTCTCCTCCCCATCCAATTCCTCCTTCTCTTACAGGCACGCGATAGCCTTGATGAATTGGACCGCTTAGCTTTGTTAACAATATCTCGCACAGTTAGTGCCTCATTAATCATAATAAAGGCTATAAGGGTGATTATTATTAGGTTAAAGATATTAATGTTTTTGTAAATATCTTTTAGCGCTGTGATATCAGGTTTAAACAGACATTACTTAGATTACTGGAATGTGTATCGGGAGACTGAGAGACTTGTCTCCAGCAAAAAGCCCGCTCTGGGTATTTCAGGAACTGTTATGTCTACTGTTCTTTTCTTGGCCGGAGAATCTCTTTAAGAACTTCCCATCTCCAGCACAGCCAGTGAGTAGCCTCTTCTCCTGGAGCGGGATGTGGTAATTATTTTCAAAGCTTTGGATATGATTGTACTTCTTCTGCTTTAGTTAATGAAGACTACATTAAGAGCTCAATAAGCAATTACCCTTTTTAATTAGAAATTTAGAAGAAGATTAAAACATTGATTTCCCTCACCAAAAAAGAGAGAAAATGCTGAATTATTAACAGTCATACCAGCGCTGAAAGGTCTCCGTTTTCTTGCTCAGCACTGAAATATAGGCTAAATCGCTCATCCATCTGAGAGATTAAAACTCGCTAAGGCTTATCCAGACGGGCGTGACATACTTACAACAACGTTCTCCAAATATGAAAGGAAAAAATCATTAAGTCATTTCCTGTTGAAAAATCCCTTAAAAGTCCATCTGTGGCCTGTGAATCTCTGTGTGGAGTGTCTGTAGCTACATTGCTGTATGTCTGTATGAGTGCATCTCAGGCTGTCCACCTATCTGTCAGTCCTACACACACGCATGTGCACATAATTATCTTTTGGAAATCAGTCCTTTTGCAAAATTAAATATCTTCCGAAAGGGATGTTATTAAAAATACATAGTAAGTACTAACGACCTAATTTCCTAATTCTTTATGTGTTATGTGCAGTTTGAACTTGCTGTGATTGGTTCAAATCTCAGAGTCGTGGACAGGGTCCTGTTCAGTGGTTCATGAGGCCCGGGCTGCGCGTGCCAAGTCTGAACCAAAACCTGGACTGGAGGCTGCAGACAGGTCCCTGCAGGATCAAGACTGTACACACTTGGCAGCTCGTCTGGGTATGATAGGATTAGCTTCTCAGGACAGACTTCAGATTCAGATTTGGTGAGAGAAATTGTTACCCTGCAGGTGTAGCTGCCTCTCCCATTTCAGAAAGTGATGTACATCATGCCTTGGAAACATATTAGCGCATTACTCACTCCTGCTGTTCCCTTCTAAACAGACGCACGCAGAAGATTCAGCAGTGTGTGCTCTGATGCCGCCTCCCTGACGAAACTGAGAACTAGACAAGAGGGTAAAACACGTCACTGTCGTCAGCTGCGCTACGTTGCTCTCGGAACCCAGATGGTTGTCGGTTCAAAACGCAGATGGCGCGAAGTTCTCGCCCGACTGGGCGTAAGCAGGGATTCATTGACACGGTCGCGCGTCTCTCTCTCCGTAACGCACTCCGTTACGGCGGACAGCGCTGGCTGCGCGCTGCAAAAGCGGGCTTGCTGTGAGGGAGGAGCAAGGGAAGGAAAGATGGCTTTTGGCACGCTTCCTTTCGGAGTCCAGAACATCATCGCCTGCTGACGTCATGTGCTCCGGAGCGGCTGTCAGTGCCCGGCCCGGCCCGGCCGGCTCCTCCCCCCAGCCGGTGCTCCGCTCGGCGAGGCACCAGCAGGTCTGCGCGGACATCTGAATCCCTTTATCCTGATGGCCAGAGTGTTTTCGGTGACAGATCGGTCAGCTGCGTGTCTAGTTTACAGCCGGGATTCGGCCCCTGGGCCCTCTGCGCCCGCTAATGGAGTAAGATGATCCCGCCGCTGTCTCATCCAATCAGAGGTGAATGGCGACGCTGGATCGGCCTCTTGCTCTTCCTCAGATGAAGATGAATGGTTCAAAACCTGGAAGCCATTCCTGTCTGGTCTGCTGTTGAGTTCCATCTGTTCAGGGTCTATTTAATGTGATAGATTCTTTTTTTCCCAAACTAAAAGGCTCATTCTCTAAACTTGTATTAAGTTTTATAGTCTCTCTGTAAAGGTACTCCAAAGAGGGAGCTAAGACATTAATAAGCCCCTGCCTCTACATGAGGGAAATTGGTACGGTCCCCTTCCTGCAGGCAGTGGTACAGTCCTGCTGGCCTGCAGTCATTCACAGATGAGCCTGTAGCTGAGGGATTTATTCACTCTCTAATTTGCACCTTCAGCCACCGTTACTGAAGGCACCAGACTGCCCCCTCTGACCAGCAGTCAGAGGACCACATGCAGTCATGCCATCCTTGCTTGCCTCTGCCTGCACTGATATGAAGTGTTTTGATGAGTGCTTTGCTCCCCACCCGTTTGCAGGGCAGAGGCTGCTAAAGAGCCTCAGTCTCTTTAGCAGCCTCTGCTAAAGGGCATCAGGTTCTGGAGTGCACAGAAAGACAGGCTGCCTCTGAGCTTAGCCACTGTGCATGTGCTGTCTCAGAGATCTGGGGTTTCTCCAGTCCCACTTCAGCAGGTTTCCCCTCTGCGCCTAGAGGGTCACCTGTGCAGGTGAGGGAGAAGGAGCAGAGCTTTCCAGTGCTGGACTTTAGATGGTGTGTGTGTGTGTGTGTGTGTATGATGGGACAGTGGAGAGAATAGCCCAGAAGGCACTGTCTCTTCCTCTCCTCGTCTTCCTCTTCCTCTTCCTCTTGAAGCGTATGGTCTCATATTTTCGCACAACATTTCTGTAGGAAGTGGCTGAGATTCTCCATGGATACCATGTGAGCCTGTCGGAGAGATTACGCATCCCTGCCTGATTAGCCAGACTTTTAATTAGCCTAAATGTCTAATGTAAATGGAATTTTAGATGACCTCAAATAGATTAAATCTTGCCCTCAATTTGGTTCTAATTACTTTATGTATGCAGTTTTTTCCCTCACATCTGTCTGTGGTACTGCTTACAGACAATAGCCTTTGTGTGGTCATGTGCTTTTTTGAGTAAATACATGGTTATTTTTGGGCAGGTCACCAATAATGTGCCAGTATGTTTTTGCCAAATTAGGATTCATTCATAAACATGAAAAATTTTGAAGTACAGTATCTGTGCAATACTTGTGATTTCTGTGTGTGTGTGTGTGGGTGTGTATATGTGTGCGTGTGTGCATGTGCGTGCAAGTGTGTGTTTGCATTTTTATGTGTGGGTGTTTGTGTGTTTGTGTGTGAGCATATGTGTATGTGTTTGCATCTGCGTGCGTGCGTGCATGCGCGTGTGTGTTTGTGTGTGTTGCATGTTTGTGTGCGTGCATGCGTGCGTGTGCGAGTGTGTGTTTGCTTGCGTGTGTGTATGCGTGTGCGTGTTTGTATATCTGTGAGTGCATTTGCGTGTGTGTATGTTTGCATGTGTGTTAGTTAAAGCCACCCCGCTGAGCGCTGACAGTAGGATGTAGGAAATGAGGCTGTTTGGCTGCAGCTGACTGTGATTGTGTTCTCTGGATCCATCCTTGTGCTGGGTATGAGATTGCTCCGCACTGGCCCTGGAAGTAATTCACTGTCATTACAGACAAACGGCTTCTTAAATAGGACCAGTCCTCCCTGAGCAGCGGCCCCCCCACTGCAAAACAATAAACTCCCACTGGCAGCTTCTCATGTCAATTCATTACAAAATTGCTAAATTACAGGGGAGAGAAAGTAAGGATCTCCACCTTGCTGAGGGGCTGTTTCACAAGCCCCCTTAGAAAAAAATCTGAAAAAGTGATTTTTTTTTATGTGTGTGTGTGTGTACGTGTGTGTGTACGTGTGTGTGTGCCTGTGTGTGTGTGTGCCTGTGTGTGTGTCTGTGTGTGCGTGTGCCTGTGTGTGTGTGTGCCTGTGTGTGTGTGTGTGGGAGGGGTTCTGTTTGGAGGGGGTGAACTAATGCACAGTGTGCTGGCACGTACACAGTGCTGTGAACATGTTGGATGGATGTAGGGATGTTTGTGTGATTTAAAGGAAGGCGGCTGTTTCCTGCATGTCAGCCTATGGATGCCCCACCCTGAATGTGTTAGATTACCATCGTGCCCAGAGGCCCATCTGCAGAGGAAGTTTTTTGGATGTGTGGTTTTGGGCTGCTTTGTACCCCCCCCAACGGGCAACGAGGTGAAAATGACCCCAATTTCCCTGCACGTCTCTTACTGTTTGCGGTTTGCAGGGTTTGGATGTTTTCTTTTTCCTGAAACCTGAAGACTTCAGTTTTTATTGAACATTAACAGTAAAGCGCTCCAATCATGCCCAATTAAGTGCGATTTTTTTTTTCTTTTCTTTTTGTATCAGTAAAAGCCTGTCTGTGCTGGCTGAGCTAATCATCGCTCATACTGTAGAAGTAATCAAGTCCATTAGTGAAGCCAGCGGATCCTCAGACACATTGATGAACTGAACGACAGGCCGCATCGATGGCTCGCTGTCGCCGGCCTTCAACAAAGAAAAGATGAAATTATGAGAACAAAGTGCTTGATCAGACCTAAATGTCAAGTCTGCCATGCGGCGTCTGAAGGAAAAGGGTCCTGTGGGCTTTGTAAAGATTTTACCCTGAAAATGTCTCTCATACAAAGAGTGGGACCCTGCGGAAGATGCTGACGTCTGTCTGTTTCTCTGTCTGGCCTGGGACTCTGCCTGTGTGTATGCCTGTATAAATGTAGAGAGCCTGTCTGTTTTTGTTCTTGTGGTCAGACTTTGTGTGTCTGTGGAGACACGTACAGTGAATCCCTGTGTACTGAAACTGTACATCTCTGCAGAAAAATGTCTGTCTATCTCATGAATCTGTGCACATCTGTCTGTTCAATGGGGCAGGATGTCTCCACGGAGGCGTGAATACCCCTGAACAGCTGAAGAGTACAGACCACGTAACAGGGTTGGCCTGAAGACCTTCGATGTTGTAGGTAGCCAGTGTCAGCCACCAGAGGGCGCTGTAAGACTGTTGATTCGTCAGAAAGCGCAAATTCACTCAAAGGCCTGAAAATCGTTTCCTGTTTCAGGGGGTGCAAAATAAAACCCTTCTCCTCATCGATGTCATGAGGCCAGCATTAATACACATTAAAAAGCTATTTATTTGCTTATCTTAAACTGTTCTTACTAGACATACCCTTGAATAGTTCGATATAGTCTAAACGGTCTGTAGCTGGCAGAATGGACAGGACTAAGTGGGTTTAATGTCACGTTCATGGCTGTGGCCCAATGAATGCATTTAAGATGCATTAATGAGTGCTTTAATTGATGTGCTAGCTGAGTGGTCCTCAGATGGTCTTCAGATTTTCCTTTATGATAGATGGTGCTTAGTGATAGCAGTGTACTTTTGTTTCTGAAGAGTTTTTGATGATGTTTTTTTAAATTTTTTAGATAATGGTACATTTCTAATTCATTGATAAAAAACGCGCAGGTCTGGCAGTTTTTTCTTTTTTGGCGTCTTGATAAAGAACCGTGGAACACATTTCCTTTGAAGAGATAGCCGTTAAATCATCTTATCAAATGTTCCCTCCGATGGTATTTTTAGGCAGATCAGATTACGTTGTGGTAGACCCAACTATTTTATCCCTCTCTTAAAAGCAGCAGAGAAGATGGAACGATCTGGAAAGATGAACGAGCGTTTGTGCTGCTGGAACGCGGGCTGTATGGAGGAGAGCTCTTTGAAGGGGGGGGAGACTCCTTATTTACGTGCCCCCCCCCGTGTGCTCCCGCACGTGGACCGGTCTGAACTCTGTCTGCTAACCAGCATGCACCTGGCACAGCTTGGCCCCATCCTTTCCTAGCTGGTTAGCAGAACCTGCCATCAGTGCAGGAGGTTAATGTGTTCCATATCACGCAGAGAGCTCACCCGCTACACACACACACACACACACACACTGTTTCACTCCCCGATGATAGATAGATTGTTCTTTTGTTTTAAAAGTGTAGGGTGAGAGTGTGACATCATCATCTGGAACTCTATCATGCGTTTTTCTCAAGTTGAAATGTATGATAGGGAGTGATTAATCGCTCCAGGTTTGAATGGGAGTCTGCTCAAGGCAGAAGAAAGAATTCTTTTTTACCCTTCCTTTTATCCCTCTTTCCATACCATTTTGTCTGTCCTCTTTATCCCTTGATCTAACACTCTTTCCTATCTTTCTACCTTTCTCTCTCTCATACTCCCTCTGTTTTTATGTGTTCCTCCCTGTCCTCCCTTCACTTTCTCTGTCTCTTTCTCTCCCTGACTGTTCTTCATTTTGCTTTATCTCCTCTCTTTTCTCCTTTCCTCTCCTCCCTTTCTCTCCTGCTCTTTCTCTTGTCTGTCTCTCTCCCCCTCTTCCTTTCTCCCTCTCTCCCTCTCTCTCTCTCTCTCTCTGTCTCTGTCTCTCTCTCTCTCTGCTTTGTAGCTGCAGGGCTGAGATGTGCCGGTGTTGCTTTGTTGGCCTGTCTGCTTTGGAGAGGGCTGATCTGAGATCTGTTCCTTTGCCATTTTGGTGGGTTGGGGGGCACTATCACCCAAAAAAAACTGAGCAGTGGTGTCTGTGAGAGAGTGGCTTCAGCTGTGATTGACGGGTTACGTGAGATTTGATGTGACAGGCGTATTTTTGTGCTGTCCAGTTACCTTTACAGGGATGGAAAGAGACACAACCAGGGCGGCACTGCCAGTCACTTTGCCAATCAGGGGCAAGCTTTCTGAGAATGCTCTGCTGTATGGCACTGTGGAAAAGCAAGAAGTGACATCAGACACATCTCTGCTGAAAGCTCTTCCTATTTCTCCACAAAAATTAGCTGCCTCTACCTGCATGGACACCAGCAAAACCGCCCATTCTTTTTGCTCAGGAAGCATCTGAGAGCATCTGTAATTGCACATTGAGGATTTTTATCCATTTGGAGCGCTGTGGTGTTCATGCTGGAGTTAGACACAGTGTCCAAGGCTCAGGGTCTGGTCTGAGCCAGAGGAGTGGTGCTGCTGTTACAGCACTGTTGCTGTGCTGTTGTCATGCTGTTGTCTTGCTATTGTATAGTGTGCTGATTGCTGCACATTTGTATGGGCTATGCATAGTCACCTGCATTTAAGAACTGTTCTGGACGGTGTTTTTGATGGTGTTGCACAGTTAATAAGCTTGTCACTTTATATGAGGCTCAAGCATGAGCCTGATTCTGTTCCTGTTTGATGACAATGTGTCATTGTCATATTTGTGTCCTTCACATTACATTTTCTGAGTTACAATGGGAAATACCTGAATGATTTTCTCTTAATAATAGGTAACTGTTATTTAATGGAGAGTAATCTCTTTATTCTAATTGGTAAGATTTAATGTAAAATGCACAAAGGTGCTGTAATGCTTCAGTAGTAGACACAGTCTCAGTTATCAGGGATCAGCTGCTGATGGAAAGCTTGTTAACCATAAAGAACAGTCAGCTTCAGGATGACAGGCAGTTTAAAGGCACATTTTGTCCTGGCTTTTTTCTTAGTGATGGTTTGACTCCACCCACAATTCCACCCGCTTGCCTGCCACACCCACTGAACCGCGTACCCACCCCCAACCAGCTCTGCCCTGCCCCACCCTCTCTCTTTTGTCCTGTAATGTTTATTGCTGTGCTACTTTAATATTTTTAATGAAGACATCCAGTGATCAGACCATTTTTCAATAGTCTTCACTCCCCCTCCTCTGCGTCTGGCGTTTTCTGTATTCAGGTCGACTGGGAAGGTAGGTGACACCAGCTTCTCCCCCTCCACCCAGTGCCTGCAGGGAAAGCTCATTAGAGCAGATCGATATCAGAAATAATGAATCGGTTTTAATAAGCCTGCTCGGGTCAAAACGTGGCAAAGGAACCGGCCAGGCAGACACTGGTTAACAAGGCTGCCGCGACTTTCGGCCAGTGTCGATCATGTAGCCGCGCCCGCTTCCAGAGACGCCAAAAAACACAGAAAAAACAAAATCTATCAACAATTAAAGAAGCATTTATGTCAGCAGGCAATTGAAACAAGTCAGACACTGATATTGAGCTGATATTTGCATGGCATGAAATATCGCAGAGGACAGGAAGTTGTTAAAGAATTAAAGTAAAAGAATCATCTGTGATTGGGTGCTGTGAAAGGCAGCTATGATCTAGGCTCTCACCTCCACATTACATCTCATTCAAGAGAATATTTACTTGCATTGGTAGGTTGGCTGATTTTTGCCTTTTTTGATGTCTGAATTCACAGAATTTGCAAGGTTAATGGAAATCCTCTGCTCTGCAAATTCCCGTCATCAAAGGAGGGGGGAAAAACTTCTCTTTCCAGCGTCTTGAAAGCAAAATCTGGCGCTAACTGCATCCTGAAGAGCCTGTTTTAGCCTGAGCGTGTCCCTGTGTCTAGATTTGAGTTGCCATGCCGACCAGGTACCCAAAAAGGATGGAAGAACCCTCGTCATGGGAACCGTAGCCATGATGTGATCTCCCTACCTGCGTCTATGATCACGCGCCGTTCTTCCCCCCCCACCCCCCGCCTCCTCAAAGTTATATTTCAGAGGAAGTGTTACACCCAGACAGGCACACCAGAGATGCCTTCCTAGATCTCCTTAAAAAAACTCGTCTGGCCTTGTATTTCCTTAGGGGAGGGTAAAGAGCCGAAAGCCGTTATGAGATATCACACCAGGACAACTAATCAATTAATGGGCCCGTTATCGGGGGTAATTAAGAGCACAGCGAGGCGGCCGAGAGGAAGCGCTTTCACCGGGGCTTCCCCTCCCCAAACCCCGCTGCCCGGGACAGTAAATCAACACCCCGTTGGAGGCGCGCTGGGGCGACGGGGCCTCTTCCTCAGCGCCGGCGGCGTCCGCCACAGAGTCGCGCCGGTCGCTGCGTGTCCCGCGGGCGGATCGATGCGGCAGACCCCTCGCACAGACAGACCGAATTGCGGAAATAAAATAAAAGCACGTTTAATAACTCCCATGTGACCCAACTCATTCGCACAACAGGAGGGAGACGACAGCGGCCCAGTTTTTGGCCTGGAACTCTTTTCACCCCCTCTTTCTTTCCCCCGTCTCTGCATTCCACTTAGTCTTTTTGTCTTCCCCTCGACCCTTCCCCCCCTTCTGTCCTTCACCTTCTCTCTCTCCTCTCTCTTTTTTTTCTCTTCCCTCCTCCCCCTCTTCACACCACTAGTTGAGTCCAGTCCCTGAAAAGCTGCTGCAGGGTTTACACTGTGACCCTTGATATCCTATTAGTGTCTCCCTCCCTCTCTCTCAGCCTGTGGGAAACTCCTTCCTCCTCCATCTCTAATCCCATTCATCCCCATGTTGCAGTGCTCACACACCTGCTCTGGAGCTGTTCGGCCCGTCTCTGAAACTAAAGTGAGAGACCGGCTTCTTACCTCCTGCTGGCAAGTGGTGAGCGCTATAGCTCCTGACTCTGAGACGAGCTCCCACCCCTCCCCACACTCTTACCCCCAATTTGTAATACCAGACTAAATGATGGAGGGCATCCCGTTATGGTTTTTTGCCGGTTTTGATGTCGCCTCAGGGAGACGGTCCTCAGGGGTCACAAGGCGCTCAATCTCTCGCGAGGTGAAATCTGCTCTTCGCTCTTTTATGTTTCAGACTCTCCACTCTGCCTTATTTAACTTCCTGCCATTGATTGATAGCTGCAATCTCTGTGTGTGTCTACTGAGCTGTTGGAGGAGGCGCTGCAGCCTCTTTAAAAAAAAAGAAAAAAAGAAAACGGGGAAGAGAATGAAATGGATTCGTGTCATCTGTGTGGAGCGCGTTGTTGTGAGAGCTCTCTCTGTGACGCGCCCTGCCGCAGCTCCTCTCTGTGGCCGCGTTGGTGATTGGCTGCCTCGCGCTTCCTCTGGCCTCCTTGGCTTTATGTCTCTTAGAATATTCTCACCGTCTCACGTTCAAAAACATCCTGAAACTAGGTGGAGCTCACCTTTACCTGTGGGGACCTTCAGCAAATGGCAGTCATCTGTAAATGACATTAACCTGCAGAGACCTGATAGCTGAGTGTGTGTGTGTGTGTGTGTGTGTGTGTGTGTGTGTGTGTGTGTGTGTTTGCACTTGAGGTTGCTCCGGGTTTGACTGATGTGTTCTCATAGCTGCTTCCAATCATATGGCATTCCCAAGCTACATTGACAACAATAAACTTCACATGTAATAAACCTAACAAGTTAACAACAAATTCTCATGAGTAATCATCACCAAAATAGTCGCTGATTATTGAGTATCTCATTTAGGAGCTGCAGCAATGATGTTAAACCAAGAGCCAGTGCTGAGTGTTGGCCCTTTAGAGCTTGAGCATGAGTTTGAGTTTGAGTTTGAGTCTGACAGGTTTGATTTAGCCAATAAGTACATAAGCACTGGCATATTAAAGCTAGATGTGTGTGATAGAGACCTACCTCGCCCCTTAATTATCTCGCATTCTCCTGTGTCTCCCTCTTCCTGTTCCTGTCTCGCTCTCTTTGACTCTCTCCCTCCCTCTCTTAATTCTCTCTCCTTTTCTCTCTGTATCTCACAGTTTTTCTCTCTATTTTTCCTCTCGCTGTATCTCTGTCTGTGACTCGTGCCATTAGCAGGGATTGTGTCCTCTCTAGATAAAACCGAAACCCATTACATCCCCTGCGCTGTTCCCGGGCCCTTGGTCGACCCCAATGACCGTTCTGGTCTCCTCGGCCAAAAGCTCGTTCAGAGAGAGGCTCATTGTGGTGTCTCCTCCATCCCTCTCGGTTTGCGCTCTGTCCGGCCTGACTGCCGTTGATGGTTTGCGGCTCTTTATCAGCTCGGCGCGGCCGTCTGCCCGCCTCTCTGCTTTTTTACACTGTTTATCAGCGGGTACCCAGAATCAGAGCACAGAAAAAAGTGCATCTGACATGTGACATTAAACAAACATTAGTGTGACGGGAGCTGAGATGGCATGGCAACTGAGGGTACGTGTGTGTTTCTGTGTGCGTGAGCGTGTGTGTGTGTGTGTGTGTGTGTGTACACGTGCTTGCGCGTGCACACGAGCGAGCGGATGTGTGTGTGTGTGTGTGTGTGTGTGCGTGCGAGTGGCACTGAGCCTGTATGAGTGTGTAAGTGTGTGATGTGCTGCTGTGTGTTTATGCAGTGAGAGATGGTAAGAGAAATAGCAGCCTTTTCAGGGCTGGGAGGGAAATATCAGCTCATGGAGCCCTTTATAAAATGTCACTGGTGTTTAATGGCACAGGATGAAAATGGGCAAAAGGACGAGGTGTTTTGCAGAATTTAGGCGCAGTTCTTGGAGGAGTCAGCCTCTGTGCTGGCCAAGCCTTTTGGTGGGAGGTGGGGGTATAACCTCGGTAGGACCTCAAAGACTGGCGAACCCCTGGAAAATGAGATGCAGGTTGAGGAGAGAGTAGAACTCACAGCCTCACAGTATCACACACTTTATTTAGGTGACTAAGTACATGGAGGCTGTTTTTCGCCTTTCTGTTAATAAAATGAGCAAGTTATCTCCTGTAAAAAAGCTAATTGGACTATCTTTGGTAAACAAACCTGTGCTTTGGCCAATAAAATGCAATTCTCCTTTTGTTTTATCGTGTTAGGGTGACAAAACAGGCAATTAAACATCCAATCACATTGAGGCCGAGTTTTGATTGGAGGCTAAGCCATTACACCTCAGCTAGTACGTGGGTATTTTGTTTGTAAGATAAATGATGTGTTTCATAACCATGTCATAAAGACAGTGAGTGCGGATTTTGTGGCTAGTTCATATCCACTCCTTCACCTCTCATCTGACAAGACCTCCAAACTCGGGAAGTAAAACCGATACTTTTGGCAGAATTTTATTAATTAACTGTGAATAGGGCATAATTAGCATGTGTTAGTGTTATTAACATTCATTAGTAGTTTTTCAGTGTCTTTCCTGAAGAAGCCTCCATTTATCCCTTATAAATGTCTCGTAAGTGTTCATTAATCATTAATTACTGCTGAAAAGCATGGGTTGACTTGTTTTTCAGTGTCTGCGCTGAAGTCATTTGTAAGGCGTGAGTGATGTCGAGTTTTGGACAAGTGCCGCAGTTATTGTTAATGACGTCTTTATGAAGTGTTAATTGGGTAATTAACGCGACCTTAATATCCAGCATAACCACATTTTAACAACAGTCTTACACATCAGCAGTCTAAAAAGGGAAAACGGCTGAAACAAGAAGAGGTCAACATGTCGTCTGAGAAACAAGCTTCCGTGCTTCTTATTACCGGGAAAACCAATGACTTGATATTTCCTCTAGTTAATTCTAGTTAGTTTCGGGGTGCTTTTGTGAAGCACTGATTCCGGATCAAGTGTGGTTTTTTTTTTTTTTTTTTTTTGCTGTTTTCAGTATGAATATGACAGCGCTGATCCCAGATCAGGGAGGTCATCGCAGTCGATGAGACCTCCCTGAGCATTTTGAAGCTCACTGCAGCTGATTGATGTTTGTCAGCCGGTGTGACTCCTTCAGGGAGGGAGGGAGGGGGAGAGACGGAGGGGGAATGGGGAGACATATCTATTCATCATATGGTTGATACTAGCTCCCTAATAAATCACTTCTACCTTACAAGTGTGTAGCTCTGGAGTAGAGCCCGCCTGTCTTCCCCCTAATGCAGCCCTGACCTTGGATCCACACCTACTCAGTTAAATGCTTTATAATGCCTTACAATGCTTTATGATAGCTTATAATGCGTTATAAGATGCCCTCAGGGGTATGATCCCTCCGGTCTGCTGTGCATTAACCATCCTCACTGTAGCTGCATGTTGGTGTTTGTCTTGATGCTTTTCGAGAACATCACAGGGCCCCCCATTGCAACATTGATTTGTGAAAGGTGGGGTTCACAGACAGGGGGGGTGGGGGGTTCGAGGTGCAGGTGATGTGGTACATTTGAGCGAGTTACCTCCTCGCCACTTTGTTCTGTGAGTTTCACTGAACAGAACTTGTGTGGTTCCTCAGGGCTGTGACCTGCCAGTGTTTGGTAAAGTGATCTGCTTTTCATGGATTATCAACTATTGTCAACTTGGTGGAGTGGTTAACCAGCTTGGCTTGTAACCGGGAGGTTACGTGTTCTAATCCGAGGTTGGGTGCTGCTGTGGGGTCCCCAGGCCAGAGTCTTACCTGAATTACTCCATCAGGCTGCATAAATAGGTGTTATGTTGAAGTGTAAGCTCTGAAAGTCTCTGGGAACAGGACATTTGCTAAATGAGTAAATATTACTGAATGAATGGCGTCTGTGCTGTGCTGGCAGCCTGGTTATTTACGGCGTTCTCTGTGCGGTGAAGTTGCGTCTGGGCTGAGGACGGAGTGCGGCAGGTGCTCGCGAAGCCGCCCCCGTTTCCGCCTGTAAATGAGCTGTGAATTAATTGTCCCGCTTACAGTCATTCCCAGAATGCACCGCTCCCAGCCCTGAGCCAGGCGGAGTGGGTTTGGGGCGTCTCGGCGGAGTGCCTTTAAATTGGGGCCACCGGATTTTTTTCCCTCTCGGGGTGTCGGTGGAACATTAAACTCATTTGAACTACATCGGCCACCGGTGAATTGGAAAGGGGGGAAAGGAAACGCAGCAATGAGGTTATGGTGTAAATGAATATGAAAATGAAGCTGTAAATAGAAAAGCCTGAGTCACAGTATTCCCTGGACTGTGATTTGTTATGCCGGAAAACGGAGCGGAGCTGAGAGAGAAATGAGAAAATCTGCCAGGCCCGCGGCTCGGGCACGTTTCCGCCGGCGCGGTTCTTGTGTCCCGGGCTCAGGTAGCCTCCGCTAACCTGGACGAGGCTGCACTGGCATCACTCTAAAGGAGAGAGCTTTGTGGCTGTGTGCTGCGTTTGTTTAAACATTGATTAGAATTTTGCCATTCATGCATCAGGCTCTCCCGTGCACACACAGGCGGGAGTCTTGGCTTTGAAATGTGTGTGTGTGTGTGTGTGTGTGTGTGCGTGTGAGATGTGCATGTGCGCATGTTTCTGGGTGCATGGCTTAGAGTAATCAAGCCTTCTCTAAATTGCCTGTTTATTTAGTATAAGTTACAACTAAGTTCACTTGGACCCAGAAAAGAGCCGCGTTGTTGGTTCAGCTCTAATTTAGCTTCTTATTAATATCAATATTAATGCTGTGCAGAAAGCCAGAAAAAATCAGCTTAAAAGAGCACATAAAACCCTCAACCTTATTAAATTATCCTTAAGTTCCATTTTTTTCCTTTTTTCCCCTCATCCTCAGCATTTAGCTTTGTGTTCACTGTTCCAGTCCTGGCTGTCAGATTTTTCCTTTGTTATCACAATACAGCAGAACTATTGCACAGTTGTGCGTGTGTGAGTGTGTGTGCGTGTGTGTATGTGTGTGTGGATGTGTGTGGATGTGTGCTTGTATGTGCGTGTGTGTGCGAGTGTGTGTGTTGCTGATATTTCCTGTGGCTTTGTAACGCGGGCGGCGGAGCCCCCGGCTCCTTGTTTGTGCTCTGCAGTTTGTGGAAGCTCAGCTGTGATTGATTGGCTCTGGAGCGGCACGCGGCTGTTGACTGACATCCACTCCGGAAGCCTGACGGGATGAAAAGGCCATAAATATTAGGAAGTGACAGGTAAAGGTCACCGTTGGAGGCGGCTGCCACGGTCTCGCGGGTTATTAAAGAAGAGCGTTTAGTGTTTGCCACAGAACAGAGAGGCGAGGCTGGAGAGGAACCTCGGAGCGGGCCATTCTTCATCGCACAGACACGGTTTACGGGAGCAAGGTGGCTCTCCTGGCGAGCATGCAACAATCTATCAATGTTGCAATAACGTTGCAGAAATGTGGCGAGGATTGTTTTGGCTGGCTGTGAACCATGACTGGTGACACAGGTCTTACCTATATCCCTGAACCAGGTAGCGAGGTCCAGCACACAGCATGTGTATGTGCAACGTATGTGATATTCACAGCCAGAACATTAGAATGCTAAGGGTTCGTACCCATGTTTTATACATTAGCCGGTTTCAGCACAGGATAAGCAGCACTGGAGTCAGTGGCACAGCTCTGGCAGGGTGTTTGTGCACTGAGATGACAGACACCAGGGCTCCCAGGCTCTGTTCACTCAATGCCCAGCACTGCAACCTCAATTAATGAACCTGTGATACTGTGACGCGCTGGCGCGACACTGGGACCTCTGCTTTTACCAACAGACTGCTGTTCAAGGGGGGAAGGACATCAGTTGGAGGAGAAGCTGTCTGTGTCACCGCAGTGCCTTCAAACCTTTGACAGCACCAGTAGAAATCACAGATACACCTGTAACAGAAGCAGAAACACTCGATATTCATACCTTAAACACTGGATGTGCGCTTCCTTAAATTCTCCCCTCCTCCACTCCTCCAAACATCCTCCAAACGTCCTTGAAATGTTCTTGGAAGCAGACCCATTCTGCCTCTCCCCTGCCCCTCTGTGAAGTCCCTGCAGCTGGAGAGAGGCACAGAAGCCCTAGCAGCGGGCGGAGATGAGGTCACAACCCGAGCTGCAGGAGTCGGGGATCACACAGCGCGCGTTTGGTGTGGGTGCATGTGTGTGTGCGTGTGTGTGTGTGTGAGTGTGTGTGAGTGTGTGTGTGTTCCCCCTTCTTTCTGAAAAGGCAGTCATCTCCAGACAGGCTGTCATCTCCAATCAACCTCTAATGGTTCTACAATAAAAAAATTGCATCACTCCGGTGGTCGTTTGTGAACGAGGAAGGAATTCTGTGTGTTTGTGCGGTTTTATTTATACATCTTTTTCTGTTTGTTTAACTGGGGAAGAGAAACATTTTCGTAATCCCCCTCCTGAGTGTGCAGAGTTGGGGTGAAAGAACAGTCTCACTAAAAGGAGCCTGAACAGCCATCCACTTTGGGTTAGGTATGCTGGGGTGAGATCAGCTCAGGCCACTGACGCCATGACAACCGACCACTTAGGGTAAACCATGTGTGGCGTGGGGGTTTTGCCGAACACATGGGCGCTGCGGCGTGTCCCTGTGTACCGTTTTTCACGTTTCGCCCCAGAAAGCCTTGTTATCCAGTCAGCGGAGTGCAGGTAGTGCGAAGTGGGACAGTAACTCCTCTAAGCCTCCCCTGCAAAACCAAACATGCAGTGGGCTCAGACCTGGAGGGGGTTCACTAACTGAACACTTCCCTCTCAGGATGACTGAGAGGGAGAGAGGGAGCAAACCCTCAGGACGGACGACAAATCTGGTATCTGTGTAGAGCCCTCCCCTCACTGAGTGTCAGACAGCGTTATATTAGTGCTCCAGGGATTAGCTGGGTTTGCTGACAGAAAGCATTAAGGAACTCATTTATTAAAAAGCTCCTCTGCTTTATTTTTCCAGAAGCAGTCAGAGAAGACGGGAGTGTGCGGCTGGGGTAGAGCTGTTGAAAAAGACTGGCAGCAAAGCACTACTCTCAGAGCAATAAACTGCATTATTTATCTCCGCCACACTCTCCCTCCACTAATTTCTATATATTTGTTATTGGCCTTTGTCTGCTGTGGCTCGTCCTGGATGTGTAGTTGAAGTATGTTCTCTGCCTTTGAAATTGAAACCTGCTGATTTTTTCAGACCAGAGGGAATAACAGCAGTTGTGTTGTTCTGCATCAAATTGAATTGAATAGACAACTTTTTTTTCCTTTGGAAAGTTTGGGAATCAGAAAGATCTGCCAGTAGAAATATTACTAAAGTAATATCTGATATGACTTAAAACGATACTCTTTTGCTTATGATGGTTGTTATTATTCATATGCTGGGGACATATGCTAGGAACCCAGTAAGGATTCAGACCCATGACCTTCTGGTTAATGAGACTTTCCTCATCACCCACTCATCCCTGAAATTGAGAAGTGAGCAGGCATTTGAACTACATCGGCCACCGGTGAATTGGAAAGGGGGGAAAGGAAACGCAGCAATGAGGTTATGGTGTAAATGAATATGAAATATCGCCCGTAACAACTTTTTTTGTCATTTTCCCTCTAGTGGTAGAATTTTGTCACTGCGGCTGTAACCCATTTGTTCAGTCAGTTGTGTGTCAGCAGGTGACTGACTGTTAGGCCTAATGCTTCTTCGAGTCGCAGCCAGAAAGATCCAGTCTTTTCAAGTGGGTGAAGGACTACTTGAAGGTGAGCGTGACAGCTGAGTGGAATATAGGAAGTTGTGTGAGCTCAGAAGGACATTGATGTGCGGGTGAAGTGAGAGCGCTCTGGTGGAGTTTGGAGCATTATCAGAGGACCTCCAAACAGCGCTTCAACCTGGTGCTCTGTGCCCCTGAATCCAAAGAGAAACTTCGCGAGCTCTCGTCATGAAGCGCGCTGGCCAGTTTCTTCACAGTCACAAAGCTCAGAGTGTCTCAAACATTCAGAGCTTGTTGTTATTGACAGATTAATCGAGTCATGATAGGTGCGTTCAGCTCCTCTGGCGTTCTGACATAAGCTACAGCTGAAGCAGATACGGTCATAATAATAGATGCACCGTGATAAGGCATTCGCCTCTTTTCTGATGGGGAGCTGCTCTCTGGATTGACAAGTAATGTCTCACTAGTGAAGAAGCATGATTGGGTGGCCAGATTTCAGATTTGGTCAAGACACCAGGAGCAACATGTATAAATAAAAATGTTGTATAAATGAAATACAAAATATAGTGTCTGCTACAGCATGGTATCCCCAGCACTGCACTAAAGTCTTACATTTATGTGATCTAGATGGAAGAGTGCCACCTCTTGGTCCTCCAGTGCCACATCCAACAGCAATCTGGTTGTCCAATCACAGTACAAATCCTACTCTGCCTCACTGGGGTTCAGCTCGTAGGCAGGAAGAGGCCGCTGGAGGCGGCTATGGAGGATATCAAATGAAACATTAACAGTGTTGTTCACATTTGTATAAATCTTTTAGTAATTAAACACGAAAGTGTTGCAGGATGCAACAGTCGTGGTGATTGATAAACCGTTCAAGCCGGATGCTGCTGTAGATTTGTTAGGCGTGCTTCATGGTGAGTAATTCTGACTGCGCTGAAGTCCGTCTCGAGTTGTTTTTCTTTTGAGGGAGTGTTAATTGGAGGAACTACTTTGCTTGTCCGTGTCAGCTGCGCCCCTCTGCTCTGAGATGAGGCATTCAGGAAAGCGTCTCGCAAACAGGCTGGTATAGCAGTGATGCCTTCATTTACACCGGCCCGCTGAGGATGTTGCAACTGCAAACTCGAGGCCGGATTTTAGCTCTGGATGATGAAGTCGAGACTTGAAGGTTGCTGGTCTAATCCCCTGTCGGGAGGCTGCTGTTTGACCCTTGAGCAGCATAATATGAATTGCTTCAGTAAATATTGTACTGTATGAATGGATAACACCTAAAAATGTTGAAATGTAAGTCCTCCCATATATCTTACAAACAAAAAAGATAATACTAAATTATAGTTATTAATATAATAATAAACCTACATAGTAGTGCTGATGGTTATAAAATGGTAGTACAGAGTGCATTTTGTCTTTGTCATGATTTCTCAACGAACAGGGGCGTAGCCTTATAATCAGGACCTCCTTATATTGGGGCCAGTACTTTAATGATTATTAGAGGGATGGAATCATTACTGAAAGGCCGAAGGCAAACATTTTGCGTGCCGATGAGCTAAAGGGCCTGTAATGAACGCGCAGTGTTTCAATCGATGGAACTCAATTCACTGTGCATTTAGGGACACGCCAGTTAAACAAGACATCCAGTTGCAGTCTGCACTGTACCACAGTGACTGCGTCTTCTAATGGCCTCTTCCTGTTTTAAAACTTGGCCATAGCTCAAATGGCAGCACGGGATGTGGTATAATTTTGTTTACACAGGGCTTTACCCCTGGAATATACCTACTGAATTTACACAGTGCTTTGCTGCTGGAATATACCTGCTGAATTTACAGAGCGTTTTACCCCTGGAATATACCTACTGAATTTACACAGTGCTTTACCCCTCGAATGTACCGACTGAATTTACACAGAGCTTTTGTCCAAAAATTGAACATTATACAGTGCCCAAAGTGAGATATGTTGTCGTTCTTAAATGCTTGTTCTCTGTATACAGCATTCAGACAAATTTAATTGGCTGTTTTTGATTTTGTTTCCTCTTTGGTGTTGAGATTGATAAGATTAGGAAAAAAAAAGCTGTTGCCAAAAATGATCCAGCGAAAGATATTAACTTATCGAAGTGCTGATTAATCTCTTTAAATAAAAAAAGTGATCCTCAGAAATATTCCTCAGAACGATATCAACACATTGAAGGTTACGACTGCAGCTGGGGTTCCGCTGCAGACTGTGAATGTTGCATGCCTCCATATCAATGAATGCAGTTCCATCCCCTTAGAGTAAGTCTGACCTTTCCCCCTCTGCAAGATTGCACACATTCGTGCTGTTTGTCAATCTCTGCCCTATCAAGGTAGTTGGCCATCAGTATCCCTGTGGGCCAACCCACAGACTGACCCAGAGTGGTGCGCTCTGCATGATTCTGGTGTGCAGACACACTGCAGTATTCGCAGTGGCCAGTGGTTTGTAGCAGTTGAGCTCTGGTCTGGGAGCAGTGCCACAGCATGGCTCTGTTAGAAGGCACCCAGGCTTCTACGCTGAATGTAAATGATCAATGGTTTCTGTAACCTTTAATGTTTAATATTTCGATATCTCATTGGAGCTTTAAATTAACTTCAATTTCTCGTATAGAAATAAAAGCATATGCCCATGTGAGCGAATGTGTGCACGCACACACACGCGCACACGCGCACACACACAGGACTTTGTGTCAAATGTGGGTTTATGGAGGTCCGCAGTGTGTTAAACCAGACAGTGTGTATTGTGATACTTCACTGCCCTGAGTGAGAGATGAGAGAGAGAGAAAGAGAGAGACAGGAAGGAAAGCTCTGCAGGATCTCTGTATATATATAGAGAGAGAGAGAGAGAGAGAGAGAGAGACTCTGTGAGTGAGTGAGCTTACACAGACAAACAGGGAGAGATACAGAATGAGAGAGAGAAAGAGAGAGACACAGAGAGGCTCTGTGAGGTAAATGAGGTTACACAAATTGAAATTACAGGGCAGGGGCTTCTCTCTCTTTGCTATCTCAATGCCGGCCTCTTAACCGCTGCGGCCAGACAAATGTCGCTGCCCGGGTCTCTCTCTGTAAATGCCGAAGGGCTAATTAAGAGCTAAATTAAGGAGTTTAATGGCTGAAACAGTGTGGGTAACAAGCAGAGCAGACAGGAGGGCAAGAGTGTGTCTGCATGGCCTCCCTCATATGCAATGCACTGCAGCATGGGAAGGCTTAGGTCATGTGATCAAAGTAAGGGTGGGGCTAACTTCTGTCCTTTCATGAGACAGTCCATGAGAGGAGAGAATAGGGTCTCTGTTACAGTGTGTTACTGTGTGTGTGCATTTGTGTGTGTGTGTTCATGTTTACATGGTGTCTGTATTACTGTGTGTGTCTTTGTGCAGTGTCAGTGTGTTACAGCGTATGGATGTTACAGTTTCTGCGGTATAGTTTGGAACACATTGAAAGAGGTTTATTTCGGCTGCGCTCTCTCTGAATGTACAGCACAATTGCTGCATCTGAAAAGAGGTCAGAGCAGACAACAGGAAGGTTAAAAGAAAAGAGCAGATGGGAAACTGCTGCAAACCTCTGCTGTTTCCACTCCCCTTGGTAGAGATGAAGAATTCTCCTGATTTTAGCCAAAAAACCCAGCCATGCATGAAGAGCTGCTTCTTATTGAAGCCACTGAGATCACACCTTACATTCGGAGGGAGAGTTTGATTACTTTTTTATAGGAAAGACTGTCGGTTGTAAGAGGTACTGTGGATAAAGCACACATTGTGATCACACTCTGAGATTACTCTCTGAGATTGTGTGTGTCTGTGCTCTGTGTGTGTGTGTGTGCGTGTGTGTGCGTGTGTGTGCTCTGTGTGTGTGTGTGTGTGTGTGTGTGTGCCTGTGTGTGTGTCTCCTGGCCTTCTCGCTGTATGGCTGCTTGCTCTCGGCTTGTTGGAAACGGTTAAAGTCTTAAATCCCCATCTCCCTCCTTTGAATAATGCTATTTGGTTTCTTCACAGAACAAGGGGAAAAAGCTTTAGCATTGTTCAACGAGAGTGTCGGAGCAGAAAATCTGGACATGCTTTTGTCGTGTCAAATTAGGGAAGGCCCGGCTCGATCCTGCAGGCCCTTTGACCTGCTGGCTGACACTGGTGCAGCAGAGCATTCTGGGAGTCTGTAGTGTGTCTCTGCCGCTTTGGTGTTGTCCTGCCATTCATTCATCCAGTGGCTCACACCCTGGTCTCTGTCTCACTCTCTCTCTCTCTCTCTTGCGCACACACACACACACACACACACACACACACACACACACACACACCCACACCCACACCCACACACAGCAGTCTGCACGCCTATTACAGAAACTGTTAGACTCTTTTTTTTTTAGATTCTTTTCCAATACATGCGTGACCCGTTTGTCCCGTCCCCCCCGTCACCCCGTCATTGTCAGAGGCGCTGTACTGAGCCGGGGGTGGGCGGACAGGCGAGGGGGCGGCGGGGGGGCGATAATCTTTTGACCTGAAAGGGCGGCTTTCTGATCGCCGCCTGCCAGAAGGCCTTTGGTGACCTGGCATGCCAAACGGGGGTTTTTTAGCGGGAGCTCATTGTCATGTGAGTGAAAGTTCAGAGCTGCTTTGTTTGGGCTTTGATAAAAGGAATATGAGCATGCTGATAATTCATGCAGAGGCCCGTAGGTATTCATGCTGAGCTGGGGCCGGTGGGGGGTTGTCGGGGTCGGGATGTCGGAGTGAATTCCCGAAAAGACGTGGGGGCTAATCCCCTCAGCCGTCGGCACGGTTTGGTCCCGGAACCGCTGAACAAAGGCAGTCTGCTGTGGGAAACAGCGGGGGCAGTGGGCCGTGCCGCGGCCAGCAGGTGCCACAGCTCCCCACGGGACGGCCTTTATTCTCACTGACAGACTGACGGCGTGCGTCTGTCTGTCTCTCTGTCTGTACGTCTGCAAATGTGTATGTGTGTGTATGTATGTGTGTATGTGTGTATGTTTTTTGGGGGTGTGTGTTTGTGGGGTATGTGTTTGTTTTTGGGGTGCATGTGTGTGTTTGTACGGTGTGTATGTGTTTTTGAGGTGTGTGAGGGTGTTTTTGGGGTATACATGTTTGGTGTGTGTGTCTGTGTGTGTCTGTGTGTGTATTTGAGGCGCATGTGTGTGTTTGTGGGGTGTGTATGTGTTTTTGGGGTGTATGTTTTTTGGGGGGGTGTGGGGGTGTTTTTGGGGTATATGTGTTTGGTGTGTGTGTGTGTGTGTGTGTATTTGGGGTGCATGTGTGTGTTTGTGGGGTGTGTATGTGTTTTTGGGGTGTATGTTTTTTGGGGTCTGTGTTTTGTGTCTGTGTGTGTTTTTTGGGTTGTATATGTGTTTTTGGGGTGTGTGGGGGTTTTTTTGGGGTATATGCTTTTGGTGTGTGTATGTATGTGTATCTGGGGTGCATGTGTGTGTTTGTGCGGTGTGTGTGTGTGTTTTTGGGGTGTCATGTTGATCTTCCTCACAGTGAGGGCAGCATTGTCAAATCAAACAATAGATCCTATAGATCAGACCAGAGAGAGGCGGGCTCTTCCCTCCACCTCCCACACACCAGCGTGTCAGTCAGCCATCCGCATTTGATGTGCAGAGCTGCCAGTCAAGGCCTGACTGTGGGCCGACCATCAGCTGCTCAGGGACTGACACCATGCTGCTCCGTAGGCCCCCAGCATGCATTCCAGCCAAAGGAATATGAGCTCCAGCATAGAAATATTATATGACTTACATATATGCGTTTATACCCCCCACACAGATGAAAGGACAGTTGTTCTTTGTTGTGTGTAGTGCTTGTGCAGTCCAGGTACAGGCACACCGCTTCCAGCATACCTGGTCTATTCTCTGCATAGGGCAAGAGACCTAAGCTCACTTACGGCATCTGATGGAGCCTTTACCCACCTTTAATGTAATACCATGGGATTCTGCAGGGGAAGTGGTTTGGGTGGGTGCCACAATCTGGACTCTGCACCGGCAGGTTGTGGGTTTGTGTCCTGGGTGAGAGGGAGTCCTCTGTTGGACCTCTGCACAAAGTTCTCTGGCTGATTTTACCACTGAACAGAATGTCAGTTCCTCTCTCGCATTCGACATCTGTGGCGTGTGTGCAAATCCAGCCAAGGCTCCACGCGGACACGTGCTTTCTGTTCATGAACATTATTATTATTGGATGCTGTTGGACATTAAGTTCAGAAAACCAGAGAGGCAGGCGCAGACTGATGTTTTGTTAAAATGTGAGCGTGACCTAGGAAAAGTGCAGTGACTTTGTGTAACTTTGAGACGGAGCGTCGGGGCATGTCGCGCTCTCGGGCAGAGATGACGGTGGGAAATGGCGGGGATGACTTTGGTTAGCTCTTAATGAGAGCAGATGCCTTGCTTTATTAACCACACTAGAGCATAATGAAGCTGTTCTCTGCTCTCTTTCCCCCACACAAGCCGCTGGTACTGAGATGCGAAGCACAAATCGACAGTGGAGCGTCTGGCTATTCGCCATGGATGGGGAAGGGGGGGAAATATGGATTTTTATAATTGGTGTCCTATTTAACTAATTAAACACACAGCGGTGAAACCCGGGGCATTATTGAAATGACTCGGTCACAGTTCAGTAACGCTCCTAATGGAGGTGGGGTGTGGCGGGTGTGGGGGGGTAATTAAACTAGCCGTGAACATGTCTGTGTATCAGTCTCGCAATAGTGAGGGGGGGTGGTGGCGGCGGGGGGGTGGGGTGTGAGTGCTGTCGAAAGGGCCGGCTTTACCCTGTAACTGCCCTCACTGTGGGTTGGGCTCACACGGCTGGAGAACGGGCCAGAAAACGCGCCAGATGCCCTCGCGGCCCGCAGGTGTTTCTTTTCCTCTTTCCCCGTTCAGTTTTTCAGCTTTTTTTCCTCTCTCTGCGGCGACGTGTGACACGTCTCTCCCTGGCTTTCAGCAGCGGCGGCGGCAGCTGGAGTATTGCGTGAATCGGCCGCGCTCTTGTTAAGGGCCATTAAAATGACACCCGATCAGAGAGAGAGGAAAATCGCACGTATTTGGGACTCATGTATTCATGTGTCATTAGAGCTCAGTTCAGCAGAGTTCAGCAGCGCTGGTGACTGGCTTTGGGTACGTTCGCAGTCAGTCATTGGTCAGGGCCTCTCCCTTTCCCAGCCTGTGGGCGTTAGCAGGGTTACGCAGTGACTGTTTTCATAGAGGGGTGGCTCGCATTTCTGCAGCTCAGTGGAAACTTGAAATGAGGGGAAAAAAGGAATTATGACCTCTGCAAAAAAAACAGTGTTAGAAACAGGCTACATCAACAGCAACAGCGGAATTAAAGGGGTTTCAATAACAGTGTTTTGGGAGCTGGAGGATCTCTTGGGAATGAGCAAATAGAGAGCCCCTCCCCTCATTGGATAAAGCTCTCCTTATCCATGCCTGTTGCGATTGGTTGAGTGATTTCGTAAGTGTGAGGTCACTTCCTGCTGGTTTTGGCCTGATAATGTATCATGCTAACATTACCAGCTCCGGTGTGATGGTGGTGTTGAGCAGAGGTTGTGCTAAGGTAGTTAGTCCGAATGGAGAAAATGTTGGGATCCGTTATAGGTTAGATGTTAAGAAGTAATATTGTTGGCAGAACATGCTTAGTGCTTAACACTGTTAGCAGTTCCTTTCCCTGCGGAGATGTGAGTCACGTTGTCCAAACATCCATCTGCATGCTTCATTTTTTCCGTTGGGTAAAAGCAGGTGAAAGATAGTCCTAGAATTTCCATTTGTGTAATTGGGCCACGTAACCAACGTTGCTCCTTTTAAAAGTTTTTTTAAAACATCGTGGCGTGCGTCAGTACATAGGCTGGATGTGAACGCAGGTGCTTTAATCGAAATACAATAGTGCCTTAGTCAGCAGTACAAAAAAACAGCCCCCCCAACCTCACCCCCGTCTTGGCCTGTCTACAGGTCTTACTGAAAAGTATGAATGCTTCAACTTCTCAGACTGACTGAAAGAAAGTACTTTATGTCTGCAAAAAACTAGGAGAAAAGGATTTCAGCGCCGGCGAGCGCGGCTCCAAATGAGCTGATCAATAGCCATGGCGACGGGCAGACCTTGCGTCTGGGGCATCACGTAACTCTGCTCGGGTAGAGCTGCCCTTGTTGTTTTTTATTTTTTAATATTTCAACAATTTTTTTATGGAGCTGCTTTCAATTAACCATTGCTCCGGGCCATGTGAGGCGCTTAACGTAGTGTCTCAAAACTTTAGATCGTGGGTGCTGAACGGTGTTTCGGGGGTGGGGGGTGGGACAATAAACAGCGATGGAGTTTACATTCAGCTGGAGTAGGTCAGTGTCCTCGCTAATTACACTCTGAGGAAATAAACACGCAGGTGAAAGCTGCCTTCATCTAAGGTGCCCTTCCCTCAAGGGTCTCTTTGGGCTTGCAGATCCATAGCCTTTTTTCCTCTCAACTTTTGAAGCCTAAAGACAGGAGCACACGCTGCCCTTTAAAAAGGCCCTCCTACACCCTGCACATTCCAAGAAACGACATCCTGCTTAGACTGCTAGAGGAAAAAGTGCCCACCGTTTCTTACTTTTGTTTTGTTTTCCGTTTTTGCTCTTTAAGCATTTGATTGTTTTTATTTTCACACTCAGGGATTAGCAGCAGAAAAAAAAACTGTATGATCAGGCAAAGGGCATGTGTATAATCACTTTTTTTTTCAAGAAGTTTGTTTGGAACTTTAATGAACAGTGAAATTCATTGCAGCTGTTCTGAGTCTTGTTACTTGTGTGTGCAAATGTAATACTTCATAACAATAATAATAACAGTGCTAATAATGATTAATAATAAGTTACCCTGTTTGTTCAGATCTGGTCTGTCACTGTCAACAAGCAGTGCAAGGAGTAGCTTGATATTGAAGAACTTTGTGGCAGGACATTGCCCGCATTAATGTGTGGTAGGACTTAGTAAAGCAGATATCTTAGTCTTGGTGCTTTGCGCTCAAGATTACCTTCCATTCAAGCATTCTGGTTATCTGAGTTCTTATGGATATTCATTAGATGTGCGACCGTTTGGTTCTGAGTCTAATTACTATTGATATGTGTGGAATCCTGGTAAGCGGCAACCAGTTTGAATCAAAGTACTTTCCAGGGTTGCCTGTGCTTGAATTCCAATGAGTAAATGATAATCGATGAGTGAGAGCGAGAGCTTGACTTCTTTCTAGAAGGTTGGCGGTTTGAATCCCGAGAGAGGCGCCACTGTTGTTCTGTGGAGTCGAATCGCTTCAGTAAGTCTTAGGCTGTAGGAAGGGTTGATGTGTGAAATGTGAACTATAGAGGTCTCCCTGGACAAGGGTTTCTGCTAGGCAAGCAGACATATAATAGCGAAGGGTGTTTCAAATGGTGCTTTGTGAAGTAATGACTCAGTAAAGTGACTGTCCCTTAATGATGATGTCACAATTAGTGACAGGCCACCAGCTGAGAGAATATACATGTCGGGAGGTTGTTCTTGTGCACTCTAAGCTGTATGCTTTGCCATATGGTTTTAACTCCAATTATGACATTTGATGCTGACGTGACAGACGCCACCAACATAACCATGACTGACATTGTAATATTCTCCTGGTCTAACAGAAACATTATTTTAATGTTTGGGGGATGTATACAATCCGAGAAGCCGGGATCTGTTTGTTTGTTTGCTTTTTTCTATGTTGTCCTGAATCGTGATTATAAAAAAAAAAATAAAAACACAGAACAAGGTTTCTGGAAAGTATTCAGTTTTGATTGATAGGAGCCTTCCATAACTAAGAAGCTGTACAGATAAACATGATTATGAAGCGCAGCTCCATGCTTTGAGCCCCAAGCCACTGGCCATTAGCGATGTTCTCAGCTGTCTGAGAAGATTTCGCTTTTATTGGATCTGTTTTAAAAGCTCTCCTTTTTTCAAGCAGATTACTTTACCACCATTTAATAATGCATTTAGGCACCCAATTATGGCTGTAATTGTTCTTCCGCCACAGTTAATTTCATATTGGTTCAGTTCATTAACGTAAACATTTTTTACACTAAGGTCAGCACCTTTATGTGCATGAAAAAGTGCTACACTGTGCAGTCCCGGGCTGCAGACTGTGGCAGGTAAAGCCGAGGGGAGAGGCCGGGGCTTTTACCGGTGGCACAGCAGGCTGCCCTGCCGTGTGCCGGGCTCTCCTGACACTGTACACTTCCATGGTAGGTCATGCTGTTGATCAGGAGGATCAGTGTAGGAAATCTGCTGTAAACACTCTGTTACTGCAGCTGTCCTTTTTTTTTTTAAATTGCTGTATGTGTTGTACATTGGATACCACAAAGGGAGAATGCCCGCCGGAGTGGGAGTACACTGAAGGAGGGGTGCGCCCCCCCCCGAGACCTTACACAAAAGAAGGCCATTTTCTCTTTTTTTCTTCCCCCCGCTCTTCCCACCTTCCTCCAGATGGATCCGTTCCCACTCGGCGTTTCTCTCGGTGGAGTTTTGGGGTTTTTCTTTCGCATTCAGCGGGTAACCTCTCTGACATCGTGCTCACACATATTTCCTCCTTAATTTTTCTCTTTTAAATTTATACACTTTTTTTTTCAATAAAAGATGATACCTTGGAGTAACAACCTTCCTGTTCCTGGTCGATGTCCCAGAATGCAGCTGTCTGTGTCTCAGGTTGTAGTCGCTGTGTGTCCATCAGGTGGTAATTTTGCTCTTTATTAAAGCTCTGTGGTGCCACTGCTCTCTCGTGTTTGTGTGTGTGTGTGTGTGTGTCTGTGGCAGGTAAAGCTTCGCTGGGGCGGTGACTGGCTCTCATCGTCAGCTCATTGTTCTGCCGCTTTAGTGATTTTAACTGTTACTGTGTGGGGCTGAGGTGGCAGCTGCTGATTGTGTTGTAGGTGTAGCTGCTGTATGTGGTTTAGCTCAGGTTGTAGCTGCTGTAAGTCAGACGGTGCCACAGGGTTGTGGCTGAGTGTCGCTTGTGGACGAGGTTTCAGTTTCTGTAGATAAACCTTTGTTCTGGGGTCCTGTTGTCTGTGACTCAGAGTTGGCTTCTGTTTGTGTGCAAAACATACTATTGCTTGGGTACTGCTACTTACCAAGTACTGCAGTGTTGCACATTGCATGGTCTGCTCACTAGCCGTGTGCTCTCGTTGTCTGTCGCTGAGGTCGTTACATCCCTTCAGCGTAAAGTGTAGGCCTGATGACTGTTTGTACCTTTTCTTTTTCCTTTTTCTAAGTAGCTCAGGTAATTTTATGCACTGGTATTCATCTGTTTGTCATGTTTATGTTAGTAATTTTTGCCACAGCACTACTAACAAGGGAACATTTTTCTGTAAGTAAAGGACTTTCACCGTAACTAGATGTGGTCCAACAAAAAGCCCTACTTAAAAAAAAAAAAAAATTATAAAATTTTTTTATTTGGAGAGGAATTAAATGTTTTTGATAAATCTTAAATTTTTTCATGTCATTTTGTGTGTTGATGGGTCTGTTGAGAGTCAGGTTTGTACCTTAGTCCCTGCTGTTGGTGATGCTACTTTAAATGGAGGACTTTTTCCACTCTCACAGATTACAGGCGTGCTGTCAATTAGCTCTCATGGCAGACCAGGAGTACGAGTGTTGCAGAGTGAGGGCACACACAAATGCAAAGCATGCTGTGCTGGCCTTCTCGGGTCCCTAGAAGGAAGAACTTAAAGTAAAAAAACGAAACAAAGGAATATGAACAAAACTGGGATATTTTCTGTTTTTTGCGGTAGCGAGTGTACTAACCAAATATGAAATTCCACATGGCTCAGTAATTTTTGTATTGTTTTGTGAATGTCTTTAAGCACAAATTAAGATTTGATTTAAATTACAGTTAGAATTATGTCTGATTAGTGCAGACTGGTAGTGGATTATTGTGACAGCTTTTTTGTCAGGTTTAAAATAGAATCCAAGGATTGGAATTTCCACTGTAATTTTTTTTTACCATTTTGTCAGAATCATGGTCCTGTTTGTGTATGTCTGCTTGTGTGTAGATGTGCCAAATCCCAGAAAACACTATATTTTATTCTTCTACAATAATTGCAACAACTTCATGAACAAAAACGGAAAACTAGATGTAAACAAAGACAACAGCCACCGGGAGAGAGAGAAAGAGAAAAAGTATAAGACAGAAAACAGTAAAACAGCAAAACTTTCCAATACACTCTTAGCCAGTCTTTTTTCCCCCCCATCATTTTGTGTTGGCTTTTACATATAGGACACCTGTGGTCCACACTCAAACCTTCAGCTCAGTACGTGGACATAAAAGGGAAACTGGAAAAACACTGATGTGTACTTCCTCTCAGAGCTGTTCCAGCTGCTAGCTGTTGGCTCTACTTCCACACTGTTGTAGTCCCACAATGCTTTGTAATGGCCTTGCATGCCTCACAACCTCCTCCCTCAGTTGCTCTCAACTGTGACCTCAGGGGACTCCCAGCATCCTTTGCAAAACCACTGGAAATGCTAATCATGTGAATTATGGATACCAGCACTAGTTGACCTACATTTGTAATATATATTTTTTATACATATTAGACATATTTCCATGCATTTGGTAAATCAGTGTGTCAGACAAAGCAGTTGACCAATACTCTTAAAAAACAGTAATACAGCCTGATAAACAACAGCATGCCCAGCTTTCTGGTTCTCGTTGAAGTGATTTTGATGGTAAGAAAATAAAAACAGTGTCAGTTTCCTGAAGGCTTTTTTGTATAATGCAGGATCTGTAGTTACAGTTACATCCTGGCAAAATTTCCTGCTCTAATTACGCTGAAAAACTAGACACATCAGCAGAAGTGTCATTAATGGTGCACCGCCTCGTATTTTGTAAGCGTGAAATGCGTGGCGTTAAGATGCAGTTTTAATAAGACAGGGGGCTACTATAATACATCCAAAAAACCCCCAACACGGACAGTGGGCTAAACACATGGAGAATGAAGGGAGGTCGCAGACAATAGGCCGGACGTAACTCCCGCTCGGCTGTCGACCGGTTAGAGGTCTGGTTGGACGCCGTGTGGCGCAATTGACCTCGGCACTTTTTTAATCAATCATCGGACGTCTTTGGCGATGTTTTTCCTCGCTCAGCCACCGTCCCCCGAGCCTCTGCCTGCCGACCCTTTTGTTTCCTTTGAAGGCTTTGCTGTGAAAGGCAGCCGAGTCTCTCGCTCGGCGATCGTGACCCTGTGACCCCGCACCGCGCTAGCGGCGGCGCAGCGGAGGAACTGTATCGGCAGAGAGCAGCATTTCTTCTATTTTTCTCTTAGCGGCATGAGACATTACCCACCAAAGGAGACTTTCTATTAAAACAGAAATGCTATAAGTGACACCTTCACATGGCTTGGGGCCTGTAAATATTGAAACTATCAAAATAATTATGATATAAATTCCAAAATAAGCACCACCGGTCCTGTAATCCCAGGTTAGACACTCCTGCGGTGTCCTTGAGCTGGTACTTGCACGTCTTTTTCAGTAAATATCCAGCTGTATAAATGTGTAATGTATTTACATGCAAGCTGTATAAGTTAAGGCTGTCCGCTAAGCGCATAAATAATTTACTGTAATGTACATCCCTCTCCTTTTCTTTTTTTATCGGTTTGATTTATTTTTCAGCAAATCGATGTTTTTTAATTGTGGCAAAGGATGACAGACAAATGCATTTCCGAATGTGAATGGAGTTGCCATTCTGCATGTATTTTGTATTTTTGAAACGGGTTGAAACAGTGAATTCCTCGTATTTTGATTCTAAGCATGTCAGACAGCCAGTTCTTGCCATTTCTGGGGCTTTTGCTGAAATCTTTTTAATAAAATTTTTTTTGGCCTGGTTGAATCTCCTGAGACTTGGAAATAAACAAATAAATTACAGTGTTGATTGATTTAATAAAATTTCATAAACCTCCTTTTGTCCCATTCAGTGCCAGGCAGGCTGTGATGTCACCGCTGGCTTACAATCATGTCCATCACGGCCAGTCACATTGCACTGCATAATTCAAAACTAAGAGTCTGAACCAGTGGAACAAAAATCTATAAATCTGTTAATGGGAAATTGTTTTAGTGCGGGCGTCTGTCTCCATTCTTTTCTTAAAGGCAAAATGAATGTAATGTAATGAATATAATTTCTCTCCCCTCCTTTTTTCTCTTGATCGCTTATTTTGTTCTCAGTAATAAAGCAAAAATGAGAAGGAAAAAAACAAAAGACAGCACCTACTGACCAGGGCCTGAACTCCATCAACACACGTCATTGGCTTTGACTGAATTAAATGTCACCTTTTTCACTTCTTTGGCGAGTTTGCCGATTAGTAAGATGAAAGGGGAAGAAAGTGATTTTTGTGCAGAATGCTTTGTGCACTTGCTCTTAATTTTAAGTCAAGGTTAGGGATAAGTGCTGATTGATTCCAGGTGCAAGTCAATTAACAAAGACAAAGCCTTGGAGTTTTTATTTCTTTCTTTACTCGGTTTATGTAATGCAGCGATACAGGCCCTGCAGCATATCCTCCTGGGAGTTCCTTTACATTTTAGCGTTGAAAAGGTTGAAAAATGGCAGGTGATGGTTTTTTATTATTTGTTTCAGTCCCTGTTGTGATGTTGGGTTTACATCTCTATTTCTCCGGCTAGTTCCCTTTGTGTTGTGTTTACATTTCTCACACACAGCTAGACTGTGGACGAAAACAAAACAATGAGACCTTGTGGAGTTTCAGTTCATTTAAAAAGGGCTGAGAAATATTCCATAACTGTGAGGGGTTTTTTGTTGTTTTTATATGCAAAGGCCAATTGACTGTTTGGTAATGCTGTGTTTTGAGGTTTTCAAAGTGCGAAATTAAAACAAATTCCCCGCAAAGAAAAGAAAAAAGATGAAAACCCCTGGACAGCAATTGCCTTAAAAAGCCTACAATTTCATTTATTAGGTTTTTTCATTCTTGGAATCAAAGGCCCTCTGTGAGCCATGAAGAAACCGAATGGCGTCTGATACAAATATTATTATATAACGGCATTTTTGGGTGCAGTGGAAGTGTGCTGGGCTAGAAAAGGAAGCCTAAAAACAGAGAGATTCTTCTGAACAGGCCGACTTGGCACCAGCTTAATCAACAAGCGCAAAAATAATAGAGAGAGAAAATCCTTTTCGCTTTTCACACACGGCTAGCGCATGGAAATGACTCCTTGTCATTTTTGTTTTTTTTCCTTACGTTAAATCATCCTTATCGTGTATAGTCACATTTCAAAACTTTAAATCGGTGAATTTTACTATATTTGACATTTTACTTAAGTGAGTAAAAGTTCAGTTGTTTTTTTTACTTAAAAACAGAAGGGAATAAAAACATAAAAACACAAATGAATAGAAGGCAAGGCTGTGAAAATACATCACCATAGTGACAGATATGTTTTTCTTCATTTTTTCTTGTCAGCACTATTGTGCTAACCAGCTTACTTACTGGACTAGTAGCTCTGTTGGACTGAAATTATGGCACCAAAGAGATGGTTTCATTAAAAGTTCAAATCGGATGTCATAATGTTCGCAGTTGAAAATTCAAAGAAAGCAGCCTCGTGGTCTGTAGGCAGTGACTCCCAATGAGTCATGGATGGTAAAGGACAGAAACTTTGGTTTTCCTAGTTTTTTTTATCATATTGATCATCAAGATTAAAACTTTGTTTTACATGGTGGGCTAGGCCTATCAGTGTCTTCATCGCTATCAATCACGACAAGAGTACAAGATGGTCTCCAGCCACCACCAGCAAATACATACCGGACTAACAGAAGTTTTGTGGTAAATGTGACATGATTTAATTGATTAATTAGGAATGTTGCCCCCGTAGTGCAGGACTTGGGCAAAGGCAGAGCTGTCTTACTGATGAAAGTAAGGCCTGCTTTCATACAGTTGAATGTTGTGCCGATATTCTCAGGCTTTGCCGGGCTCTTGCCTCCTATTCTGTGTGGCCCAGATAAAAGCTATTATTACCCAAACCCCTTCATCTGCCGCGTTTTAATTAATCGGAAGTTTCCCTCGCTTTACAAGAGTTCAGTGCCGCCAACAACTTAAATGTTAAGCGATTTGGACAAATTAATCGACGGGAGAGGAAGCGGGCCTAACTCCGTGGAAAGAGGCCTTTTGCACCATTTGTTAATTAGTTTATTTATAAATGCCAATCTGATGATTTCTTGTGAGACACCTGTAATAAGATTGAATTTTCGCAGGGCTCTGGCTGTTTGAGGGTTGGGCTTCTCATTAGCAGTGGTGCAGTGGTCCCAATAATAACACAGCTGAACTTGGCCTCTAATTCTCTCCGTTTCTTTGTCGCAAGCGTCTTCCTGCTCTACCGCTGGCAGTATTCAGCTTTTCTTTGTGCAGCTGAATTTGCTCATTGCGTGAAACTTTCTGAGGGACTTGTCACCAGAAGGAGGCACCGTCAAAGCTTAGGTGGAACTCTACTCTGTGTCCTTGAAAGATACAGAATTTAAATATGGGTGTAACTTGAATGTTTTCAAATAATAGTAATAATAATAATAATAATAATAATAATAATAATAATAAAAATAAATGAGAACAGAAATGTGCATTGCAGCATAGGCTTTCTCTCATTGGGGTGTGCCAAGCCTTGCACTGGAAATACAGGAGTCTGTTGTTTGTGACTGAAGGTGATCTTTATTTTTATTGTTAAAATTATGATTGTTTTACAGGAACAGTGATAGTGCAGTGGGAGTCAGTGTGATTACATATTCCGTCATGGGTCAGTCATTCAGTAAATAACTTGTGATTCCTGTGATTTAAAATTAAGGTTAAACCACTACAGTACCAGGCTGCTGAGCCCCTGTTAAACTTACCAAAGAGCACCAGAAAGTGATGAAAACATGCCATTCAGCCCAAATTGGGATGTCCTCATGCCAGTAAACTGGAGTGACTCCATCACTGTGACTTAATTTGTACAGTTCTGTTCAGCGAATGGGTGAATCGCTGTAAATGTAAATCACATTTTTATTTATGACCTATTAAAATTAAGATTTTCACATTATTCATCGAATATGTCAGAATCTGCATGAAAAGTGTTTTTTTTCACCCAGAATTCCAAAAGAAATGAAATACTTTGTTGCTGGGTATGTACAGAATGAATAAACAGTAGTGTATGTATGTCTGTATAAATGATGGCAGCATATGGAGATAGCTGTGTGAGAGTTGATAAATAACTCGACCCACTCCAGATAAGAGAGAGAACTGACAGCGCATGAGAATAAAGGAGAAAACAGTGGTCTCTCTGTCTATTGATTTGGGTGTCCTTTGTAACCCCCAAAAAAGTAAACGGGGGGAAAAAGAAGTGAGGGAAAAACAGAGTGGAAATAAAACGGCTGGGACTCGCAGTGAGGGAGAGACAACCATTTACTGCGGGATAATGAGAAAAGAAAAGGCGAAATGCTGGCGTTTGCTCACTCGTGTTAATGTGCATGGAGAGCAGGGGTGTGGGTAGTGTGTGTGTGTGTGTGTGTGTGTGTGTGTGTGTGTGTGTGTGTGTGGGGGATGTAGGAGCGCTGACCACAATGCAGGACTCTCAGGGACGTAAACTCGGCCCATTAATATTCTCCTGGGTTTAGAGCTATGAAAAAGCCCAGCAGGAAAGGCTGGCCATCTGAGTCCAGGATCTCTTTCTGCCAATGGGTGCTCCCTCCCATCCAAGAGGACTTTGTCCTCATTTAAACTAATACTAAAAAACACAAAATTTAGCGACACCAAACCTCATGCTGATGTCGTTCGCTTGGCGGTGAGTAGCATCAACCTTAATTTTCGCACCTTAATTTCGTGTTAAATGGTCATAGCTATGTGTTTAGTAAATATCGAGTGTTACTTTTTTTCAATTATGGATTATCTTTTGTTGTGTTTGGGTGGAACTGTTGGGTGGTGTGAGTGATTTAAAGTAGATGAGTCAGCTTTTATTTGATACTGGCTTATTTACCATTCCAGGCTGAATTATTGAATTTTTCAAGTTTAAAAATTCCTCTGGAAGTGGGTGTGGTCCTTTGAAGTGTCTGCTGTAATTTCCCCCTAAATGGGGTTGGGGTTGCGGGGCATGCAAATTGGGGAGATACCCAGACAGGAATAAAAATTGTCTGCAAGATATGCAAATGAAATAACGTGTAATCTGTTTGCCAAAATCTATGCTCTTTAATGTTCTCCTAATGCTATACTGACATTTGCTGTTTTTGAGAGTATTATTTATGGACATTCTTTGTTATAAAACTCATTTGAGAAATTTGTGTGGTGTTGAAGTAGATATTTCTTTTTTAACCAAGTATCCTTCCCGAATTCACATTTCTTTGCGTGTAGCATTGCATTGTGGGTAGAACAGGGGTTTCCTCTCAGTGCGGTTTGACATGGAGAAAGTTGCCTGTTTTGGTCATGATTTCTGCTGAAATTCTACACCGCAAATGCGGTTCGACCACTGAAGCTGTTGCCATTGTTTTTAAATGTTTTTTTTTTTTTGCTTCTGAGAGAAACAGAACACTGAACGGGGTGGGTGGCAGCAAAACCCTGGTGTAAAGATACTCAGACATGTTGGGGTGGAGAGAACTCTTAATGATGTCCTTTTATGGCTGTGCTTCAAAGTCAGCAGACTGTCAGAGTTCATCACGTCACTTTTAATGTCAAAGACGTAGAACTGACGATTTTTTGGGGGATGGAGGGTCATTTTCGCAGTGTCAGCGCGGTCACATCATCACCACACTAAGGGTCAAGAACACTACCTGGACATACATACACAGCATATCATGTTAGAAAACAACAGACAAAATTGGGATGATAACATTCAGCCCCATAGCCAGAGATCGTGCCGCTGATTACCATTTATTTATTACAAGGCCGTCGCGCCAGCGAATGCAGACAAAAACTTTTACACATGGCGTTTCAGCCATTGAGCAGACACTCGCACTGATTTCCAAAACACGAATACAGACCTTGTGTAATAAAATGGCATGAAAGATGGCACATGCGCGACTGAATTGTTGAGGTCAGAGATGAGTCAGCCCCTTACACAGTGCTGTGTCATAACCAGCGCACAGATGCTTTGATTCGTAAGTGCAGCGCAAGATACTTTATAGTAAGACTATAAATATAGAGCTGTAGTGTGCAATACCTAATATAGACTACACTACCTAGGAAGAAAAACTACAATTATCAACTATCAATTTCAATGTACCAAATATGAGTTCCAAACAGTGGTGAGATAACTACTGCGTACATACTTCCATATAATAGTGCACAGCATGCCTACCGTGCCTACCAGAAAAGCTACTACATAGACTGCAGTAAAACTGTACTGAAGGGGATGCAGAGTACAGGCTGGGGTCGGGGAGCTGAGATGCAGTCTTCGAGGTGTGTTTTCAGTGTGTGATGTGTGATGGCCAGTCCATGGTCTTGGCCACCATGGCGAAGCTCAGTCCACCTCAGAGGGGCCAGAACAGAACGAGGACACGACCGTGGGCGACTGGGGCAACTGGGACGTGCTGCTAGGAAAGGGAAGGATGGCCAGGTGCCCCGTGGTAGCAGAGCCGAGAGGCCTGTCCGCTGTGGAGGGTCTGAAGATAAGGGGGAGCCCGTCAGAAAGGGGTGTAGGTACAGAAAAGCGCGTCACACTCCGCTGATAGGGCACCAGGCTAGAGACCCACACGGAGACTTTAGCATGCAGTCAGAGCCGTCACCTGCAGATACACAGAGGCTAAAAAATGGTATTAGGGTGCATTATCTTACCACAGTGTAGATATGAGACCTGACGATGATCTATAAGTGTAGTGATAATTCTATGTTATTATATAGCATTTATTGTACAGACGTGTTCCTGCTGTGTTCCAGATTCCAGCACTCTGCTCCTCTGTGCCGTTTGCCATCACATCCCTACAGACATGGCAGATACCACAGGGAAGCAGAAGCTAGGCTTATAACCCAAAGGATGGAGATGGGGCACTACTGTTGCTCCCTTGAGAAATTGTACTTAACCTGAACAGGTTAATAACCGAGCAGTTGATAAATGGATGATATGTAGCTTTGGTGAAAGGTACTTGCTAACCAGGTAATGTAATGCAATCCATGTTCGATTGTTTCAGTAAAAGTAAGGATGATTTGGCTAGCACCCCCCCATGCGACCGCACCTTCACCGCGGTGGGTCACGTGTCCCTTCCATCACACTCCGGCTGCTTCACCGCGAGCGGTTTTTATCCCGCCGGCCGCCTCCCCCCGCGGACTCTGTGTGTTTGTTGATTGTGCTCCGAACATGAAAAGCCATTTTTCCTGCATTTTTTTCTTTCTTTCTTTTTTTTGTTTTCAAAGGCTGCACCGACAAAAGACGGCCAATTAAAAATAAATAATTAAATAAATAAAAGAGCGAGAGGAAAAAAGGGTGGTGGTGGTGGTGGGGGGGAGTTTATGCAAATTGCAGATTGGTGACATTTTAACTTTTTTAAAGATGAATGCAATTAGAGAAATTCTTCCCTGCTGCAATGAAGTTTATAATGGTCTCCCAGGATGACGGTCCTTGAAAGCCACTTTCCTGTCCTTGCGCCCCTTAAGTAATAGATTTTGGTGGGAATTCGCAAAGGGGGTTGACTCAATAATACAGAATGCGTCTCTCAGCTCATCTTTCTTTCTTTTTGACCCCGGATTTCTCTCCCTGTAATTTGGTGATATTCTAAAGAGTGTATCCCCTGCCCCTCTGTGACACAGCCAGCGACCCCCTCCCTCCACCACTGTCACTGTCACTGTCTCTGTCTCTTTGTGTCTCTCTCTCTAACAGTTTTCATATTATTTGCTTAAGTGGTGGGGTGTACGTAAGCTGAACCTGACTCAGAAGAAGGGGGAGGAAGGTGATGTTTCTTCAGAGGGCTCATGGATCCAGTGGGTTTTCTTAAACATCTCTTATCCCAGCCCCATTCTGAGCGCGTGTGCGCTCAAACCCCCATCCCAGAGGGGGTTTGCCAGCCGCCCTGGGTTCCAGGTGCGCGTGCCGCAGGTGTGCTGGAGCCGTGACGTGCAGCTGAGTTTTATTACCGCTCGAATAGAAGGCCGAGACTCAGACTGGCTGCCGCTCCGCTCCGTCTCTGCCTGGGAGTAATGAGTCTAAACAGGTGCTGCATCATTTCCCCGCTTCCCCTCCGTCATGATTTTGGGCAGTGGCTGGGAAAAGATGGATAAAATATTGTGTAAGCACAAAACAGAAGGTAGCACTTGCTTAAATTCATTATTCAAATGTCTGAGTCCCTGTGGCAGTTGCTTTCGTACTGCTGCGCATGAATGTCTGTCATTAAAGTTGCACAGTGCATTCAAAACCAGTTTTGAAAGCTTCCTTTTTTCCTCATTTGAGAGTGACAGCAGTGGAGGGTTTTTCCTTTTTTTAGGCCAAAGCGTTTTTATTGTTATTCCCTTACTCACTTTCATTATGTCATTTTCAATACAGATATGTGGAGAAGAATAGGGGTGATCTCCGTAAAACATGAATAAACATATCTGTGCAGGCAGACATGGAGTCTGTTTTTTTTTTTCCTTTATATTTTTGGTTATTTTTTTTGACTGAAGTCAAGATGGAGAGAGAGAGAGAAAGGGAGAGAGAGAAAGAGAGAGAAGGGGATGGGGAAGAGGGAAGAGAGAGGGAAGGAACAAGAGAGAGAGCAGACAGGAGTTAGAAGATCAGGCCTGCAGAGCACATGGCTCCCTGGGTCAAATTCGTGACATAACAGAGATGCTCAGACTGTGTGTCTGTGGAGAAAATGGAGGTACAGTGCAATGAGAAGTGGGGAGGGAGGGGAGCGGGAGCAGGAGCGGGTTGGGGGGGGGTATTTGTTAAGAGTGAGGCCTGGATACCCGCTCAGAAACACTTTCGCCGGGCCCTGATTTTCAAAGAGCCCACGCAAGAGGCCAAAGCAGGCCTTTAATGTCAGTGAGGGCCTGCTGTGGGCCCGGGCTTCTGCTGTGATGTCATAAACAGCCCCCTTAATTGCGGCAGGCCAGGCCATTTTCCTACATCCTGCTGCTGCTGCTGCTGTTGTTTTTCCGTCCTTGCTTTTCGAGATGAAAGCTTTGGCAGCCAGCTGAGCCCTGTTCCTCTGAGCTCATCAGGTACCTTCTTTTTTTTTTTTTTTTTTGGAGAGTAGGCCTAAGATAGCATAAGTGGTATGGATTTTTATTTTTAATGTATTTATTTTTTTAATTTGAGAGTCAGATGATTTTGATGGAAGGTGGCTCCACTGTGAGGGCAGATAATCCCATCGTGAGGAGTGGTTTTTATTTTTATTTTTATTTTGTCCACTCATGCCAGACCATGCTGACCATTATTCTAGCCTCCCCCTAAACTGCAGCCTCACCCCGGGGAGGCTAATTAGGGTTGGACCATAAACAGATCACATCCCTATCTGCCCTGTCTGATGGTATGCTACACTCTCTATGTCAGGAGACTGCAGGGTGGCACAGTGCTTCTGTTGTTCAGAATGTGTGTGTCTGTGTGTGTATGTGTGTGTTTGTGTGCCTGTGAGTGAGGGTGTGCATGAGTGTGTGACCGCAGTTGTCCATGAACAGTAGTGATGTGGAACCGCATTGCGAAACTCCATCTTTTATTCTGACCAGTGTGCTATTTCTTATACACATCTGCATATCCAGACACTGAGCACCCCCTCATCGACAGTAAAGGTCTTTTATTTACAGTTAAGAGTCCACGTGTCCCTTAGCTGCAGGAGGTGGGGGTGTTAAGGTTATTTAAACGATCACAGAGCAACACAGCGGCACAGGACTCCATCAGTAAAGTCCCCAAAAGTCCCGCCAGAGGCGAACGCTCTGAACGGGGGGTGGTGTTACGGCCCAAAGCGTTTAAATCCTCAGGTGCCGCTCTGTCCCATCATGCACCTGCGGAAAGGTGCGTCGGGGGCCCATAAAGTAAAGTAATCTTTCCTCTGAAGTGAAGTTTGGCTCATTTCGTGTTAAATATTAATAGGGAAGCCCCACAGTGTTGCTGCCGGCGATCTGGCCTCAATTTTTAATGGAGTGATTATAAGGGTTACTCAGCGACGCTGAGCACATCTATTAGATGCTGTTTTCTCCTGGTTTTCTCTTACTCTTTCTTCCTCTCCTCATCCTTCCTTCTGTGAGCATGCTGACTTCGTCTTGCAGGTTGTTTGTGCCACACCTACCTCAGGTGGAACATGTTCCACATGTCTGAGTTTTAAAAGAAAAGGAAATTACACCCATGTTCCCTCACTCAATCACAGGACAGTTCCAAAATAAAACAATGAGCCATTGTGGCAATTATTTCCATCAGAATGAAAGCGATCAATGCTGTGCCTGCCCAGTCTTGGGGAAACAAAGCAGTGGCTGCCTTTCTCTAAAAACATGGCGGCAAAAAGAACCCAAAACAAAAAAGGGCCCCGATCAGCCAATTATTCTCCCGTGGCCGGCAGTGTGAGCAGGGCTGTTGGGAGATGAGGTGCACGGGGAAGCCCCGGGTCCCGCCGCCTCCTTATCGCAGGCACGGAGAGGGTTCCGCGCAGCCCGAGGAGTGGCGCTCGGGGTGTAATTCGGATGCGTAATCGGGAAGCGGAGACCCGCGGGCCGGATACAGGGGGCGGCTGTAATTAAACGCGCCGCGGCACGGCATGGCTTATCCGGTGTACCTCGCCCCGCGCTCCGTCCGCAGGGCTGGATCAGGAGCTGCACCTCGCAGAGTGAGGGGTCCCGCTTTGTGCTAGGAGGCTGGGGAGAGGCGACCTAGAGAGGCGGCCTTCCTGACGGGTCCAAAACACATAGGTTTTATTTTGTGGTTTTGATGCAGGTCAGCCCACATGTCTGTTAGTGGAGATTCACCTTTTCTGAATATGCACAAAGAGTGTGAGTGTGTGTAAGAGCACATGTTTGTGTGTGCGTGTGTGCAGGTGTGCGTGCGTTTGTGTGTGTGTGTGTGTGTGTGTGTGTGTGTGTGTGTGTGTGTGTGTGTGTGTGGTGTGTGGGTGAACTTTTTAAAAGCGGATGGGTGAATAACCAGCCCGGCCATGTTATTTGTGAAAGCTTCAGGCTTTATTAGGCCTCTCCTGCTGTTTGCTCAGATGAAAGGGGACCTAATATGAAGCGTGAAGCTCAAATTGTCTGAAATGGCAGAGCATTAGCGCCACATCCTTCTCTCTCCTTCACTCCCTTTCTCTGTCTCTCCATGTCTGTCTGTCTCCCTCTCCCTCTTTCTCTCTGCCTCCCCATCTCTCCCACTCCCTCTCTAATTCTCTCTCCCTCTCCGCATCTCTCTTGTCATCCTCTCTTTCTCTCCCTCCCTCCTTTCTGCCCCCTTTCTCCTCCTCTCACTGTAACTTTTCTTTAATGTCTCTCACTCTGAGTGCTCTGATTAATCTGGTTGCCGGGGCCCCTCCTGTAATGCCCTTGTCATAACGCCTGCAGTGAAGAGGTGATGCGTTTGCTTTTGGGATGGAAGCTGTCATGTGTCGTCCAGCGCTTACATCGCTAATTTTCCCTTCCTCTTTCTCTTGCTCCCTTTCTTTAATTTTTTCTCCCCAAAAAAAACACTTTCTCTCAGCAGGGAAAGCTTTTAACTTAGTGTTAACTCCTCTAACCTGCATGGTAATGTGCTGAAAAGGCTCTTTGTTTTGGAAGGCCTCCTGTCAGAGGAGCGAGGCTGCCCTTCCGTGGCTCTTTTCCATGGTAACGAGAGGGGGAAAATATGAATGCCCTGAATAATGCTGTAATTATGGGAGAATCACAGCCAGGGGTCCCTTTCGCACCTAGCAGAGAGCCGGTTTTCTGACAACACGCCACGTTGCGCTTCCTCCTCAGGGGGTGGCGTTGTTAGGCAAAATTGTCCGTAAGCAATTGTCAAATGGACATCTTCAATTTGGATTTTTTTTTTTGGTTTTTCTTTTTTTTTCTTTTTTAACACACAGAAAGCCTCTAAAGGCCCTCTTTAATTATAACATCAATCAAAGCACCTGTTATTAGTTCATATATTCAGGGTTCAGGTGTTTTATAAGGTTTCTGTTCTGTTTCTACATATTACTCCACATCTCCCTGGTAAAGGCAGGTGGTGGCAGGGAGGGCAGGTACAGGTAGCTGGAGACTGGCACAGGCAGGTGGAGGCAGATGCAGGGAGGTGGAGGCTGGTACAGGCAGGTACTGGTAGGTGGGGACTGGTATGGGAAGGTAAGACAGGAACAGTTACCTGGCTGGGGTGGTAAGTTGCGGGCAGAAATAGGAGTGCTAAGGGCTGTACCCAGGTCCCCTCCGCATTTTGAGTCTGCCTGTCTTTCAGGTTGTTTCCTTTCAGAGTGGGAAGCAGGTAGATTTCCTCAGTCGTGCAATCTATGAGCTGGTCTGTAAAGCTCCTGCCTCCTCCTTCCAGAGGTGAAGGAGAAAGGGGCAGGGAGAGGGCTGTGGAAAAGATGGAAAAAACCGGCAAGTGGTTTTCAGTACGTGGCCATGTTCTCTCTCCTCCTCAGAGACACTCTGTCTGAAACAAAGCGCTCCTGCTTACTGCTGCTTGTTGATTCTCTCTTTTTAATCTTTTTTTTTCTTCAACCAAAAGGTGTTGTTCGTGATAAACTGGATGGTGTCATGGTTGATGTTTCCCCTCATGGATCACAGAAACAGATGCTGATTTTTGTCTTTGCCTTAATTACCCCAGACACTCGCAGGAGGAAGCCTTGAGATATTATGTCTCATTTCCAGGAGAAGGTTTTAATTTATTTTTTTTTAGATCATGCATATTCATATGATGGAAACCAGCATCTTCAACAAAACAAATTACAGCAAATGAGATTTTTTAATTTTTTTTATTTTTACTATTTTTCCTTTTTCAAAGCAAAGTGCAGTGTCATTTAATGGCCACCTGTATTGCATAGCCATGTGGGAGGGATCTTTGTTAAATTTTCCTTGCATTTCAGTCAGTGCTGTTATTTTATGGGTAGTGACTCTTTGTTCACACTCTGTGTAGGTGTGGAAGGGAGGTGTAGCCAGGTTGAATCGCACACACTCTCTGTAACTGCATCGGGGAAGGGTGGCAGTGTGGTGGCAGAAAGACAAAATGAATGTTTTAATTTACAGTGAGTGGCCATACAGAAGCATCATACTGCACTGTAATCTAGTTATCTGTGAAGCACTGAACCGTTTCCCTCTCTGCTGTCAAGTATGCGGTTGACCTCACACTGTGGTCATCTTGAAATTTGTTCGTATTAGATTTTAACAATTAATGTCACAGACTGTTTAGTCAAATCAGGATAGAACCTTCATTCTTTCAATTCTGTGAATGAAATATTAATTTTCGGAAAGATTAATATTTCAACATGGCAATTGGCTCCACATCAGATGTTGGGCATGAAATAATGATTAACCGTTTGTTCAACAATACATTGATAATTTATTCTTCCTTTTCTGGTTTTTAACACCTGCTTCTCACACCCACGCGTATCATTTGACCTGCTGAATGTCAGAAGGAGTCTGCAGGGAGATTGTGCCGTCTGGGTGCCTTCCTGGTTAAGCTGAAGAGTTCTGATTGGCAGTTAAAGTTGTGGAGGAGTTAAGGAACACAAGTGCTAAAGAATTGATGGAACATTTGGTGGCACGGAGAGTTTTCGGAGTCGGATGTCTTGCAACTGTAGATGATCTTCGATGGAACCTTTGCTGGGGTGGGCGGTGCGACACATTTCCGTTGGCCCACCTTTTGTGTTGGTCAGCTAAACTACAGGCAAGCTGGAGGTGTTAACACAGCGAACTGACCCAGCCTGACAGCATGCTGGCCAGCCAATTAGATCTTAGGTTCAGGAAAGTGTCTTTCAAAATGTGTTCTTGCCAATGAGCACAGTCTTGACGATGTGGATGATTCACACTAGAAAATAAATAAATACTTGCGTCCTGTGCTGTGTACTTGATCGGCACAGAATCTTCATCATGAGCCAGTGAGAAGCTGCACAAACGTGTAAGCGATCTCCCTCGTTCATGTACAATAAAACCAAACTTTGGCGGACGTAGATGGTGCCGTAAAAATCAGCTCTAAAGACGTTTTGGGGGTCAGCAGTGCTACAGCCTCGATCAGCTTAAATTCAAACCGCCTGCATCCATGGTGACTTACACACCTAGGAGTAGTGATATAATCCATCAGATGTCAGGGTCTCGTTAAGAATTCTTAGAATGCACCAGGCATATAGGTGACATTCAATAAATTGTATGTTTGTTTGCTTGTGGATTTTGAAGTCTTTTGTTGAGCGTGTTATCATACACGTCTGCACTGTAACTATGCTTTGCCTTCAGAGCCACCAACGCACAGCCATGTTTTCTTTGCACTGAGGTCTCTGCCCGCGTGCGCTCGCAGCCAAGGTCAGAACTCAAAGTCGTCTCTTTTCACACTCGCCCTTTTGTTGTGCGGAATAGAAGCAACAGGTGCCCCGGCTCTGTTTGTTTGCTTTCTTCATCTTCGCTTGTTCTTTTTTCCCCCCCCTTAACAGTAGCTGTTTGTTCCTCACGGTAACCAGACGTGACTCTTCCAGGCATTTGCTCCAAAGAAGCGCTTTTGTTGGGGTCCTGGTATTGATTGTTCGCGTTAGCGGCTAATGCAGAGGATGACCTTGAATTATACTGAGGAACAGCTGCCAGTCGGACCCGCTGGCCAAGTAAATTTAACCCTGTAATAATTCTGAGAACTGAGCTTCTCTGCTACTCTGGTATTACTCTACAGTATTATTTCTGTTTTTGGCAGATACTTACGACAGAAAGAAAGAGACCAGTGCTTTCTCCTAACAATAGTGACTTTGTTGATTGTCATGTGGGTTTGACAGGATCAAAGGTGACTTCATTTATTGGTGGATTGTGGCGCATGATTAAAAAAAAAAAAGCTGAAAAAAATTTAATCCTGGAAATCACGCATGCGAGCAAAAGAAGGCTTCTGTAAGCAGGCAGAGAGGCTGTTGGCTTGGCTAAAGATCACAGAACACAAATCTTTTTTTTAAAACACAGGAGTTCTTTCTTCTCCAGTTACATGTTTCAGTTCATAGATGTTTTTCTCAAGGATGCTGTTCAGTCGCTGTTTCTAGAATTTATTTCAGTTTGTTTACTGACATTTTCTCCTCCTGCTCCCAGAAGTCCGAGCCGTTCGCACCTGTGATGTCATTGATATTGACAAACCTTATTTGTGAACCTTGTTAGCATATACTCACATTAAAAAAAGCCACGTGTACATACAAATATATACTTTTTGATTTCTAAGAAACTGTAGAAAAAATATTTTTCAGTAAAAGTACACTGTAGCTGTATGCTACAGATCTTTTGGGCGTTTAAAAATACATATGGGCTTTTAAGCTGGGAGCAAAGAATAGCATGTTTTTCTGCCAATTTTTTTGGGGGGTGCAAACATCAAAGCGGGCTCAGGGGCCGTATCAAAGACTTAACCCTGTTCCATTAATGATGGACTGTGAATAAATAAGGGCCTCTGGGCCTGGTAAAGATTGCCTCTTCCCCCTCACGAGATTTCAGACCCCCATCATCAGGAAGGGCTCTTTAATAATACATCTGTCATGTGATGTTGCCTCTTTCACAGATGTTGGTCTTTTTTTCCTTTTTCCTCTCCAGCTGTATCCAGCTTGAAACTAGAAGAAAAAAAACACATACACTTTTTAAACCTTTTTTAAAAAAACCTTTTTCCTTAGTGCAGTTGCGATGTTTGGAGTTTGGATTCATGTAAAAATAAAATATATATTATGTAAAATTGTGGAGTGTGTGCAGTGGTTAACAAACGCTGTCATATTTATTGGGAACAGTGATGGCTCGCGTTTGAGAGGTAGCTGAATGATTGATGGGTGAAGTCAGTGCTGTTCCTTCAGGAGAGGAGTACTCGTCCTTGTCTTATGCTGTCAAGCTCTTTCAATGGAGGGCGGATTGTAGAGTTTGTGTTTCCAGGAAGGGATGCAATTATAAATGACTGGGTCACGAAACAGTTTGAGTCTGTCTGCAGTTGATGGGGGTTCAAAGCACCAAAGCGTCTGATCAAAAATAAGGAGTATCACTGCTGGAGAATGTTGCCAAACAAGCAGGATGAGACTGACTGCAAAAAAAAACTTAAGAAACACGAGATGAAGGACTCCAGTATTTGAGTTTTTTTTTTTTTAAATGAGCTTTTTTCTCACTTTTTCTGTGATTGCCAGTTGTGCTATTTTCAGCTCATTTCACCACAACAATCTTTACACTTGTGAAGACATGCAAAACACTCTGAAGGCTTCTCAGAGGCACCAGTGCGGCTCTTTCACACTACCAGTCCCACAGTGTGCTACACTAAAGCTCATTGGAGGATAGGTACTGTCTTCACTGACATCATACGAGCAGCTCACAGACGTCTGACGAGTTGAGTAAGGTGAGGTGGTCATATCTGTCCTACCCACCCCTATAAGCGGGTTATGGTGGGGTTATTGTTGGCAGGTCTGTTTTGAACCCAGGCTACAGGGCTCCGTCTGCCCTCAAGATGAGTGGCTTGCTGATTGAGCCACTTGCTGACTGAGTATTTTTGTGTTGGAGAACTTTGGGAGTATATTTTGGAGTACTTGTCCCTTGTACCCCCTACTAGTCCCTGGAGAGGCAGTGTAAATAGACAAGTAGATAAATACTTGTGCTTTACCTGTGGCTTGTGATATTTAAACTGCACAAGTGGTCATTTTTGAGAGGTTGCCATGTATTTCTTACCTTGAATACATTTTCCACGCTGAGCAGGTTGACTGCAGGTGTGGCTGTGAACAGACAGCTTCTGATGCCCCCTCCTAAAGTGCTTAATCATAAGCAGTTAGGCTGGGGTCACCAAAGGCAGCATCCTGTGTGGGGCCACGCTTTAAAAACCACGGCTTAAAACTAGACCCGGTTATCATTTTCGGACCGTGCATTTTTGTTTTTGCCTGGCTAATGACAGCTCTGGCTGTTGCCATCTCTGGGCAGTCACAGCCTGGCAGCATCTCTGGCCTTCCTGGCCCTGTGATTGGTTACTCTGCAGTCCCCTCACTAATGCTTTAGCTTCCTCCAGCTGTTTAAACAGTGGATGCGCTCACTGGCGCGATGGTCAGCGCTGGCGTGTGGCACCGCCAGGCGAGAGAGGGGCCAGGTGGCATTGCAGAGCCACACGGTGGCCCTGAGTTCAGTGTGTGGCGTTGCCGCCGGCTGCTTATTGGGCTGCGTCTTTCTTCGGGTCGGCGACGGTTCACTGGCGCCCCCTGCAGGAGCTGGGTGCTCACATCATGCCCCAGGTGTGTTACAGATTTGTGGACGCTGCTGGAACGGGGTTGAGCAGAGCCTGGGGCTCTGGAGGAGATGATGGCAATATGGCGTCAGCGCGTACCGACCCTGTCCCTCTCGCGCGCTGCGCTCGTTGCCTCCTCCGATTTTACTCTTAGATTCTCTCTACTGAACCGAAAGGAGCGGCCGGCACTGCTGGCGTGGAAGCGCACGGCTCGCTTTCCCACCTCCACCCCTCCTCCTGAACCATGCAACAATCGCTGTGACAACTCCCGCTGAGAGAGCTCCTCACTTCCCTGCGCGGTGTCACATTTTTTACGCTCAGCTCCGGCGCTGTCTTTAAATACCACCGGCTCCATTTTTTTACATAATCACCATCCTTCCTCGAAATAGCTTCACAGCCTGGAACCTACTTACCTCCACCCAGAAATGTATCAGGGCCCTAATGTCAGGGATATTTGTTCTGGAGACGTATGCTAGTGAGAGAGCCTCATGCATATGCGCTGTGACAGTCGGACGGGGTTCTGCCCGGGACAGATAAGGGCTAACTCATCTCGGTGTTCCTGAGTAACGTGGTGCCTCTGTGCTGAGGAGAGTTGCGCTGGCTGGATGCGCTTGACCTGCCTTACTGCTGTCTGCCTGTTGAACACACCTACCTGTTGACAGCGTCAGTAAGTGAAGGTGTTCCTGGGGGAGATTATTAGACGGGTTCACCTGAACGGTCGGTAGTGTTTTTCACTTAGGTAGTTTTCTCAGAGAGCAAGAGAAAGAGGAGGTGAAGGAAAGGATGAGAGAGATTTGATGGAGAGAGAAGAGTGGGAGGAAAGAGAGGGAGAGGTAAAAACTGGGAGAGAGGGAGAAAAGAAAGCAGCGAGGTGGGAGGGTGATACACAATGGTGTAGCAGGTCAGAGGATAGGGCACGTGGATCCACTGATCTCTACACCACATGGATAAGTCAGCCAATTGACATGTGTCCAGTTCTTGCCCATCCGGATGAGATACATATCAGCGGATCTGTGCAGAACCTGCTTTGAGCTGATGCTCATGAATAAACAGAGAGCGGTTTATGTGCATCGTCTGGTTGGCCAGCGTGGATGCACACCCTGGACTGGCACACATCTGAGCATCTAAGATCCTGCCCTGACCACGCTCCAGTGGCCAGACTGCTGCCCGGGTGTGGGGAGAGCGGCAGGTGATCACGCATGTCAGTCACATAATTTAACTTAAAGTCCCTAGCGATCTCCCTCAGTGCTTGGAGCCCCATCTGATCTGCAGAGCTGTTGGCATTTTTCCTGTTTTGTGAATTGGGGTGTTGCTGCAGTGGCATGTGGATTCAGCGCGAGAAGGTGGTGTTGGGTTTGAAAGTGTGAGAGAAATGGCGGCTGTGTATGTGCTCAAGTCTCACCTTTCCCCCCCTCATTTTAAATACCGCACTGTCCTCATAACAGTCCTGTATTTTTTTTAAAAAGTGGTCCTGCCACACACAGACACACACACATACATGCACGTACACACACACACAACTGCTCATACACCACAAGAGCACACACACTCACACACACGTACACACACACACATGTGCAAACACAGGCATAATGTATTCCTTGTTGTGTGCGCTGGTATGCTGCCCCTCCTGCCTAATTCAGCCTGCTGTCACCGACCCCCGGGGCACCCCCATCTCGGAGACACTTTTTAATATGAATTAGGGTCATCAAGCCGCCCCCTGGGCCTTCAGTGATGAGGTGAGCACCTGCCCTGCAGACTGCCCCCCAACCCCAATCACAAGCCCCTGTCAGGCAGGGGCTGTGGGGGCTGGCCGCCGTGGGCGAGCCCCAGGCTATCGGGGCCTAACGTTGCTGCGAGATTAAAAAAAAATTCCCTCGTCACCTGATCTAACCCTGAATGGCACAGGGATGGGAGTTGACAGAGGAGCCCTCCCTCTCCCCCTAAAGTGATCAGGTAGAAGCACAGGGCCGAGAGGCGTCAGCGTCCGTGGCGGTGGCCGTCTGGCTAAGCGTGCTCGCGGTGCTGGGTAACGATCCCGCAAACCCCTGCCGAGCACCGCGAGCGCACTCCGCACGGTCAGTGCGTTGCTGCAACCCGTTTGCTTTTGATCTGGTGTCACTGCGGACTGTTTATAATGGATCTCTGCGTCACCCGCATGGTCGGCCTCAGGGGTATTTTGTGCCAGAACAGGGAGACATGTTTCCTTAAATACGCCTCCTCACACACATGAGGATTAGGTGTGCAATGTGTCTAGGGGAGCCTCATGTGAAATTTTTTTATAAAGGAGGTCACATCTGAAGCTCAGAGTGGCACTGGGTACAATACAGAGCTCTGCCTGCTTTAGCAGTTGTTGCATCAGCCTCACAATGAAAACACCAGCAGTAATTTCACCTTCAAAGACTCCCCTAAATCTTCCTCCTCTTTTTGACCAATTTAATTCACGATCAAGGCTGTCCACTTTGGGTTCCTGAGGTCTTGGGGTTTATTGTATGGATTTCCTGGCACTAGTTACACCCCTTTGAGAATATTCATGAGGTCACAAGTCAGAACCACTTTTTTTTATTCAACAGTGGCAGAGACAGAATTGTCAGTGTTAAGCACTCTGAGCTGAATATCCGTTGAATAAATAGCGCATCTGAGCACTGGATCAGGTTGACCTGAATTGCCGATCGGTGGGATGCTGGTTGTGGCGTGCACGGGGAAGGCCGGCGTGGTGTGGAGACGAACTCCCCAGGCGGGTTTCATTACTCTCCCATCTCTCCGGTCCACGGGGAAAGCCGGTGAGAAATCACCCGTAATCCGCCATAATTGAAAAAGTTAACGAGGGGAGAAATATCCATTTGGTCGCTGCTTGTTGACTGGTTTCAGGGATTACAAATCAGCGGTAATCCCGAGCGGTGCGGAGGCTAATGACTCCCAGGGAATGGAGCGATGGGGGCCGGACTGGCCTGCCACTCTGTTCAAACCTGCGGGAGAATTCCTCAGTAAACCTGGCTAAATCTGGAAACGCAGTGTACCATACGACTGCTGACAAATCCCGGAGAACGCTGGAGGGAATCGGACTAATCCCGTGCTAAAATGGTCGGTGTCACAGTCTTTTGTTAGGGAATGTGATGGCTTGTCTGTATGTCACTTCATGAACACCATTAATAGAGGGGGGATATTCACTTAATTAATTTGCAGACTGTGACACATGCGGTGTTAACTCCAGGTAGAATAGGTCGCCAGAGAGGAGCAGTCTGAGCTGCGAGTGAATAAATCTGTTACATACAGTCATGGTGATTCCAAAATCCTACGGGAAAAATCACACAGGAATATTATAATATGCATTTATAATTATTATATTTATTTATATATACTGTAATTATAGTATAATATTCTCATTTTCAAATGTCAGTTTCAGTTTTGGTCATGTGATTCTGTTATGTGTTTGAGGCTTGACTGTTGGTCTGGGCCTGCTCATAATGTTTGTCATTGTAACTCATTAGAATGTCACACAGAGTACTGGTGGTGTTGTGATGGTGCTGATACATTATTTTTATTATTGATATTTGCTGCCTTATTATACAGCCTCACCCAGTGTCTTTCAGCTGGATAGGAGCAGGACACTTCCTCACCCAGGACTCAAACCTGCAACCTCAGGGTTTCGGAGCAGCACACTGCTACCCTTTGCTACTGCTCTTGCATTTGTGGCCTTTTTTCCCCAGGATCATTGGGGTCCTGAGAACTTTATGTTGTGAGTTTATGCATCAGAACTGGGTAATTAATAGAAAGGCAGAGCTGTCTGTGCAGAGGCCCGGCCGGTGGTGGATCGCAGCGTCTTTGAAGAGCGGGATGAAGGGGATCAGACAAAGGCCTCGCCGAGCGTATCCAAGCGCTCAAACCATAAAGAGGGAGAACGTGCAATCAAACGGGCGCGGCAAGCCAAACAAAGCTCCTTACAGTAAAGGAGCGGGCCTCCGCCGAAGATGAAATGTATTTTTCATGGGCCGTGACATTTTTTATTGCTTTATTTATTTTTCCCGGAGCTTAACTTGCTTTGACTCGGCTAAAGTGTCTTTGGTTGGAGCGAGCTGGGCTTTTTAATAGCGGCGGATTAACATCAGAGGGGCGATTTCCTAATCAAGACGAATACGATCGATATCGCTCAAATAAGGCGAGGGGCCTGAGCCGAGCTGAGGGCCTCGCCGGGTTTGCGAAAGCGGGTGGCTCGGATTGATCCCCTTCAGGACTCTCCGACGCCAGCCAGCGCCGTGCAGCGCCTCGCCCATAAACACCGCTCCGTCAATTTCAAAACGGGCCGCTCTCTGAAGACCCACAAACCGCACAATCCAATATTTGGATTTTGCAAGTCCTCTTGTTTTTCATCAACAAGCGCCCCCGTGGGGAGGCATTACATGAGAGAGGAGTCAGCGCGGGAGGGTGTGCCATAATAACCTTTAATAACTTGTGGAATTAATAAAATCCCCTTTTACTTGTGAGTATGCAGAAAAATAAAGGAAGAAATAACCCTTTTGCATCGACTGTTAAATTGCGTCTAACTTTTGATCGTTTTTTATTGATGTTAGCAGCTGAGGGACCAAACAGGGAGGCCTGTGTCTCACCGCCACTTACTGAGGAGAGATTTCTTTGTCTTTGTTGCCGAAAACGGTTTGCGATAGTACTTCAAACTTTTCACATTATTAATATATTTTTTCCCCCTCGTTTTGTGCATGCCCACTCTGCGGTTGCGGGGGTAAAATCCATTTTCATGTGTTTCTCGGATACTCCGCGACGGAGGCTTGTTACCTTGTCAGAAGAATAAAACGTTCCGATTTGCAAAGTGCAATTTGATTTCCGCAATACATTCTCTAACACTATTGATCCGCAGGGAGTAAAAATCTATCTGTGGGTTTTTCTTTCCTTTTTTTTTCCTCTCTCCCCGTAATGCTGAGGGCCCTGTTAAAGCGGAGGCAGACGCTGTGAGGAACTCCTCGCAGAAGTCATTGTTTAAATGACAGGCAATTTCAGATGGCAAACTAACCGGGGCAGGAAAGCGAGCCGCGCACTCAATCTTCACAGCGAGAGGCCATGCAGATTTCCTCGCCGGACGAGAACAAACACGGCGTGGACCATCAAGGTCGTTCGACGCTGATGCCGAGAGATGCTGTTTCGTTCCTGTCTTTTCAGACACAGTGTGAGGGGTGAGGCGAGGGCCAGACTCCCCGCTGGGGTTTTTTGCTCTATAAAGGAAAGATGCAAAAACCTGCGTTTGTTAAGGGGGAAAAAAAGGCAGAGAAAGAATCAATGGGCCTCCGTAGGCTGCAGATATTCTCATTGTTTTGCTGCAGGAGGAGGCAGTGAGTGAAATCCATATAACTGTGTCTGTAGGTAGACACTGGCAGAGGAGGTATTGCTGTATTGAACATGCTTTGATCAGAAGTGGTCAGTGAGAAGCTGTCTGAGCTTGGGATTTGAAGCCATATTTTATACCCTAAACAAAGGTGCCTGCAAACATGTCAGTTTGCTGCTTACAGGCTCAGAACAAGGGAACATGGCATCTAAAAACCTACAACTTGGTAATAATGATAATAATATTACATTACATATTTGCCTAGCTGGTGCTCTTGCTCAGAGTGCCTTATTTTGCTAAATATATTACTGAAGCAAATGCATATATCATTTCTGAAAGACTTTTATTACTGTCTTCCATGTATTATTTATTCTTATCTTTTATGGCTCATGTATTTAGTAATTCAGTGCAGCTTACTCTACTTAGCATTCCACAGCAATCTATTTGGGAGTTTGGGTTTAGCACTTTGAACAAGGGTACAGCAGTGCCCGACAGGGGAATAAAACCTGCAATCTCTCGGTCATGAGCCCAGCTGCTTAACCTCTACACCACACCTTTATTGGTGCTTATTTTAGTCACTCTTGTTAGACACAGTGAGCCCCTCCTCTCTTTGTCTGACTCAGAAAAAGTGCCCTAGAAAAAAAAGCAATAGTTCCACCACACGTTCAAAGGTTGTGCGTCTAAAGGTAATTTATTCTTGGAGGGAAGGGTTTGACACAGATTCCGAGCGAAAGTTGAGAGCGTCGGACTTGAAAGTTCACGGTAGCGCGGGCTGTTTCTGTTTTTGTCAAACGAGTGAGAGAGTGTGACCTTTTCTCCAGTGGTAGCCCGGGGTCCCGCGGGCCTCGTACGCGTCCTCTCCAATCAACAGCGGTAAACTCATAAAATAAATAAATAAGCCGGCAAACAAACGAGGGAGCGTTTATAGAAAACACGGCCCTCTCGCTGCCCCCGGCCTGCAGGGGAGGAGGACGCTGGGAGCTCGAGTGAGCCGGCGGTTTGCGCGTGTCGTTGGTGACAGCTGCCCCCGGTTGCTGGCCCGCTCGAGGCCGCAGGCCCCCGGGGCGAAAGGAGCGTGGCAGTGCACCCCCCGTGTCTGTGTGTCGTTTGCAGGCTCTGCCCTCTCTAGCAGGGGTCAGCCGGGCTCAAGTGACAGTCAGAGTTTGGAAATAAACACAGGGCTTAATGTTCACATCCAAAAACAGGGGGGGGGCCACCGAAGACATGAGCAACTTTGTTACACACAACATTTATGTTTCTTTCTGTGTTTTTTATCTTTTCCTTTCCTTTTCTCTCTCTCTCTTTCTTTCTTTCTTTCTTTCTTACTTATTCTGTTTCTTATTTTCAGCATTTCTTATTTATTCTACATCTGACATAATTGTAATGGCAAGTCCTAATTTGTTGGGCATCAAAACAGATCTAAAAAAAAATTAATGTTAAAATGATTCATGTTAATATTCAGAGTTAAAATGATTTATGTCAGTTTGTGTTTCCTCACCTCAAAACACTGTAGCTGTGTTTGATCGGTTGGATTTTTTTTACTATCTTTACTTTGTTGTGTATTTGGTGCTCTCTTTCATGTCCTTGTGGTGGAAGAAGGATGTGGGCAGAAGAACATTGGAGGGGTCCTGTCAATCTGTACACCACAGCAATGTCCCACAAGGGGTCACAACCCATCACAAAACAGAGGGCTGCAGATGAACATTCCAGAACTTTCTATAACGGGCATGACATACAGGGTGGGGGTAGGGGAGGGGGGGAGTTTACGATTTCAGTCTGCGCGTCTCCATAAACTGACCCCCTGCAACCTGAAAAGGGCGATTAATTTCCAGCATCTATAGCCTGTTATGAACTATGAGTGTCGTGGAGGCAGAAGCTGTGGGCGATATCGATCCTCTGGCCAGAGAGCGGCCAGAGTGCTGAGCTGCGGTGTGAGAGCGTGTGTGTGTGTGTGTGTGTGTGTGTGTGTGTGTGTGTGTGTGTGTGTGTGTGTGTGTGTTAACTTGAAAGGCTGAGGTGGGGAGAGTGATGGGGTGGTCCACCTGTAGATGATGTAGCTGTGTCTCTGTGTGGCAGTGGAGTACCTGTGTCTGTGTGGCAGTGGAGTACCTGTGTCTCTGTGTCTGTGCTCTATATCTCTGTGTCTCTGTATCCCTGGTCTCTGTTACTCTGTCTCTCTGCCTTTCTCTCTCTCTTTGCGGAGGTGGTAGCTGGGTGGCAGGGCTCTCTCTCCCTTCGTTAACAAGCAGGACTTAATTAGAAAGTGATTTATATCCAGCGGCGCTGCGTTTTCACCAGAACCTCTCCAGTCGTTGAGGGTTTTTTTTTTCCAGAGAACCTGATTTAAAAAAAAAAAAATCCCAACATAAATTGGGTTGTTCAGACTGTCATTTGAATGTCACTTATTAAATACAGAGTAATTAGCATGGAGAACCTCATGCCTGACAGCCCCTGTTCTGTTGGGAAGCAGTCCCTCAAATGAAGAAGAATATGCCCACCCTCCACTTGTCTTTTTCTCTCTCTCCTTCTCTCTTGCCCTCCCTCTCATGCTTTCATTCTCTCTCCCCCTCTCTTTCTCTCTCTTTTCCCTGGCTCCTTCGCCCGCTCCCCAGTCAATGTGCGATTCACTGGTGGTTAATAGCAGGGCAGACTGTTAGCCTTGGCTGAGGGAAAATGGCAGCACTTGAATATTAGTCACCATTGTGAGCTTATGTCCATCTTCCATATTGCAGTGATTCAGTTCACTTGCTTCACACAAAACACACAATAGACTAATGGCAAAATGAGTGAGTGCTTTTTGCTTTTACGCCGCGCCTCTGGAAGTCTGTGACAAATCGTAACGAATTACCGAGTTTAAAAAAAAAAAGAAGAAATTCTCAGATTTGCTCAGTGGTGCAGAAAAGTTGCTCTGCGAAGTGCAGAAGCAGATAGATAAGCCACAAAGTTTTTTCCTCTCCTCGGATTGGAAGCCGGCCTCATGCATCTCTCCCTCTCATTAATCCCTCTTGTTTGTTGTTGTTGACACTTGTGGTATAATGAAGTCTGTTGACGAGGAGGGTTATTTACCGGTATGTCTCTAGCAGGGAGACCGAGGTCCGTGGGGATCAGACAGAGAGGGGCTGGGGAAGGGGGGGTGTTGGCATGGATCCAGGTGTTCCTCGTTTTAAAGAGCCGTCTCACGCAGCCCGTCTCGGCCTTATTTGTTCCATACGGCTCGCTCCACCGTCTCTGCAGCACTCAGAGTCAATAACTTCAATTAATAAGCAATCAGCCCCTGCCTATCGAATGGCGCTGAAATCCCGCACCGCTCCAAACTCCTCCATTACCCCACGGGCCGTCCCCGTCGCTTGGCTCTGGCCTCGTTGGTATGCTGGCACCCGCAACCCAAATCAGAGGACATGCTCTAATAGGCCTGTTACTCAGAAACTCGTGTTTTTTTTTTTTCTCCCATGCTCAGAGTCGTCATTCTATCCTTCCCTGCCGTGCACCTGTCAGATATCCCCTTCAAATCACGCTCTCCATCATTCACTTCCTGCCCGCGGTTCAATCGCAGCTGTTAAACCTGTCGCCCAAAAATGTCAGCGTCTCTCAATCGCGGAGTCCGCCGACCACTTCCGATTCATAGCAGGAAGTCCATTTACACAAAAATCTGAATAGAGAGTGGAAGGGGGAATATTGCTTTATTGATTTCTTCCTTTGAGTCATTCATGAATTCGGTGTTTGATTTTTTTCGTTCAGTGAAATCAGATTTAAACCAGTTTTTGGGGTGAGGCTTCTGAAGATGGTCGGATGTCTAAGGTTTGTGTCGAGTAAGGTTCTTTCCACTGAGTCGGGGGGGGGTTCGGGGCCACTCTGTGTCAGTGTTCTGGGTAGGGTAGAGGGGCAAATGGCATTGATTGGTTTCATAAATGTGTTTGGAGAGCGCACTGGTCAACCTGTGGTTTAATGCCGTCTGGGAGGTTGCGATAAATCCCTCACAAAGCAAATTACAACCTCAAGAGAAGTTTCCCTTCTGTGACCCCTCTAGGAAGCTGTAACAGACTACATCCATGACCTGAAGTCAGATCTCATTGGTTCATTGTTCCATGTCTGCAGGTGAAATGGGCGTGTCCCTCACTTAATGCCTGGCTCCCTCGCTCACTGAGCAGCTGGTGTTGTAACAATGTTTTACCACCAGTGGGCATATACATGAAAGGAGGAGTCCTACCCAATATGACCAGAGCCCATGCAGCAGGTCTTTTAAAACGCTGGCTGTGCTAGCCAGGCTGGAAGTGACAAGCTATCAAAAGGCAGCTGAAGAGACTCATCCCTGCGCTGTTCATTTGTGTGGAACGTTCCGGAAAAACCCTCATGGGTTTCCCTCGCTGAAAAATGTCTTATCAGAAAAGTGTAAGCTCTGCAAATGAGTTTCAGGTACATCATCCATTCAGGCTAATGTAGCTTTGTCTCCTGAAGCATAAGCATTTTATCTACTGTTAAGAGAAAGCTAAATCCAAGTGTATCTGTGTGTGTCAGTGTGTATATATTACTAGGGTAGTGGTAAGGAGCAACAGTGTGGTGTAGCAGTAAGGAACATAGCAGCAGTGTAGTGTAGCGGTAAGGAGCAGAGCTGGTAACTGAAAAAGTTGTGTTTTTTCATGCTTCTCCCAGGTGGTTGTACCCTTAGGCAAGGCACTTAACCCGAATTACCTCTGTAAATATCCAGCTGTTTTAATGGATGAAAAGTAGGCCCGTGGATAAGAGAGTTTGCTAAGTAAATGTAATGTAAGGTAATGTGATTCCATGTGTGTGCACATACATGGAGGACAGATGAAACCTCTTGTACGGATACGGTGTCATTACAGCCACGCACACAGAAAATGGCCCCTGTAATTAGAAAAACACACCAGCGATCTTTCAGCCTCCTCACCGAGGAGAATGTTTATTCATACCGTATATGATTCATTCATTTGTATTCTAATTGTTTTTAGCATAATTCAATCCCTCATATGAAAAAAGAAATAAATGCCAGTGATTTAATCAGAACAAACGCAAGGTCAACTCCGGTTCCCGCTGCGGGTTTCGGGGACCCCCTGCTGTGAGTGCCACAGGGCCATCAGAAAGTTGAACTCTGAGTTTAATTACCGTGCCGCTGTGTCTTTTTTAATGAGTTGGTAAATAAAATATTCCCTGTGGCACAATTAGCTGGGTGTCCTGATGCTGGATGACGGCTCTTTTGGCAAACAGGGGAGGGCGCTAATGAGTCACCGAAATGCTGCTCCTGCTGACTGCACGCACCCAAGTAAACGCCCGCTTATGATTTCCGGGTGATGGCCAACCAAGCAGTCTCCCTGAGTTGCCGTCCTGCTGAAAGAGTGTGTGTGTGTGTGTGTGTGTGTGTGTGTGTGTGTGCGCGTGTATGTGCGTGTGTGTGTTTGCACATGTGCGTGCGCTTGTGTGTGTGTGTGTGTGTGTGTGTGTGTGTGTGTTTGTGTGTGTGCGTGCGTGCATGTGTGTGTACGTGTCCATCTTACTACAGAGATTCAGGTAACTTACCTTGCCCTTAGATGTCTGTTTTTGGTGGAATTATTGCGCCCCTCTGAAAGTACTGACAAATTAGAACTGTAATACATTTTTTTGAAATATCCAATTTGCTTGATTGTGCACATTTTTTCCTTTATTTAAGCAGAAAAACCTTTAAGATCAGCCAAAAAGGGTTTCCCTAGCGTGTTTGTTTTGTTCGGTTTGGAAACCTTGTCCATGTGTCTCCTGCTGTCTTTTGTCCCTCTGGGGTGTTGATGTGTACATTTCCAGTACAGTGCGGTGTATTAATGAGGTGCTTTACTGCTACGTGAGGGAGTGTGCGCGTGTCGGAGTGTGGCACTGAACTCCGTGCTCATGCACTTCATATTAAATTGAGAATTGAGGATTGATTACATTTTTGTGACTCAGTGTGCAGAGATTTCGAACACATTCTCTCTCAAAATAAAAAACGAGGCTATAACCTCACCCCCAACCCCCAAATCGCGATCTGAAAGCCGGCTGCTTGTGAAGTTTATTGGCTGTGATGAAATGATTTTGAGTGTAATTCTGTGTGGTAAATATTCATGGTGGGAGAGAGCGTTTATGGGGTGTTTTTTTTTTTATTGTATTGGAAAAACGCTCTGGATGCAGCTTGATCCTGGCGTGTAGAAAGCGTATTCAGGTGGATTGCTTTTGTAGCGCGACTTTCACGCGGTTATCGAAAACAGCCAAAGCTTCCCTGGGAGCACCTCTAAAACATATTCATAAATTTAGACATCCCATAAATTTTAATAGGGATTTCTGAAGGGCTGTGTTTGATTAGCTGTCTGGAAGCATTATTATTAGTATTTCCCTGGTCTCTACTCTCGGCTGGCAACTCTATTCTGCATGTGTATAATGTCCAGACAGCGTTTGCGGGCTGTTATCGCTATGCTGCAATGTTACAGCAACATTGCGAGAACGCTACATATTTGCTACTTAGTGATGTAGCCTTTAAAACTGTGAAGCCTTGCTGTATGGCTTCATGTTTTATCAAACAGACTGCTCTCTGGAAAACGATAAGTGGTTTACCTTTCTCTTGTTTGTCATGTGCATCCATTTGGCCCTCCATAGAAGGGTAGAGGTTTGCTGAAGCAGTCATCCTGTGAGTATTTAAAAAAGAACCCCAGGACAAGTGTGCAGTGTGATCTTAATGGTACACATCAAGTAAATTGACCTTCCAAGGTGGATTTGGTAGCGTTTTCTACCTCCAAATACATGCTTTCCCTTCAGTTTCCTTTCTTGCAAAATGGCCCAGGTGACCTTATATCTGCTCCAGGTGACTGTGAACCTGCCCCAGGTAACCCTAAACCTGCCCCGGGTGACCATAAACCTGCCCCAGGTGACACTAATCCTGCTCTACACTTGCCCCAGGTGAATCTAATCCTGCCCCAGGTGAATCTAATCCTGCCCCAGGTGGCTCTAAACCTGCCCCAGGTGACTTTAGCATGCCATTTACACATCTACAGTCAGTGGTGTGACTCTCTTCCAGCTAAGCTATCCATCTGTATTCCAGCTTAGTTAAGCTTTTGCTGAATATTTTGGCGTTATCTGCCCTCTGACGGTTAGCCATCTGGACTGATGCACCAGCCTACAGAGCTCCTCCTAAAAATCTTCTGCCTTTTCCATCGTATTGGCATTTGGACTCAAAGTGTGAAAAGTTGCACTGTCCTCATTGTTCCCAAAGGCAGGTGGAACCAGGGCACAGCAAGATATGACTAGGGCAGGCCCAACAGCCCCCGCCCCAAAGACTGGCTGCCTGCCCCAAGAGGGCCAGAGGGCCACAGAAGAAGAGGAACATGTCCGCATGGAGGGTAGCACTTTTCTTTTACTGCCTTACACAAGCTGGGCCAGAGCCGGGTGCCCCAAATTTTCAGATTTGTTGGGAAAAATTGGTACACAGTAACCCTCACCCTTGACCCTGCCTCCCACCCCTACCTCTGAGGCCCCATTGGCTGGCTGATAGATAAGGACTACGAGCGAGACTCCTTGTCACCTCCTTAATGCCCGGGCAAGACGGTGGAGAAGGGAAAAGGCCAGATCACGCCTCCACACGCCCTGGTCTGTGTGTGCAAATGTGGCCCGTGCCGGGCTTTCGCCAGCGATGGCCACTGCGGTCCTGCATGTTTGTTCTGTGGGCCTGTATGTCTGCCTCCATGATTTATTTACTCGCTTGAAATCGCTTTGCTCTCCGTGGGTGGGATAAAGGTGGAGGGGAGGAAAAAAAAAAGCAAATAAACAAACAGCAGAAATGCGTGTTGTGTGAGCACCCCGGACGTTGCTATGAAAATTAATGATCAGCGTTTTTGCTGCGCCGACTGTTTTTTTTCTTTTTTCTTTTTCTTTCTTTCTTCCTTTCCTCCTGAAAATTGCTGCGAGTTATCATCTCTTGTTAAGAAGGGCAAATGAAGTAATGAGAAAGAATGGGCTGGTGTCTAATTCGCCCCACGTCTCTCGATGGCCCTCAGCATCACTCCATCTGTGCTGACTGTTCGCGTGGCTCGGGGAGGGCCCGTTCCCGAGAGTGCCGTTAATGAGGAGGAGGGAACCAGACGAGCCGCGGAAAGCCCTGTTAGTGAGGAGAGGGAGAGAGAGAGGGAGAGAGAGGGAGGGAGGGAGAGAGAGGGAGAGAGAGAGAGAGAGAGAGAGAGAGAGAGAGAGAGAGAGAGAGAGAGAGAGAGAGAGGGAGGGAGAGGCAGAGGCCGAGACAAGAGAGAGGAGCGGAGAGATACAAATGAATAAATGGTAAATTAATTTGACAAACCATCGGCACATTTGCTCGTCAAAATTATTAGTACTGCTGTTTACCAGCCTTCTGTCATCATTATGATTTCAAACCGTTGTAACTGTTATAATATAATAAATCCATGTTAATGACTTACTGTGTCATTATTTTTTCCCGTCCGTTTTTATGCTTTGACTGGTAACTTGCTTTTGCAGTAGTTCACCATGTAGTCAGGATGTGTAGAGTAAAGCATGTTTGGATTGTTATATTTGTGGGGTTGGGTGGGGTGGCTCGCTGTTTCTGCAGTCTGACATCGATGGGCAGTAATTGCCCTCGCTGCTCTCCCAGGCAGCTATTAAACATCCGGACGCAACGATCGAGGCGACAAGGGACACGAACCCCAGCAAAACGGACAAACGGCAGATGCTTGCTCTGTAATAGCCCTTGCAGAGCTTTGCTTTCACGACTAGAACAGGAGAGAAACGCAGAGACAGCTGGGAGAGGTGGAGGAATCATGGGAAATAAGTGGGAATTGATAGGAGTCACACTCCGCCCTGTCCTCCTGGCTTTGCTCTTGCTTTGGGATGTAAATGATGTCACTTAGAAATTTAACTAATCAAAACAAAGGAAAACCCAACACAAAGCAAATGGAGGCTCCTGATGAATCTATATTCTCAGGTCTGTTACAGCCAAACGAATGTACGGCCAGTTAGGTGTAAATATGGTGTTTTCCCCAGGACTGAAGTGTTAGTGTAAAGCCTTTCACGGAGCATAACTGTTTTTGGTCCCCGCCATCCAAGCCTGGACGGCCCATTGTGCCTGGATGGCCCAGTGTTTTGAAGCAGTGTGCCCCCTACTGGCAGGAGGCCAGCGTGACAGGAGCCAGCGCGGCTCGTGGGCTGAAGGTGGGCGTTCTGCCCTGGCTCCGCTGTGGCCGGATGTCATGTTCGACTTTTGTTTGATTGTCTCTGCATGCCTGTCGACAGGCGTCTCTCTTCTCAACGTTATCTTCTGTGTCATGTCATCCCAGCGGCAGGCGGGGGGGCGATTATCATTTAAATAGCAAGCGTGTGCCTACAGAGAGATGGCGGTCTGGCTTTGTGAACGGCGGCCTAATCTCCCGCACTCCTTCTCCAGTGACCGTTTCTGTAATGCCAGTGATCCTCGCCTCCGCTCCTCTCCTCCTCTCCCGTTTATTTTCTTACCCATGGCTGACTCGCATGCCTTACATCACTGATGCCTAATTAGTCTGTACAGCTGGCTGTTCGGGTTAAGTACCTGACAGGTTAAGTACCTGTATCGAACCTGCAGCCTTCAGGTTTCTGGTCCTGCTGCTCTCTTTCTCTCCTCTTTCTTCCTGCCGACCCCCTCCTCCCCACCCCTTCCTCTCCTCCACTCTGAGTTAGTGATCAATCTGCCAGATCACCTCTGCCCCCATCCTAAGCAATGCAGCAGATCTTACAATGATTAAACAGCTGCTGAACCCGTAATAAGCACTAAAGCAGAGTAGCTCCACCGCTAATTGCTTTAAGCTGAATCGTTTCGATTCTGTGGCAGAGGGGCATCTAATTCAACCCGGTCGCCCCCTCCCGCCCTCAATAGACGGACCCCCGAATTGCTGAATAACGGCTGTTTCTTTCTTGTGGATCATGCAGATCAGCAGCACGGGCTGTTGATGTGAATAATATTCCGCCTGGAATGCAGCAGCTCATTTGTCAGGCAGGTGCTCTGACTGTGAAAATTTGGATTGGGGCTTACGCTACCCCCAGGAAGAAAAGTGCCAGGTTTCCTGGGTATTTTAACAGAAAATCAATTCAAGGGACCTGTCTCTAATTTCCACAGCCCCCCCCCCCAATCCCCCAACCCCAGAGAGCTGTTCTGATGGATTTGAAGAGCCTCGTAAAGTCTGTGCCATGGAGCCAGAAGACATTCTGATTGGTTGGAAAACCCTTCTGTTGCAACTGTATCTCACTGAATTACAGCCCCAGTCCTGCTCTCTTTCTCACTCCTGATTGGTCGGAGCGGCACGAAGTCGCTGCCGGCTTGCAGTTTTGGATGATTTTGCGTGTCGAGCCATTGCAGAGCTGTGAAATGAGCAAAATCCACCTGTTACCTTGGCAGCAGGCTGTGAGAGTTGGTTACCAGCTGAGCTGGGGCTCCCTCGCTTTGCAGTCCCTTACAGAGCAATCTCTGACACACCTCACATTTTACATGTTCCTTTACAGAGCTCCAGATTTATCCAGGGTCTTCAAGGGCGCTGTACCTCT